>CM052189.1:15841373-16307091 GCA_028455805.1 Lasioglossum figueresi | reverse complement strand
GCTCTGGTTCTCTTTAGTTTTAGTCTATGAAAGAATCAGAGCCTTCTGTCTGATTCGCCTTTGGTCCTCCGTGGATCGGAGACTTTTTCTCCGATTCTCACCTTTTACTCCGTGATAATTACTCGACATATCTGCGTAATTTAGTATAAGTGCGTCATTGTAAGAAAGGGAGCCAGGAGGAATATTGAATTCGTCCTTACTTCCTTTCAGGGTCTCTTGTGCAGCAACCTCCTTGTGGTAAGACCTGGGCAATCGGTATTATTCTCTATTTGTAACATCTTCTAGTATCTTATGAATAAAGGATAATATTGAGCTAATAGCTGCACATTTACTATTTCCGATGATAATGTATAGTAGAATTTACGACTTACAAAATATAAAAACATATGTCATTAAATTGTATATGAATTTACTTTCAGCTAGCTTGCAGTCGGTAATGGAGTCACTCTGTGACGTTAGCGTTAATATACATATAAATCGATACTTCAAAAGATATTTACATTATTGACAATTTTCAAGATATTCACATTATCGACGATTCTCTAAATTATCGACATCCGCCACATTATCATTCGTCAGAAACTGCTTTGTGCGATGTTACCATGACGAAGAATCCATTGAATTTCGTATCAGAGAGGTCGTATTATCACCGACGAGGTATTTTATACCTCGTCTGTGCTAAGATTTCTGCAATTGTAGCTCAATAGCTCAATAAATGTACCAACAGAACCAAATGGCGATGTGTGCAAACTAAAAAGCAGTGAAACACGTTTGTGCAGTCAATAGTCGATAAAATTGATTACTTGTTAGTACGTGCCCACAATAATAAATTTAACTCATTTTGAATATCAGAACCTCTATTTTCGCAGACTATCGTTCATTTTTTTTGGGATATTTAACGGATTGAAAATATACACTTATGTCCTTGCAATATATGTCCCAAAAATTCCAATGAAGTTTAATATACTGTAAGAAATTTTGGAACTCGCATTTGTTTGGCAAGAGATAGTCAATTTAGATCACGACATTCTGTAACGGCATCGGTTTATTTGCAGATTTAAAATTCATACAGCATTTAGGATTTCCATAAAAAAATTATTATTTTTAATTATTTCATAAAATAATCTGAGATTTAATTTCATAATGATTTGTTCCTGAATTTTAACAGTATCGTTGACAAACAAACTGCATGAATAGTTTCTTAATCAATCTAATAATCAGTACATCTTTGCAATAATTTTCTATACTATATCTCTACCATTAAACGTCACCTCCCCTCGTAGTAATTTTTTAAACATTTCATACTTAATTTAATTATCTTTGGTTGCTTTTGAGACCAGAGCATTAACATCCTAAAAGCCCTACTAATGCTTTCTTCATTAGCAACTACATTAGACAACGATGTTACTTCGCTAATCTCTAAACTATTATTAGTTGTCAATTCTCCCGATGAGCATTCAACAGTTCTATTTACAAGTTCCCCATCTCTATTTATCGAGTCCGCCATTTCTCGCCGATTGAATTCAAAAAAATCATCTTCCTTCTCAATATCTAGTGCTTTAGAAATATCATTAATAAGATTCCTCCATGCTTCTCTTATATCAGCGGGATCAATCTCAGACCATGCCTCGTACAACAAGTTAATACAGTCTTTCTGATCATAATTCATACAAAACTCTTCAACTTGGGTGCTAGACTTTGCTATTCGCGACTTCTTATCGTAATAAGATTTCTTCGTCTTCAGAATCAATCTATCTATAGGCTGAATTGAATACCATTTTTTAGGAGGCAAGAGAACAATCTCGAATCTCTCGTCCTTCTCTATTTGCTGAAGTATATCAAAGCTGTACGTCCTATAATCATCCAATAGAAGGATGACTTTCCCACATGTTCCGTGCTGCAACTGATACTTTATCACATCCGGTTTAAAGTGAGTCTGATACCAGTCAACGAAAAGTTTTTGGTCTACCGTGGTATTCTCGTGGAACTTGTAGATAACAGGCAACTTATGTTGAGGTAGTTTCATCACACATGGACTCTGGTATCTAGTTATAAATAATGGAGCATGTTTATGGCTACCTGTGGCATTGGTGCAGTACCCGACAGTCACTCTATCCGCGTTCAGTTTTCCGAATTCAACCGATCGTTCTTCCCATTGCACGTTTGTCATTAGAGGGAGAGCATTCCACACGAGACTAGTCACTTTCATGCTATAAACATTTTCGTACTTGATCCCTTCCTCCTCTATCTGTTGAGCAAATCTACTAACAAACTCTTGCGCGTACACAGCACTAGGATCTGGCCTCGAGAGGTGGTAATGCGTACGTATACGATGTCGCTTTTTGAATCTCCAAATCCATCCTTTACTCGCTTTAAAGTCTGCCGGTCCTCCTAATTTCTTATTGATCTCTACCGCCTTATCCGACAATATCGAATTCAATGTTGACTTGCAATTCGCTTTACGTTCCAGAAACCATGCGTACAGACGGTGATCCAATTCCTCATGTCGAATACGTTGAACCGTAGTCGGATGAATATTGAATTCCTCTGCTAGTCTTCTAATAGATACACCACCCTCTAGATTTTGAGCAATTTCAGAGCGTTGCTTCAGAGAAAGCTTTTTACTTGCTTTAGTCGATCCTGGTTTCCCTGTGCTCGATTCCATTCTTACATAGAGCTAAAACATATTAACAGTGATGAAACCTTCAGTGTTAGTACCTACCTTCTAATTAGCAGTCTGTTTACTAAATTTGCAATGCTGACTTATATATGCCGGGCTGGACACTTTATATGATATACAGGGTGGAGCAATAACTATGTCCACTTTGAATATTGCGGTCGCGGAATATTCCGGCGCAACGTCTGTTTACTTTTGTTTGCAAACACGCTGTGGAGATGAGAGGGAAAACAGGGTCCCACTCTGGTCATATATAAGTTCATCTATAAGGTGAGCTTTCAATTTTGAAAAACTACTCCTCGATTTTCGTATGCGTGGTCGGCGCGCCGACTGTCAACAGTGTCAACTGCTGTCAACTGGCCGACTGTGCTAACACGCGTCTAGGTCGCACTTTGATTGGTCCGTGTTTTTCGTTAATAACTCCTTAATAAAGTCGCGGACGCCATTTTTGTAAAGGAAAATGTCGCTTCAAATGATCTCAGATACCTCCCATTTCCGGATGTTGAAGGAATTTTGAGACACCCTGTATGTATGATCAGTGTGAGACCCTGTTTTCTCTCTCATCTCCACAGCGTGTTTACAAAAAAAAGTAAACAAACGCCGCGTCGCGTGCTGGGGGAGACTTACGTTGCCACGGAGCGTGCAAGAATACGGAAAATTCAATACAGTATTAGCAATAACTTTTTTGCGAATATCTCGAAAACTAAAAGCGACCCTCGTATATGTGAAAAGGAAAAAGTTGTTCAAAATATCGAAATCTACAGTGAGCCATGAAAGTATTCGAACGCCCTTTAAAAAGAATATATATATTTTTATAATTATACCCACCGACCTGATTTTTTATAATCAATTAGGAGCATTGATTTATAAAATGATGTGCAAAAAAATTATAATTTACAAGGTTACATGCGAAAATAAAAAAGGCATCTTTCAAAACATTTTTATTAGGACTCTTAATGAAAATTTAAAATGAATATTTTGTAGATCTATATATGTTAGTGATACACATGCTGAAAATTTCATCGAAATCCATGACGCAGGAAAAAACTACACGCATCGAAAGATTTTCACCATTTTTAACCGCTTGTAGCTCGTGTGCATGTTAATCGATTTCAATGAAATTTTCAGCATGTGTATAACTAACATAGATCTACAAAACATATATTTTAAATTTTCAGGACCAAATAAAAAAATTTAAAAAAATTCCTTTTTCAGTTATGCATGTAACCTTGTAAATTATAATTTTTTGATTGTTTTTTTGCATATCATTTCCTAAACCAATGCTTCTAAATGATTATAAAAAATCAGGTCGTTGGTACAATTATAAAAAAGTTATTCTGTTTTAAAGGGCTTTCGAATACTTTCGTGGCTCGCTGTATACCATATTTAAATTGCATCAAAATCGGAGAGGAGTAACTCTTTCCAAATAATTACTATGGATTTTTTAATAGAATATAAGATTCGTTCTTTTTTAATAAATGTTGATGTAAATGTTTACTGAAGTATAGAAGCGAGAAAAATTGTATATGTATCTTGGATCCACTTCAAGACATCTCTTTTGTGAACTCGTTGCTAACACCACCGACGAGATACTATTAAAGACTGCCGGTGCCAGCCCCAGTGCTATTCACCAAGCGTGGAAGTGGGCGCGAGTAGGCGCGGGAATAAAGTAGAACTTACAGTGATCTGAAATACCACATCGCTAAAAGTTCCACCACCGACAAGATACAGTTGATGGTTCAGCGCTCTCTACCTAAACAGAACATTTGTTCGTGAACCACGTAAGACTGCGTCAGTGGCGTAGGTAAATAGATATAGTACCGCAGGTAATAAATAAATGTAGAATGCAGACATTACCCATTCTGTAATTGTTTCGAAAAAAATTACTTTTTATTGTATAATTTCATTACACTCTTATTGCTTTCTTATTTCGATCAATCGAGTCGAGCTTAGCTTCTAGGCAGTGGATCTTTATGCAAAACAAACATGTTTTACCTGAATTATAACAAACTGGAGTGAAATAGACATTTATTTTCTTTGTCGACATGGTTAATAGATGGAAAATAATGTATACAGCAGATTTTAAAATTTTTACATTTTTCTAATGTTTTTACTGTTTTAAATTATATCTACTCATTTTTATTATAAATGCATCAAATTCGCTGTCTAGTTATTTCTATTTATGTTTTTGATGACATGCTAAATATATCCCACTTATGACACCCCTATGCTTAAGAAATTAATAAAAAAATTTAATTTCTTTCGTCTCGCCATTAAAAAGAGGACCATAATCTCATAGATTTTTGCAGTATTAATGGACCGGTCTAATTGCAACAGCCTAGTGTCATCAAACCAGGGGGTATTTATGGAAAAACCTGTTTGCACAACCACCGACGTCGACTTTAGAAGTTTCAGTATCATTTTAGCTGGCACGCACGGCAGATACGGACATCATCATGAGTGTTCCTCTCGGCTGGTTGTTTCTCTCAGTATTAATTTTGAATTCTTTTGATGAAAGTTACGGACAATATAATCCTCCGAAGCCTACCATTGAACCTCTTCATCCGAAAGGGATCCGAATTTCCATACCACGTAAGCTCATTTCAATAATTATGATTTTTAAGGATTGACATTTCTTTTAAAACCCCGCGAATTCATTTCAAATATAAGTTCGCGTTGCCATGAATTACAATTATACGCAAGTTACAATTAAAAGATTAATAAAAGACGTCGAATAATATTTATAAGAACAAACGTCCCATTCTTTTTTTCTTGACCTTGACATACACAGGTTTCGCACCCTAAACTCACTCTTTTGCAAATCTATTTCACCGTTTTTCAAATCAATTTTTTGCTTTTTTTAATGGTAATAAAGTCATATAGTTCGACAAATTAAATCGAACAGAATGATAATATACAATTTTTTCTGTAGACGAGGACGGGATCACTTTGGTTGCCTATCATGTCAAATTTAACGACGATTTCTATAGTCTCGAAGCGGGAACAATTGCTGTGGATGTTATAAAACCTAAAAACGACAGATGGGTTTACGAGGATCGCGGTACCAGACTGAAAGAAGGAGATATCATTTATTTATGGGAGCATGTGGTGTACAATGGTCGGGGTTACAATTTGTTAGATCAACAACATCAAGTTAAAGGTTCGTTTTCTGCGAAAAAGGGTATTGGCCAGCCAGCATAATTAAAATAATTGCGTGATTCAAATTGTTGTCTTCCTTCAGAATTTTATAATTACGACGGAACCATAGTTGGCCCAACACCGGCACCCGACGACGACGGCACATGCACAACCACTTCCGTAACGAAGACATTCACTCGTGATAGGGTATCCCAGCAACTAAAACCCAACAATGTGTGCGTGGGCCAAATACTTTTCGAAGAGAACTTTGACTTGTTCGATACAAATCGCTGGAAGGTTATCGAACGTTTCTCCACAGCGCCGGTAAGTGCGATGCCTGATAACCGGTTTCTAGACGCAACAAAAGCAATTCACTTCTTTTCAGAACTTCGAATTCGTCGTGTACAAAGACGACCAAGAGAATGTTTACGTGAAAGATGGTAATTTGTACATCAAACCGGTTCTTCTTCCACAGAAATACGGTCTTGCGTTCGTACAGGGCGGTACTCTGAAATTGAATAAGTAAAGCTGTACTCTTATAAATGTGACAATCGTTTTGCTTATTACTTCGACGGAATGTTTTATTTGTTGTGTCTATTTCAGATGCACGGCACAGGCCGGTAGCAGAGATTGTATACGAACCGCAAATGCCTGGGACGTTCTACCGCCTGTAATTTCAGGACGATTGAATACCAAACCGTCTTTCAACTTCATTTATGGGAAGATTCAAGTTCGTGCTAAATTACCGCGCGGCGATTGGATATATCCCCGTATGTTTCATATACAATTTCAATCCAATAAGTTCGTCGTTATGACATTGTTATCGTGCCGCTTATATTCGCGTATTTCATTCCAGTGATCACGCTAGAGAGTGATGATGGATCACCAAATGCAACAATCTTCAGTAGCATCGTGGTCGCCCATTCTTTTGGTAATCCGAAATTAATAACAACCAGTGGAAAGAACATAGGCGGTCGTCTTCTTCAAGCCGGTGGACACGTAACTACTTTGGACGGCAGTGACCTGCAGGACAATCTAAACAACCTTCCGTCGAAGACATCGACCCCTCTGTGGTCTGACGACTATCATGTCTACGAACTTGAATGGGGGCGCGAACGCCTTGTCCTTAGAGTCGACGGTCAACAGTATGGAGAACAGAGATTGCAAGCTCAGTTCGATGTTCCAGTGAGTTTAGACTGCCGAGCGCATTCGTTTTCTGCTGAAAGCAACTCTACGTGGCTTAACAAATGTCTGCAATCATACTTTGCGATCAAAAGGCGGTCATTTTGGTACCAAGTATTACTTGAAACAAATTTTGGTCCTTATTTGTTCTGAATCTGCCGACCAAATGTTCTTAGCTCATTGCAACGTCAACCGATTTTAATACAATTTTTAGAATATGCTGAATTGACACAGATCTACGAAATGTGTTTTCTAAATTTTCTATATAAGCCTACATAAAAAAGTTGCAAAATACAATTTTTAGTATTTTCTGTGAAATTCCGACAACTTGTAATCTTATTCAAAAAATTTGTCACGTAGCAAACCATGGTTTTGCAACTGCTCTAACTTCTCAAAAAAGTTCAAATCGTATGGTACAATATTTAAAAAGTTATCGTCTTTTTAAGAGTGTTCGAATATTAGTGAGGGTCACTGTAAATGTGCTCTGTACATTTGAAAACATTACTAACTTAGTTGCTATACACGATTATAGGCTTACGTCAACGTGGGCCTGGGAGTCGCTGGCCGTAGCATTTTCCCTGACGGATGCAGAAGTGGCAACTACCTGAAACCGTGGAAAAACAAAGGCGTCAAGGTACGTAAATAAATATATTTATTTATTCAAGGTATCACCGTTTCTGGCGTTAGACTATCACCTAGAGCATTCACAATACAACCGCTTTCATTGCAGGCGCTCTATGACTTCTACAGATCTGACACCTTGTGGCTAGCTACGTGGGGACAAAGACTCCTGGCTGTAGATTACATTAAAGTACAGGCTTTGTAAGTGCTGTACGCTGATTCAGGAATCTTGAATGCATTAATCTCATTGACTCTTTCACTGCCTGCATATTTCACCATCAGTTTATAAGAAATAAAATAGAACCTGCTTTCGAAGACTACATTATATCATTAAATTAATCTTAATGTGGTTTTGTGGTGAATATGTACAACATATGATTTCTCCTTCCACTCCTCAACCTAAAGTTCTTCTTCCCCACCTAACTCCACCCTTAACCATTCACGAAAAAATCGAGGTGACAATCGCAGAACTACATATTTTGATCGTGGTCGGAGTAAGTTCTTCGCTGTCACAATTTCAGAAAGTGTGTTCTGCAGCGTTCACTGATTGTGTAGATCCAAACGGACGCAGAACAGTGTTCTGCGGATTCAACGGAAGAACAGAAGATTTTGAAAAATTTGTAAGTACCTATATACTTCACATTACTATTTTATATTGCAGGATTAATATTCTGGCTGCACGGTAACTTGGGTAACCAAAAATCCAAGTTTGGAAACCAAAAATCCAAGTTTCCATCCTATGATTTCATCAGACTTGTTCCCCCACTCTACCCTGCCACGAGCCGGCCACGTAACGCGATTCGTCTCTGTCGTGCATGCGTCACATTGTCACGTGATTAATCCGGTGCCGTCAGAGAGAGGGTATGTTTCTCCAGCAATTCGAATCAATTCTGTATAGCGTACCCAGTTACAAATACAAGGGATTGGTAGGACGGTACAGTACAGATTTACAAATCAAGATACGTGCTATATATTACTTAGAAACTTATAGTTTAATTTTCATAATTACATTTTCAGAATTACAGCGCCTGTACTTTAATATAGTCTATCGACAGGGCGTTGTCATATTGTCTCCACGTGTCCAGCCACACGCTATCCAAGGTGTAGAACTCGTACAGCGCCTGTAACGAAAACCGTGGTATTGTTACTATTTTCAATGATTGTTTTCAAAGATTTTACATACCTTGACGCCCTTGTTTTTCCACGGTTTCAGGTAGTGGCCACTTCTGCATCCGTCAGGGAAAAGGCTACGGCCAGCGACTCCCAGGCCCACGTTGATGTAAGCCTATAATTGTGTACGACAACTAAATTAGTAACGTTTACAAATCTATACAAAGCACATCTATATAAAAATACAATATAACGAATGTCTGTGGCTGGACAGGTGAAACTTACTGGAGTATCGAAAAGTGCAGGCACCCTCTGTTCCGCATACTGTTCGCCATCGACTTTAAGAGTGAGGCGTTCGCGTTTCCATTCAAGTTCATAGACATGATAGTCATCAGACCACAGAGAACCTGACGACTTCGACGGAAGGTCCATTCGGTTGTCTTGAAGGTTATTGTTCTCTGCGTTAGTGACGTGTGCGCCGCCTTGAAGAAGATGATTGCCTATGTCTTTCCTATCCTCTGTTATTAGCGTCGGATTTCCAAACGAATGAGCGATCACAAAGTTGTAGAACGCTGTTGAATTTGGTGAACTGTCGTCAGTCTCTAGACTGATCTCTGGAACGAAATACGCAAAAATAAGCGGAACGATAACAATAATTCCCAGTAAGCAATCTGCCCTTGGTTTGGTATTTGGTGACAAAGTTTGATGCAAAAATTCCATGCCAAATGGAGGCCAAATCCAGTTTAAACCTTGACCTCGTGTAGAGGGCAGGTCGGTTGCAATAAAAGTAGACCTAAACAGATTCAGAGCAAATAAGGGCCAAATCCTGCTCCAAGCATGTCTTGGCACCAAAATGGCCACCTTTCGCTCGCAAAGTACGATTGCAGACATTTGGTCTTAATCTGCTCGAGCAGATTTTGCTGACTGACAATGTTTTATAATGACGAAGTTACTAAAATTGTATATTAAACGTACGGGGATATATCCAATCGCCGCGCGGTAATTTAGCCCGGACTTGGACCTTTCCATACATGAAGTTGAAAGACGGTTTAGTATTCAATCGTCCTGATATTACAGGTGGTAGAACGTCCCAGGCATTTGCGGTTCGTGTGCAATCTCGGCTACCGACCTCTTCCGTGCATCTGAAATACACACAAGAAATCATAGCATTGAATCGATAAACAAAACTATTGTCGTATTTATAAGAACGCGACTTTACTTGTCCAATTGCAGAGAACCATCCTGCACAAACGTAAGACCGTGTTTCTCTTTAACCAGAGTTGGTTTAATGTGCAAATTACCATCCTGAACGTAAACGTTGTCCTGGTTGTTTTTGTACACGACGAATTCGAAGTTCTGAAAGATGTCAATTTATTTTTGTCATATCTACGATGCTATTGATTTAGTGACTAAAGAATATATAATGTCTTCCAAAACCGGTTATCAGGCACAACACTTACCGGAGCTGTTGAGAAACGTTCAAGAACCTTCCAACGATTCGTATCGAGCGTGTCAAAGTTCTCTTCGAAAATTACTTGGCCCGCACACGCATTGTTGCGTTTCAGTTGCTGGGATTCCCGGTCACGAGAGTATATCTTCGTTTCGGAAGTAGTCGTGCATGTGCCATCCCCGCCAGGTGTGGGGCCTACTACGGTTCCATTGAAATTGTAAAATTCTAAAAAAAGACAACAATTCAGAGTCATTAAAAACAGCATTCGTAAATGATTAGTACTTGATCTAATATCGTAAATTATCACTTTCAAAGTGTTGTGTCAGCAACGAAAGAATAACTCTTTTCGAAGAAAACGAACCTTTAACTTCGTGCTGTTGATCCAGCAAATTATAACCCAGACCATTGTAGACCACGTGTTCCCATAAATAAACAATATCTCCGATTTTCAGTCTGGTACTGCGGTCCTGGTAAACCCAGCGGCCATTTTTAGGCTTGATAACATCCACGGAGATTGTTCCCGCTTCGAGACTGTAGAAATCATCGTTAACTTTTGCATGATAGGCAACCAAAGTTATTCCGTCCTCATCTGAAGAAAAAATTGTATATTATCATTCTGTTCGATTTAATTTATCAAACTACATAGACTTCACCATTAATATTAATAAATATTAAATGAATCTGTTAAACTAATAGGATTGAAAATATATGTAATCGTTAATTTACTGGAGAACTATTGTCGCATTGCAAAATAGTTGATAAAATGATACTTTCGGTGATATTTCGTTTTGTTTACATGTTTATGGAAAGACTAAAGATACGAGAATTCCATGACTTTTCCTGATGCTGAATAGGGTTATCAGAGATATAAACACGTCATATTGATAATTATGGAACGTAATCTGCAACTGAGTTAGTTAACGCTCGACGAATTAAAATACTTTTTTACTAACATCAAATATAATTGAATTTATTCATTTCTACGGATTCATGGTTCATTGTGTAGTAATAAACAGTTTTAAATATTATGTGACTAATCGTTAAGTGATTGGCAATTACGATAGCGCGGCTCGTTTTCAAAATACTTTGAACACATATTCTTGACTGGTTTTGTTCATTGTCAGTGATGTAACATGAAACATTACATTCTGCTCTTTCAAGGCTGCGTACACATTTGTTTTTTCTTTTTTTTTCCTTCAACGTAAATTGCGGATCTTTATGCATTTATAGTAAAATTGAGAAACAACAATAGTGTTATTCAATGAAATATTCAAGTAGAAATGTGCGACTGACTGTTTTTATTATTTCTACAATTATTTTATCACTTTCATCGATTATATTAAGAACAGTTAAGATCGACACTTACGTGGGATGGAAATTCGGATCCCTTTCGGATAAAGAGGTTCAATGGTAGCCGTCGGAGGTTCATACTGCCCGTGACTTTCATCAAAAGAACTCAAAACTGAAACGAAAAGAAACAACCAGCCGAGAGGAGCACTCATGATGTCCGCGTCTGTCTTCCTCGTCAGCTGAAATGGTACTGAAACTTCCGAAGTCGATGCCGGCTATTGGAAGGAGGTTTTTCATAAATACAGTTAATCGCGTGATTGATGGCACACACTTTACATCAGAATAATTTTTGTATAAATGGATCTCCTGATGAATCTATTTTCGTTCAAGTAAAAACTGAGCAGACCAACAGTCTGCATTGGGCCTATTTAATTATCTTGTTACGTAATTGCAGACACCGCATCGTGCGATGATACGGGAAATCCCGAAATGACGTAGTCCCGTAGTGACGTCAGTGGGATCAAGGATCCGTACAGTACAGACATTGCATCTTATGGGCTTTTCTGTATTCGCCAGTGCCTTCCAATCTGGGAAGCGTCAAAATTTGTTAAAAATTTAATTTTCATACCATTTCATACCTATACCTATTTAAAAAATAAAAGATAGGAAGACGCGTAAAAAAATTTCTCTTTTATAAAAACCACTGATCTAGACCTCGGGGAGCCAATGTAACCGACAGTTCACGGATTTAGGCGTATTAGCAAGAACTGTATCTTGTGGCCATTTTCTCCGAACCATCGGACGCTGGTCAAAGCCTGGGTCACGAAGGATCCCCGAGGAAAGACGAGGATTTGTTTAACAAAAAAATTGGGTTGGCTGCATTTACTTTGAACAAAATTAGGCTATAGTCTGCGTTTCGGCCATTTCAAACCACTGCGACGACAGAGTCGTACTTGTACATATTGGGTCCCCACGGAGGGCGGGTGAGTACGACGTATTGATGTCAAGTCTGAGAGTTAATAATTTTGCTTTTCAATATTGCAAGACTCCGCCGCTGAATATTCGTGCAACAATTACCGGTTGAATTGCGATCAGCAACCTCTGAAGCAACGTCTCTATTAAACACAATCGCGCGCACGAAGCAGCATGACAAATAAAGATTGATCGAAGTACCGCGTAGCTTCGCTATAAATGCTTTCGATAGGAGAACAGTTCTCGTGCTTTTATTCTGTGCTCGAATTATTGTGTCCAACTGTGTCCAACTGTGTCCACTGTGTGTTTGCAACTACATACAAAATAATTACTACCCCGCTGTCTTTTCAGTTTCGAGACCGGGAATAGCATCGTGATGGCAGTAAGGAAGGCGGCGTGATTTGAGATTGGTCGTTCCGTGCGAGACGCTTGTCCCAATCTGCCAAAGTCATAAATGTAGGAGACAGAAAAGGAGAAAAGGAGAGTTCAAACTATACAGAAAAACACCTGGTCGAGGTTCTTGAAGTCTCCTGCGTGCGATCAAGCGTGTGTGTATGCGTGAGCGCTGACAGTATCGCGAACGCGGATTTTCATTCAATCCACACACTTAGACTGCTATACATCTATTACCCTTGTCCGTCCCCTGTTGGAATATGCTTCAATTATATGGTCTCCGAAAAGCTTTAATTACGAAATCATGCTCGAGAGAGTGCAGCATAAATTTCTGAGGTTTTGTTCATAGAAGAAAAATAATCCTATGTCAATCTTTGATCACGATTGTATACGGCGTGCGAAACACTTGTGTATTTTAATTGTAGTCGTGTGCTTTCTTTAATAAAAGAATAGTTATTTGAAACTCTCTACTCTTATGCCTCGTACAGACCTGAACATTTCGACGAACAGCGCGCTGAACCGCGCCGCGAACAGCGCATTATGGGACGCCGAATGCTACGCCGAACGGCTCGCCTCGGCCAACGGCGAACGGAACGGATTTGTGCTATTTCTATAATTTCTTGCGAACAACTATGGAAGCTGCAGCGGCGTATACTACACAAAGAAATACAGAAAATATTGGAAATTTATTGAGTGAATTAAAGTTTCAAAGTGAAATGTTCAGGTCTGTACGAAGCATTAAAGACATTAGATTCGAGACTAAATGACTTGAATATTTGGACATGTTATGACATTTCAACGAACATTGCACCGAACGGCGCGCAGTTACAGCTGGGTCGGCCGCCAGTGGAGTGAGAACATTCACTGAGAAGGCACTGGACATTGAACGTAATATAAACAAAGGATAGTAATGTTGGCTTTACTGTATTACTGTCCTCAGTAAACACCAGGTTCTATGTCCAAGGCGGCGATGATTGGTCTCGACGAGATATGTCTGTGATACTAGCCCAGTTCTCACCGACGAGAATCTCCTTTATCAGTGGCCTTCTGTACCGACGAGATCACGTCGATGGCCTTCTGTTTCTTATTCCAGCCAGAATACATCCTAGAGGGCGTAAGAATACACCGAAATATTCGAGTGATACGAACTCCCATAAGTTGGACGTGGTTCGTGGTTGGGGTTGGACGTCTCTCGTCGGTGACGAGAGCACGGCAAACAAACTGCACAGTGCAAAGTGCAGCTATATACATATACTCTCTGTATATACTGACAAATGAAGCAAACATGGCAACTTCCATGAGTAGATCATATGCTCGACTTATGTGAGTTTAATCTTTAATATGAATTACAAGAACTTGTATGTATGGATGCCCAGAATATTTACGCAACCACACTCCTGTCTAAACTAATAAGAAGTATAAACACTGTACTCTCGAATGTAAATAACCTAGTTTCATAAGAGAATATTCATGTTTTATAACTTGACTATAATTAACATTTCTAAACCATGTTGTTTTCCTAAATCAGGACTTGTTACAAAGAATTTCCAAACAAAGTTTTTTGTTCGTAACGATCGTTTGAACATTTATGTAATCTTTACAGTTCGTCGAGGCAATTGATGATGGAGGCATGGCACGAGTCGTATATCGAACATCAATGTTATCATAGTACACCGAGATATTATAAACAAAGGATGACGAAGGAAGAATCGGTATAATATTAAGATATTTATATTCCTGTTATCCATTATTCTCTTCTACGAGAAAGAATACGATACATTTGATTTTCAGAAATTGAAAACAATATTGAAAGAAGGAAATATACAAGAATACGTAATTAAACAACCGATACGGAAAAGGATTCCTGTGATACAAGTATGGAAAAATATAACGATAAAAGAATTAGCCTATTGCGCAGATAGAAATGTTAGAGATATAATGAACGTTCTCAATATGATGGGTATAGCAAGATACACTAATCCAAATAGCGTTTTAGTAAATTCCAATCTAGTATGTGACATTCTGAAAAGGCTGGGTTATAAAACTAAAACTATTCCAAGGCCAGGGATGCAAGTCGAAGAAGAAGTCAAATACAAGAATATTGTTAGAAGGTAATGTACTAATACTTTTATGCTACTCGAATTTCTTTTTATCATACTACTAAATGTTGTACAGTCCTCCAGCTGATGAATCTGTATTAGTGAAACGTCACCCAGTGGTAACGATCATGGGACATGTGGACCATGGCAAAACTACTTTACTGGATTCCTTACGTAATACATCAGTCGTCGATACAGAATTTGGTGGAATTACGCAGCACATAGGAGCTTTCGATGGTACGCTTAATGTAAATGTTTAATCTCCGATCAACCTTCGGTTGCTCGCACACAGCTTTCTGTATAATCGGTTACATGGAACTTTATACGACTCTAACGTAAATCGATTTTTATTCAATAAAATCACTACTTTCATACAAAATAGATATTTGTTAGTGTAGTGGACACTTTTGTTTGCGCTCGGAACACTAAATTTAAAGTTTTGAGATTGTAAGTACGCTATGCGAGTAATTAGAAGTTAAATTTATCGCTTCGATTGAATTTATCGAATCTCTGATACTGGGGATACAAAGTTATAAATAGACTGTGGATCTTTATGCAAAATGAAAATGTTCTGCAATGATTGTGGGAAGCAGAAGTAAAAGAAAAATTGATTTTATCCCCTAATGACTTTGTTACGTGAAAAATAATATTACAATGCTCTTGAAATTTCAACCAATTTTTTCATAAATGCATAAAGATCCGCAGTCTAATTATAAATATTATCTTTTCAGTTACACTGAAGTCTGGAGAACGAGTAACATTTTTAGACACACCTGGTCATGCTGCGTTTACTTCCATGCGATACAGAGGTGCACACGCAACAGATATTGTAGTATTGGTAGTAGCAGCCGACGATGGGGTGAAGGAACAAACTTTGCAAAGTATAGAAATGGCAAGAGATGCGAAAGTTCCAATTATTGTAGCCATCAACAAAATTGACAAACCTACCGCAGACATTGTAATATATATTTGAAGTATGATAAACATTGATAATTGAGTTTCAAACTTTATATATGTAATTTTTGTTTTAGAAAAGAACGCAACAGATGCTTGCAGAGCATGACATCATAGTCGAAGACCTTGGTGGAGAAGTGCAATCCGTCAACGTGTCGGCTTTGAAGGGCAGTAATTTAGAAACTTTAACAGAAGCTATAGCTTTGCAGGCTGAATTAATGAATTTGAAAGGAGATCCTGTTGGATTAGTGGAGGCCGTTGCTATCGAATGCGCTAATCTCACGGGTCGTGGAAAATTAGTAACAGCTTTAATTAAACGTGGAACTTTGAAGAAGGGTTGCTTCTTAGGTAAAAGATAGAGGCGTGCGCGTTATCTTAGTTATCTTAGGTTTAACTGAATTCATTTGTTTGAACAGTATCAGGATTAGCATGGGCCAAAGTGAGAAACATGTTCAACGAAACCGGTCGTTCGGTTTTAGAAGCCAAACCATCGGAAGCGGTTCAAATTATTGGCTGGAGAGAACTACCTCCGGTTGGAGCTCAGATATTAGAAGCGCAGAACGAGCAAGAGTTGCACTCGGCTTTAAATTATAGAGAATCTATGCATAATGAATCTCTGGCTAAGGAGCATCAGGATGCTGCTAATAAAAAATACGAAGAACATCTTTTGGTAATACGTTCGAATTATACACGGTTTAAGAAAGTGATCTAAGTCAAAATTTACATTAAAAATACATTAATTCAATGTAATTTTTACGATATTGTGAAATATGGAATTCGTTTAGTGTTAATATCCTTTTCCTTTAAACATCTCGAAACAGGAAATATGACTTAGACTACTTTAATAATTATTGAGACACAATATTTTCAGAAGCCATTTACACATGGTTTACAATGACAGGAATATAAACGTCAACTGAATATGAAGTGGGCCCTTGGAAGGTTTCATCCTAAATATAAAACATTGAAAACATCGAAGCCCGTAAAAAAAGAGGAAAAGAAATGTTTAGAAATTAATTGTATTATAAAAGGTGACGTGGCTGGCAGTGTTGAAGCAATTTTAAATATTTTTGATACGTACACAGAGAACAATTTGTGTAAATTAAACGTTGTTCATTATGGTGTCGGAGCTGTTACCGAGTCCGATGTAGAACTAGCGGAGACTTTCGATGGTAATCATGATCATGTAAATATTATTTCCGATGTAATCCATTGTTTTGTATAATTTTTATATTTTCAGCAATTATTTATCGTTTCAATGTGATCGTACCTCGTGGAATAGAAGACGATGCAATCAAGAAAGAGGTACGAATTCGCAATTACAACGTAATATACAAACTTGTGGACGATGTAAAGCAAGAAATCAATAATATTTTACCTGAAGTTGATGTCGAAGAAGTGTTAGGTATCGTGAATATATCTGTACACAAAAATAATCAAATTCCTGTTCACATGTAAAATATTATTCATAACGTTTTCTTTTTTGCATTTAATGTAGGCGAAGCCAGTGTACTGCAAGAATTCCAGATTAACGAGAAAAAGAAGAAAGTAAAGGTTGCTGGATGTCGTTGTACAAAAGGTGTTCTCGAAAAATCTGAAATGTTCCATGTAATTAGGGGAAACCAAATTATTTATACAGGTAAGTAAATTCTAGTGATACAATGGTTTTTCAAATTTTACGAATTGTACAATCATGTTAAAATTGAAGAATGAACCTTTGAAAATCGGTCTGAAACTTTCGACTAAATTGTATTGAACGAAAGCATACAGCAAACCATACATTCGAATAATATCTTTCACATGGTCAAGTATAAAAACTTTTGAATCGAAGGTTTACACTCTAGTCCACGCGAGTACGGGACGAAGAACCTAGTACTAACGCTTTTAAAGGATTTGCGCTGAAGCTGTTGCTCCCGTGACTCCTTAAATAAGACAGTCTTTCTTGTTTTAAAAATGAGATAGAAAAAGGCAACATTAAATTGTCGTGTTTCATCTTTATTTTTCGTTTTCTCTCGATTACTCGGTGAACATTAAAATAATACTTGTATAGTACGCGTGTCAGTCAAGAATGAAATTCTAATATGTGAATACTTTTCTCGCAGGAAAAGTGGTGTCGATGAGACACTTGAAAGACGAGGTGTTGAAAATAGAAGAGAGCGTCGAATGCGGTCTACGATTGGACGATCCGACTTTGATCTTCCAACCTGGGGATACTTTAATCTGTTTCACATTACGAAAAATGCCTCAAACGATCAACTGGGATCCCGGTTTCTAAAGCCTGATATTCTGGTATGCAAATCATTACAAATAGAAAACAGTATATCTGTTAAATATAAAATAGAAGTTACGTTCTATCCCTTTTTCTTTATACTTTAGGAAATCTAAATCACTCGTGTATAAAATGCCTTTGTTACAAACTGTAAGTACAAATTTCTTTATTATTGCCATTGTGATGCAACATATCGTAGCTTCTTACAAATTATCAACGGAATTCTGTCTCGTTTGGAACGGCGTGATTTATGATTTCATGATCAATAGGTCAATCATGCTGTTCTTTCTTTCTCTCTCTCTCTCTATCGTCGCTATGTGTCACGTCGCTCGTTTTTTAACGGTCAATGATAATGTTACTAAGATCATTTAGGTTCGACGCGAGGGAAAAAAACATTTTATATATTCGTCAGTAACGTTAAGAGGCATAAGTTTCTCGAAGTCGACGTTGCAGATGGTGATACGCTGTCAGTACGCCGCGTTTTTTTTTCTGCAAACGACAAGGTGCTGGTCCTTGATTAGGTATCGCAATTTTCGTGTCCAAAGGCTCGATGAGTGTATTGTCGTCCGGGTGAACGAAAAAAGCAATGGAATGACGACCTCGACCACAATGTTCTGGCACAACAACGCGATGTCTCAACGCCGGAAGTTGATTGGTGGTCCAGTTTGCCAGGATGTCGCCAGTGTTCACCAAAATGGCGCCCGGAAGATGGCCAACGCGTGCCCACCGTTCCCCATGTGGAGTTTGTATTTCCAGACCTCCCTCGCAGTCCTGTAAATGATGTCAAAACATTTGTAGATATCTTTTTACCTTAGATTACGAACTAGACGAATTAAATTTCATTTATAAATATGTTTTAATGTGCCCGACTTTTTTAAACACGTATATGGACTATCTACAGCCACTCGCTTACTAAACTTGAAAAAATATCCGTTGATACATAATGTATAGACTGTGGATTTGATGCATTTATGACAAAAATTGGCACGTACAATTTAAAGCAATGGACATGTTAAAAATATTGAAGGATATCAGTGTATTCGTTTCAGCTGAATAAAATAATTAAAAGAAGAATACAATTTTAATTTGGCTCCTGTGTCCTGCACAATGCGAACATTTTTTATTGTGCATAAGGATCCGCAGTCTAATTATGTACAATTTTCACTGTAAGTGGATGTACGTCGATTAATTTTATACAGCTTCTGATTAATTGATTGATAGGGAGCAAGGATTGAAAACTTTATGAGTTGCCGTGTCTGTAAGAAATGTAGAGAAACTATATTTGCATAATGTTTTAGCAAATCGTTAGTACCTGCGCTATTAAGGTGAGAGTTCCGTAGTCGCAATGGGCGCCGCAACGAGCCAGTCCTGGCGCTGGTGCACCTAGGGGTGGATAGTAAAGTAGACGAAGGATGGATTCGTTGCCAGACTCCAGCATTCGCGAATGCTTCGAGCTCAGGAAGTCAGGCGATTTCTCTAGGCCCACGGCCAGAGCCTATAAGGCACACATCGCATACGTTAGCCCCTATTTTTACTTTATAGTACCGAACGACGGCAGCGTAAAGACCGTCAGATTTATAATTACAATATTGTCGCATGTATAATGAATAGTGCACGCGTTTGAAATACTGATTGAACCAAGTTTTTCTGATTCTTGAGTTTTTTCAAAGAAGTTGTACACACAGCTGGATATCAAAGCCAGATGGTTAGAAATATTTATGCCTCTTCCAAACAATCAGACAGATGAGGCAGTTCGAAAAACAGAAGAATTACAGAAAACCGGCTTGTGAGTCGATTATTCGGGAATGAACTATTCAAAGGCAAAGTGATTACAGTTAAAAGCATGGCGGACAGTTGTTTGAAATCTCGCGTGAGCTCGTCCACTGCCAGTTTGAAGCCAGGCACTTCTCCATCCGGTAAGGGTCCTCCGCTTCCGGTCACGTTGAAAGCATGTCGAGCTTCTTTCTCGTCAGTGTATCTGCAAAAAGTTACCAATATTTGAAAAACCATTTACTGATTTCAATTCTTCATATGATATTGATGCATTGCGCGTGTCGTGCCCGTGTGCGCGATTGTGACTTCCGTTTATAATTGTTTATATTTTCCAAATAAAATTGATAATCTCGTAATTTTTAATTTGTGATTTATCTTGGTGTTTGGAATTATTCCCTGGAAGAACGACCGTGTGCGAACGATGAGAAAATGTGTCTAAACTTTTCTGAAAAAATATTTCTTAACGTCTATTTGGTTAACGAATGTTTGGAAAATTGTACAAAATTAAGTGCAATGACTTAACCAATAAAATCTGTAATAAATAATTACGTGGATGGTCCAGGCTTGATGTAACCATGATTGCTGGGCGAATTTCGCTCGTATTTCGCTCGCGTCTCCTCCGGTAGTTCGCAGAACGCGTCGAGGGCTCTGTAAGCGGCCTTCATCTGTGAACAGAGAAGTTCATATTGAACAGTCTTGTCCATCGCTATGTGCTTGAACAGATGATTTCGGTGATGAAATTATGAAAGATGACGAATCCAAGTTGGGAGGGCACCGAAAGGGATTCCGGAACATTCAAATGATCGACGATTTAATGCAGACCACTTAGGAGTACACGACGTAGCGAATCATTGTGTAATTAAGTTCTCCATTCGGTATCAGAAATATGTCGCCTTGCCAGGTGACGATCCTCGAGTTACCGATAAGTATGTAGTGAGGTTTTAGATTTATCATTACGACGATGCACGTCATTTTCGTTCTTAAAGTCGTACAGATAAATTCAGGAATGACGCTCGGCACAAAAATAGAGAAAATTGACGTGGGACTCGCAACGCAGAATTGTCATTACGATTTTGTTTACTGCGATAAGACATGTAACGTCATAACAATCAAAATTTTTGCGAAGTAATTATGACGAAACTGCACTGCAATGAAATAGAAAATTTCATATAGAATCAATGTGGCTGGCACGATGTCATAAAAATTTTTGTTCTTTGGAGATCTCAAGGTGGTCTTAATTTTTTTATTTGAATCTTCAAGAATCTTCTTAACTTTCGAAAAAAGCTTGTGCAACACATTTCGTACGCGTATCGCGAGTCTAACCAGTTCGATGTCGATGTATCAGCAACGCTGCATTCAATAACAATTTTTTTCCGAAGAGAAACGATTTGCAATTTCGACGTCTCTCGCGGCGAGACTACTTTCGAGACGAGTCTCTGGCATTTTTATAATGTCCACAAAACTGAAACTATAGCGGACGTGCAGTTTCATTATCGCAGACTGCGGCGGACCAGTTCTAAGAGAAAATGAATTTTAGTACGATCTGCCCTATCAGCGAACGCTATAAATGCACAATCATCCGCAATCTATGGTGAACGGCGTTGCTTGCAAAAAGATCGTAAAATAAGGGATCGAAATTGATCTCATCCTGGATCTCGAGCGTATTTTACACGCATCCGTGATCGAAGGACAGGATCGACCAGTCTCGCCGTGCAAAAACTGGAATCATTCCCGAGTAAGCAATCTCATTCGCGTCAGAAAAACGATTTCCTACGAAGTAGAATTGCCATAAATGGATAGAACCTACGCAACAGCCCACAGTTTCCTAGGAGAAATTGCTCGGCCGTCTTCGATACGTTTTCACCGCTCTCCGGCTGCCCTCCGAGCTGGCACTCTTAATTCGATTCGAGTCGAGTCGAGATAATTAAAAGCGACGGTTCGTTTCAGCCAATTGACGCATTCAGCTGTACATACATGTTTGATAAAGAATGCGCCGTGACGTCAGCGCAAAACGATCGCTCAGCCGCCGCCGTTTGGAAAAGAGGCGCTCTAACTAATGATGGGCATGATCCCTTTCAATTGCTATCGATAGCCAAAGTATCATTGTATTCAAGGTGCCGTACGAATAGGATAAAAGAAACAGAATAAAGTAAGTACCTATTTTATTATGTACTATGGTTCCTTGCTAATTGGATTAAGGGCTCCCAAACTAAACTCCACAATATAAAAACCAATGTTTATGAAATCCTAAAAGATTCCCAAGTTTCTACGAAAGATCAGGTCGCAATTACTCGTATTCGAACAGGACACTCAAGATATACCCATGACTTATAGGCAAACAAAGATGTGCATTAAATACTTAGTTCGTACAAACCGGTGTCTGGAATAATTCGAAAAATTGCAGAAAAATCTCGGTTATATATATTTAAGGAAACTATTGATTACGTGGACATCCTGGAAGCCCCTAGAACTCGCTAGACATCCGGGTAATTCCCAGCATAACCCCGAGAATTATCATCGGTACGCTTGTAATTCTTTATCAAACATTGCGCAAGAGGTATGCCAACCGGCACACGACATTACGGCACAGATAATATCTAAGGAAGCCAGCATTCTAATGAAATAATTTTCGCAAGCTGTGCGCCGTCTGTTACCTTCGTTACGATCGAGAAGTGGTTACGACTAGCGATGGGAGTGATCCAATTGTTTCAAGTAATTTGGCAATCGAATGCTTATATTGTTGCTTATATGCTTATATTATATTATATTGTTATAGTGTTGAAAAGTAAAGTGATAAACTACAGAGGATATACAATGGATATAAATTTTTTAAGTTAAAAAAAGACCAACCTCGGCAGAGTTTCAATCATATTGACCTATATCATAGCGAGTCATGATCACACTTTAAATCAGTAAATATGGTCCAAATTATGCCGTATTTAGACTCATTTTAACTAGAAAAATCTCACAAATACGTTGGTAAAAGTTTTGTAAAAAACAACTTTGTCGTTTACGCGCTGTGCTTCTCTATGTATGTTCGGCAAACGTCAACGAACGTAGCACCTCTACGCTTTCCGAGCCTCCATAACCCCGAGGTAGTAACGCTATGGGAGGGAAGACTGTATTTATGCACTTGTGATACTGTATTCGCCCTACTCGATAGTTCCGATAGAAACGCCCCACTTGCTTGTCTCAGAACATTGGTGATCGTGTGCACGCGGACACGTAAAGATGCGCGATAACCGATATGCAATAATTCGATCGTATACGTCCCATCGTAACCGTCGAACGAATTATCTTGTGAAAATATGACGGACAGTCTACGATAACGTTTTCTTCCTCGATAAGAGGAGGAGCTCGAGCGTCATCGGCAAGGTCATCGCGAGATTCACACGTTTTATCAGCGAACCCGTGAAAACTGGTGATGGATGTCACGCGATTTAACGATTCGCGCTACCAATATCCCTGTTGTTCCCCATTCTGCGGTCAGAGCAGCACACTGACACTTTTCTTCTTTATCTTTCTTTGTACTTCCTCACCTTGACTCCTTTAATACTGGTTCCATGCGCGCGCGAGACCGCGCAGGACGGTAATTTTGTAACGCAACCGAGGACATGCGAGTTTCGTTTGCGAGCCGAGGTTGTTCTGGACGTAATACGATCGAACACGCGGTACTCTGATACCAACACCTATTTGTGCTTGTTAAACGAGCCGCTCATGAAAGTGCATCGTCCGTTATCTCTCCTTTTACCGTTTTACTTCTAGCCCCGCGAACCAGCTGATGTATTCAAATCGTCTGTCGCGATCCTATCGGAAGAAATCGTATTTTGTTCGACGTCTTTGCACTTATCGCTGAGGCGATTCGTTTTGCAACTTTTGCGAAATCACGGAAATACACTTGTCGACTGTTTATTCGATTGTTGTTGAAACATGTACGCGGACGAATACAGTGCTAGTTCGAGTAAATGTGCCCGTAATTATGAAAATGGTGTAAAGTCATTAATTTCTTGTGTTAGTTGGTGCGTCTTCGTCTTACACTTCAAGACGTAGGTATTATACGATGATGTTTCAATGCAAAATTAAAAATATGCGTATACAGTTTGAATAAATGTTGAAAAGAAAAGGACATCTCTAGAAGCCAAATTCGAAAACAATTACCCCACGAAAATTTTTAAAATTAATCCTCAAGATACCACGGTTAGTTCATCGTGAAAAGAAGATATATTTTGGTGAGATTTATGACGTACAATTTGATTCGCATGTTCTCTACATTAGAAAAAGCAAGTACCATTTTGATTTACAGGTGGAGGAATCTTGAGGCGTCTTCGTCTTACACTCGAACACGTTGTTTTTGCGTTTTGGGCGACCTTCGCGGGTACTTATCGTGCTTTGTTTGTTCAATTTTAATGATTACTTTCCCCGGTGAATATAATCACGGCATCCGCCAAGGACGCGCGATTCTCGGCCCGCGTTCGATCCAGCGATTCTCGGCCCGCGTTCGATCCAGCGATTATACGGAACGAGTATCGAAGGAAATGCGTACCTTGCATTCCGGAATGCCGTGGTTGACGAGCAAGGCCAGTCCTTTCTCGGACAGCGCCCTTACCAGCTTCGTAGCCACTTGTTTCACGACACCCTTCTGAGGACATCTCTCAGTGCCTGGAAGAGGAAAACGAAATGAATGAGAGATAGAGATAGAAATATAGAGCAAAAGAGGGGAAAGAAAATGAAAGAGAGAGGGAGGATGGGATAGGGGGAGAGGTATGTCTCTTGAGCAGGGTCGTGCCCACTCATTTTCTACCCTCGTATCAAAGCCTGAATTCAAACGATCAAACTACATATGTGGTTTGGTGTGTTTCTTTAATCTATACAATGGCTTGTCGTCGACGGAGATTGCAGGCAGGAAATTAATTATCGACTACACTTTATTTCATGTGTACGCTGATTGCACATATGTCGTTCGCACGCTGTGATCATAGAAAATTTTGTGCGACTTCTTCGTCGAGAGGATTGAAAATAATATATCATATTTTGTATTGCATTTTCTGTGATTCGTGCCTAAACATACGCAGACTATCGAAAACGTTTAGGAAATCCTATAATCGTGCCGATATCACTCGAACGTTGCAAATAAATAGAACACCAATAAGCATAAAATTCATAGTCGGAATTAAATTGAATGTCGAGGCAGACTCGACATTGGACGAAAAGGGGTTAAGGCAATATGCATGCAGAAATGGAATAGCAAATGTGGCGATGCTGCTAACGAACTAATATTTACTGACGCAACGATTGTTTTCATTACTATAGAAAGAGTAAAAAGAGAACGAGGATAACAACGTAAGAACGCGCCTATATTTTCCTTTCTTTTTCTCTGAGATCGGATTACTTCATTCCTGTTTGTGAAATTATTGATGCGACACCCTGTACAATATTTTATGCTCGTCGTATCTACGATGACGTTCTTTCTTAACGGCTTCACGACGATAGTACGAAATCTCTCCTTTTCCTCCCCTCTTCTTAAATATCGATTATTTCATTCAGGGAACATTCATTCATTGATACGCTATCGGGTAGTCGTTTCGCCGAAGAAGAAACGATCTTCTTTTTTCGTAATTCATTCGAATTCAGTTCGAAGATATCCTAATAGATGTTCTAAACACAAGATTCTGCAGAAGTTCCAAAATCTGTAAGGAACATTTTTTAATGTTCCGATCTTTTTAATTTTTGACGATCATAAAATGTTACTTATAATTCTGCAAGTTTAACGCAGATTTTCAGAGTTAAAAAACGTTCGCACGCATAACCTCTCTATTTTCTCCATATTCTGCAATCTTTCAGCTTTATAACTTATAAAAACATAAAAAAATCATCGTTCTATCTGATTTCTATCGAAAGTTCTTTGATTTTGACAGAAAGTACATCGGTTCACCCCACTGCGCCGCTCCGCCACAGAAATATGGCGGAGTGTTAATGTTTCGAGCAGCTCTGCGGAATTGTTTATCAGCACGATTAATATGCCGCGTTTGTCGAACTTCTCGCGGCCGCGGAAGGTAAACCTTATCGTTCAAGGATTCGATGAATCAAGTCGTATGCAAATTCTTCGCGATCGTTATCCTTGGCGAGCACCATTCACGATTAGACCTCTTTCAGCAGGCAACCTTATCATCGAGACACTCGAATAATAAATTCTTCGCGCCAAGACACGTGCGGCAACACTTGTTGCAAACAAAATCGAAAGTCTCTTTCAATGATATTCTTTGAGGTTCTGTTCAAACAGTTTGATATTTATAATGTGACACAACTATTTCAGAAGTCTCATTTTCGTGTCTATTCACGATCATCGGTCAAATACAGATGTCAAAATCGAGCAATAAATCAGCGATACTTTCGAACAAATATCCTCGCGATTACACGAGGAAAAAATATACTAATCCTGCAATAATGTAGGATTACAATGAAAAGTCTCCAGCTACCGCATGATCCTCCGCTGATCGATCAAGTTCTAATACAGATTGCCTTACGAAGCATTAAGTTAACGACTGCAGGATTTAATGGACAGAATGTACAAAGGTCCGCGAAATAGCTGTAAGTTTGACGCGGTATGTAATATGATACATAAAAATTGCCAACTTTCCTGAATGTAGTATTATACAATTTGACCTTCCGAAATTCTAAACTGTAAACATTTCATTCGAGTGACATCGCTTTCGAATTAATCGCCGCTAGGAACGCTAATGTGTCATGTAACTCGACGTCATTAGGAGAAGTTTCTCGGAGAAGAGTCCTTCTTGGTGGCAGCTTTTGCAACATTGGCCCGTTGCCCAGCGACGATGCCTATCTTCGAGGACGTAGAAACTCAAAGAGGAAATTTCTTGTCTTTCTCCTTCCAATTCTCGTTCCTGCTTGCTCTGCGATTGCCCCTTCGGCATTAAGAGCTCGTCGAAATAGTGAAAACGAGCATGTATATAGTGGGCAAATGAAACGCACTTGACCGGTCCCTTGAACGATATTCTCGTTAAGTATCGGTTACAAGCTGCTCTCCAAAGAGGCTGAAGTTCCTGTCAATGTAAATAAGTTATTTTCAACTCTAATTTCTATGAAGATGCGCAAAAATGCGTAATCTATTTATCGTGCAGATCTGTTAACTGCGAAATTATGATCGGAGATACTCGATTTATACATCACTGTAACAGCACCTTCCAGATCCGGTTGAACCGAGTTTAATTTTTTAGATAATAAACATGATTAAGCGAATAACAGCAGGATAAAAACTGTAATCGATCGAACGATGCCACGAAACGCCCGAAATAAGATCGCGATAGATTAAAAGAATTGAAGAGCTTCCATGTATTAATCCCAGCTTGTCGAAATTTCTGTTTGGCTCCTGCTCATTGTAATCGATGCAAATAATTTTTATTTTAACATCCACAGTCTATTCGTTAGTTTACCTACATTTTAAGCAAACATGCGAAGCAATTGAAGTTGTTAGACTTGATTAATGTAGTGAAATGCTACAATACCGCGTGTACAATATTAAAGATATAAGTATAGTCATGTTCATATAACTTTACGACTGAAATACAACAAAATGGTTTCCTTAAATATGACGACGTGCTAGGTTAGATCGTTTCCTTGCGACTGACTTCGGTCCTCGCTTTTCCCTTGCTACAAGGGTCCTTTGCATCAAGGGTCCTTTGTACAGTTGTGGAACTGTGAATCAGATTTTAGACAAAAATATATAACTGTGCAAAATAACTGTACTCGTTCCATGGGGTATCATGCGGCTAGCGTGAATCTTTACACGTATCTTTCACTCGGTGTCGCGGGAGAAGTGAAATCAACTTCTCACGATCAAAAAAGTCGCGAGAAAGCACTCGTCGCCACGTGTCGCGGTAACAAGATCTGGCTGCGAGCCGTGGTAAAAAGACACAGCCGAGTGCACCGTGCGTGAATCGCGATAAGACGTCATTATCAGCGACTAGCGAAAAATGAGAGCGAGCCTCGATGCTCCTCGATTCGACGTTGCTCGTTCGTGTATCGTTATTCGTCTTCGTGACAAAAAATCAGATCCTCCTTTCATATTTCTCCTTCGATAAAAGTCGAAATGTTGCAAGTGAACACCTAATAATATGCACTGTGCACAGTGATCGGAAGAAACAAGAAAAATCGAAAGACGGTCGTGATCGTTAAGTTCCATGATCCGTCGTGTTTTCAGTCGATACAAAATCGTTGATGTACAGAACCCGACGATTAAAATTAAATTCACATCGTCTGCATTCTTCTATCCGTTGATTGTTCCCACGGGAACGTTCGTCGATGCAATATCGAAACGATCATCTGGTGACGTAGCCTCCATTAATAGGTAATTGCTTATTAGTATGTATCATGTATTTCCGAGCACTTAATGTGGTCTATATACGTGTAATTTTGTAACCGAATTGCTACTCGTAACATTTAACTTGACACTAACCGTACCGCGCACAAAATGTGGCTGGAGTTTTAATTAATAAATAGATACCGACACTGGAATTGAGTATACGTACTCGAGTAATAAAAACATTGTTCAATCGATTAAAGTAAACCAATATCGTTTTACTCGTTTCGAGAATGTACGTAGATTGCATCGTAGAATACCGCCGCGTGAAAATATACTAGCGTACTTTGTCTCCCTTGAATTGCAAATATTCGCGAATAAAGGAAGTAACATAATGTAAGCTAGTAAACGAGATTTAGTGTTCCCGGAAGGCCTAACACAGGAAGAGTTTCTCCATGGACGAACGAAGCGTCTCGGAGAAGTGAAGGTAAACGCAGAACAATGAAGCAAACGGTCCTGTTTTTTACGTACGAAGGCTACGGCTAATTGCATCTGTTGAATAAAAAATTAAAACTGCCGGACTGGTTAAACCCGGAACGACGAATGTGTAAACAATTTACCGCGAACAAATTCTAATTTCTCGCGCGCTGCACTCATTTCTTGTGGAATGTCCAAAGTTCTAGAGCAGGCGGTTTAGACTACGGATCTTTACGCATTTACAGCAAAATTGAGTAGTTGAAATTCGAAATTGTTGAAAAACTGTTTAAATTGAAAATGTCAATTTCATTTCGTTTGTACTTGTAATAGTTGTTTTTTTAGTTTGTAATAGTAAATCTATTGTTAACGGAAATTTAATGCGAGCTTTTCGCTTTCCCATTCGCCGAAGTCATTACAAAAGAAACTTTAGTCTCGCTGTAATTTTTGGTTTAGCGATAGTGCGCGGGAATTACAAAGCGACAATGGACACAATCTTAATCCAGAATGCGATCGACAAGTAGATACCGACACTAAGTTCGATCAATTAGTCGAAACCGATAGAATTCACGTTATCCGCATGGGTCGTAGCTGTTCGAGGATTAGCGTTGATGAAGGCAAAGGTCTTTTGTCGCATGGAGTCGTAAATCGTTTTGCGGCAGTTCCCTAAGACCACGTGCGGTCGCATAACTGTAAATCTCCCGATGGAAATCCAATGTAAATACCGGCGATCTGCAAGCGAATTTTCCGTACCAGAGCCTCGTCGGATTCGTTTCACTCTCTGTGCACGTGAATAGGCACGGCGAGCACTTGTGACACGAGTTGCGCGACACAATCGTTTCGCAAACTTTCGACGATAAACTGTCCTTCCTTCCTTCTTCACCGCGACGCGACTTTATCGTCGAGTGGACCGTAATTTACGATCGAATAGTAAATTTTATTGTTGTTCCCCGAGCGATCCACCGCGGCAAAGTTATTAGATATATGGACCTCTATCCTGATATTTGCTCTAGCTGGTTTTCAGGCGAATCACACATCTTATCTCGCGATTTATCTTGCCTCTCATCCCGAAAATACCTTGCCGATCAAAGCTGTAAGTTCATTCGATTTTTCGCTGCTTTCATTGTTTGCCTCTGACTTAAACTTACTCCAAATAATAAATTTACTTCTTTCTTAAGTTATATTAATTTATTAATTATATATATGGATACATATCGATACCCGTACTAATTACTACTAACCCGTATTAATGCGTACATATTAATTTATTAATTATGGGACTGACTGTATATCATTTGTGCACAGCGACTTGTAAAATTGATGCTACTAGGTTCAAGCGAAGTGTATCATTCGTGGTACTTTGTCAGCCTATGTCCTATGTGGAGTTCAAACGGTCTTGGATTGTCAAAGCGTGCTCGTTATTCTATCGAATGATGGTAAATAACATATGAAAAGGTGTCGCCGCTCGGTAACAGTATATTCGATCGTTATGTATCGAGCGAAAGTATCGGTGCAACTGCTGTTGCCAGGAGAAACTAGCGAAAATTTTCTCCTGGACGCGTGTACACCCTGGAAACTTGAGATTACGTTTGCACCAATACTGTACAATTTCAAATGTTTAAAACCGGCACGTAAAACACGCGACCCGACCAAAACAGTAACCTATATGGTTTTCTAACCATTAACCTAACTGTAACTGCTTCTTCTTTATTTCGAGTCTTTTCTTTCTGTTGCGGCCTCCGAATTAATTTATAATACTTATACCGGTTTAAAATATTTGAAAACTTTATTGTTAATTTTGATAGAAAGAAACATTCTTTACTCAACGATCGAAACTGCGTCAATTAGAAAAAGAAATACTGTCGTTGGATGACTTGATATCAGCTAACGAAATAAATAATCTAGAAAACGAGGTAATCCTGTGCTCACAAAAGAAACTCTAACGCTTGACAGGTCTAATACTTGACAGCTCTAATACTTGACAGCTCTAATTCCTTGTATAAGACGAACAGACACCGAAAGCATACTGGAAGAGAACGTGAGCATGACGGTTACGTTTTCCCAAGAATCTCTACCGGATAAACGTTCAATTCTCGTTTGCAAAATACAGCAAATATTGTGCATCAGAATCGGTAAGCAACGCGAGAAAGATTTCGACAGCGACATAATATTTATATGTATAGCGTCGATAAGTGTGTCATCGGGATGACCACGAAGAAATTAAAAAGAAAAGACGGCGGAACTTTCACTCGGGGGATCAAAAATTTTCAACTTTTCTCAATGTAATATTATACAATTTGACGAGAATATGATGAAACTTGAAATTCTAGTGCGCGAAGTTCACTCTTTTAAAAGTTACACACGAATAAAGTTGTTCGATTTCAAGCGCGTTTAAAAGATTAAACCCCTGTCATATTGGTTTCCAGACATAGGGTTAGGTCTTGGATTCCTTGTACTAGAATTCGAAGCGTTATCATTTTTTTTTGTCAAATTATATAATATAACATTCAGAAAAGTTGAAAATTGTTGGTCCCACGAGCTAAAGTTTAACCGAAGAGACTGCATTCAGAAATCGTTGGTGTATGGAGTAGCTAACAGACAGATAATATACTTCCTACCCGTTCTGCGATGATCGTTGAATGCACACTGTCGCACTGCATAATCAATTTTGTTCGTTTTGGAGCCAATTACCGATCTGTGGTGGGAAAATGAAATATTCACATCCGCGAGCGTTTCTTGCGGCGTCCGTTCGAGCCGCAGAATCATGTTCGATTTATCATGAGGCTCGATCGGAGGCGGTTCAACGCAGCGAGAGGAAAAATGTACTCGATCGAGTAACGACGATAAAACTCGATCGCGACGGATGATAACGGTACACGCGAGTACCGTGTGAAAACAAAATGTTTCCTCGCGTTCGAAACGGTCCTTGATGTCGACAGCCAGCTCCACCTTTCGACGGCACTGTCGTGAATACGAAATTCTCTCTGGCTACCGAGATTGTCTCTTCGGTGCCCTGGCCTCGTTGGTTATATTCCATTCAGCTGTGCACAGACTGTAGATATTTATACCAATAAAATGCAGACTTCAATCAATTCTAACAGAAATTTACAATCTGATTAAACCCGATGATTAAACCTGACATCATTTTCTCAGTACTTTCCTAGAAAAAACGGAAGTTTGTTCAAACGTCTACAGTCCGGTCATGATTAACTGATATTTTCCTTATTTGAATTTAATTCTGTCACGGTTACTTCACTGTAATCTCTATCTTCCATCATTTTTTCCGTCGTGATTTAATGAATCTTTGCAACGCAGATTTCTTGGGAATACGTTACATAAATGCGTGTTGCTTGCATGGTAAAAAGAGGTTAAAGGGATGAAACCAATGACAGTTGAAGAAAATACAAATACTGGATACACGTACGTTAATAAATAATTGGATAAATAAAGATTTTGTACGTGTATAAGAATTCATAATCCTGCAACGACCACGACAGCTGAATAAATAGTCCATATACCCAGCAACGCGAATAATGTCTAGCAATTAAATCGCGCAGTTGCAAGCGATGAAAGTGAATTCGAAGATTATGATCTATCTAATGATTCAATCATATACGAGTACAAACGATCGCGAGTGGGAACTGCTGTACCGCAGGAAGTACCTATGTTTTTACGATGAATTCATTTCGACGCGCATTTCGAGGTAGAAAATTAGCAATACATACTACGAACTGTGTCAAAGAGGTTTTCGTCATACTGCCTTGGGACGAAGAACCGTCGTAAAACGTGACGCAAGTCAGTGGAATCGAAGGATTTTTCGCTGAGGATCATTCCCCCGGAAGAGCCGAGGTCAGCCATCTTTCCCATTTCGCAGGCCATCGAACTCGACGCAGAGTCGCCCGATATCTTCCACGTATCAGAAAGAGGATAACATTTCTTTTGAAAGTTTCGTACAAAGTTGTTGAAACTTTCATGCAGTTTAAGAATATATTTATTATTTTTGTAGAAGATTTAGAGCCGAGAAGCTGAACGTCCCACCGTCCAAAAAGAATTTCTTCAATTAATTATTAGCAACTTACTGAAATTGCGAAAGGCAGAAACAAATATTTATCTGGTACCAGTATCTTGGAATTGACATTGAGCATTTTTATTTTGCATAATGCATTTGGATATAACCAAAACTTATATGTATACAATAAAATTTCAAAAACCACAGATTGTTATCTTATTAATTCTGTTAGAAGAAATCCTGAAAATTAAACATCGATCTGATACGTAAGCAATGCTTTCTATTTCCAATATGCCTATTAAAATCCATCAACGTTGACCACGGATTTACGAGCACAAGAATAAGTTGAAGCGATAAGAGTTGACGTGACGAGAATACGTGTTCTCATGAATTTATGGCATTCATAATTTCGTAAAACAAGGGAAAACATTAGACTTTAGCTACTTTTTATTGCCGATCGGGCAGCACGCTCGCTGCCGTGTTTCACAATGGTCACGTTGAGAAAATCAGCGGTTGTCGGTCATGATTTCAATGGCGCTATCGTAGTTACACGCGAAACGAGCCAAGAAGACTGGATGATTATGCACGACCTCGTTTTTTCCACGATTCGCAGAGTTTTCATGGTCAGTGTCTCGTGGCGAACCGATTCGTCGGAACCTTTGCACTTATTACATCGAGATCGAAAGGAGTGAATCATTGCTGAATAATCCTGACGAAATCTCGCGTTGATAAACCGTAATTAACCAACGAACCGCCTGTACGCTCTTATCTCTCTCTCGTCGCGTTCAAATTCTCTTCTGCAAGGAACAAATTTGTTGAAATATTTCTGCACACGCGTGTTAACTCTTTTTCCGTTCCACGTTGATGTCCACGAAATGTCAGAAACGGATAAGAAGTGCTTTATAGTTGCAACGATACGTACTAAATCTGAGTTTAGTCACCGCGAATGGAAATAGCTGGAAATCTACATATTTACGTAAACTTTTGCTTTACAGCCGATTTCGAGAACGTATAAGCTGTACAAAGGACAATGTTAAAAGTCCATCAATTTCATATCTGCCGATAATTTATTGTACAGGGTGAGTCGCCTAACGTGTATACCTCAAAACAACCTCAAAACAGTTATTATTGCCATGAAAAAGTTTACCAACAACAAGATGAATTCGTAGATCGTGTACTTTTAAAGACATTTAAATTTCTAATGAAAGAGTCGTTCGTGGAAGAACTATTTCCTTCATTTCAGAGACTTGTCGCCGAGCCGCAATGCGTCTGCTGTAGCCGCGCTCCGATTGGTCAACGTCGAAACTGATGAAAACCGCAATTATTTTTGCACCAGTCTATACCAGAGAATTAGAAAGGATTGAAACATGAATGAGCGAAGACTGGAGCGAAATAAATCAACGGACACACAATGCTTGCGCAAGTGCAAATTTTGCAATGGCTGCTGCCTACGTGTTTTCTCCAGATGCCGAGCTCTCCGTGCTGTGCGCATTCCGCGCCTCCATCACGCTCTGCGTCACGAGAATTAACCGCGGTTCTTATATAGGCGCACGTGGGCATGCTCCTCCAGTGTGCGAGTTATTATAGCACTCGGTGGGTCCTCCGAGAGAGAAAATGTGTTACTGCGATATTTGGAGATACGAATTCGGGGCAACCGATTCCGTGCGTCGCCGTAGTCTCCTCAGCGGCGACTTTGGGCGTCTGTACACGAGAGAAAGTCTTCGAAAAAGCGGTTACCGCTGGTAAAAGTTAGTTAGTATAAAAAACTATTATACATATACACGTACGGGTGGCCTCGATACAATACTTTTCAACGTGTTCAACTCTCGAAACAATTTTCACAACCAATTCGATAGAAAACAAAATCTCACTGGAACTTGTTTATACTTTTGCTTGGTGTCTTCACAGGGTATTTCATATAATTGAACTTGTAGATAGTTACGAAAAAAAATAATATTTATTGCACTAAGAATAGCGTTTTATCCTATTCGCGACTCGAATCTTTCAAAGTATCATGTTTACGAATTAGTAAAGAAGATAACGGGGAACGATAGTTAAAAATATGTTTACTTCACTGCGTGCACCGAGTTGAACACGACCGGTCAGCACGATTACGTGAAAACCTCCAAAGTTCCTATAACTGCTGTCGGAATCGAAGTTCGAGGAAAACAAGATGTTCCGTTACCGAGACTCCTTTCGGTGACGACGAATGTGTCTGATCCAATGAGCACTTCTCGAAACAGTACGCAAGATGTATGAATAATATTCTTTTCTTGCAAATGCTACCAGAAAATTGTTTGGTTAAAATGAAAACATCATCGGAACGACGACGAAGAACAGCAAACAAGACATAGGAAGAAGCGGCTTCCTTGAAAAACGTTTTGAAACGCGAGTCACGGTATTTTTCCCGTTACGGACACGACACTATCGACCGAATTCTTTCGCGATGATTAGTGTGGAACAATTCGTATCGCGTCAGTAATCAAATCATTTTGATATTCCTATTGAAAAATCATAAAACTAATGGAAACTCATTACGGATACTTAAAAACAAAATACTGCACTGATAAAATTAATACGAATTACCAATCTAAGTGCTTAACTGGCTGATGACTAATCAATTGAATATGCATACGTTATTTAACGCTCTTCGGTACTACTGTAAACGTATGATTTTAACAAAACGAATGATTATGTAGCTAAACGACAACTATATTTTATACAATTTGTTTCCTTGTACATTTTTACGTATAGAGAATGTCGTGCACCGAAAAGACATAGGTGTGCAGGCTCGTGTGGTTAACCGCGTTGCGCGTGTGTGTGTGTGCATAGAAAATAACATAACGTTAATTGCGGATCCCCGTATCACTTCAATTAATAAAATTGAACGAAGATAGAATTGTTACGAAACTATGTCGTGCTGTTAACTGCCGCTAAAAATAGTGATAACGCTGTACTCGAGCTGTTGCATGAAAATTCAACAAGATCGGTTCCTGGAAAGACGGACGTGTGTCGGAAGACACGCACGTGTGTGATTGCACGAGGAACGATTTTCCTGGAGTCTGCAGATGCACCCAATAATCAATTTTAATGCGGCATCGACGTAACGCACCAGCGAAAAACTTCGCAATATTCAAAGGTCTATCCGTCGTCTGCATAAGCGTTCGCTTATTCGCATCGTTGAATATCGTGGCCACGGTTGGCGGACACGTGCGTGCAAGCGCATGCGCGCCACGCTTAGAACCATACGGCACGCAGCGCGAAAAGTGAACGGCGTCGTCGCAAATTTTTTCATTGCCCGCGAAAAAAATTCAAGCGACACGAGCAAAGCTCAAGGCTCTACGGTTGAATCCAATTTTTATCAAAATATCCGCGCCACCATGTCGAATACCGCATGCTAACAGGTTTCGCACTTCAAATTCACCCTTTTGCAAAGATGTACATCAGATACTTATTTAACCCTTGCGAAGTCAACCGGGTACCTCCGGTTTACCGTATTTCTTTCAACAATTTGTTAATGTTATAATGAGAATTTGCGCAAACGTGTTATATGTATACATAAAATTCTCTATTTTGTTAATAAACGAAAAAATAATCGAACGTATTCGTGTTGTGAATAAAAAATTAGATATTTTCAAACTAATATGTACAGTTCAAATTCACGAGGGAGACACGAGGGACACACGAGGAAGACACGAGGTCTCCCATTGTCCGACTTACACGGTTATCATCGTTGAAAAATGACGAACCGTGTCCATGGACTCCATTATATACGAGCGCAAAAAAGGGGGCAGGTGTGTTTTCATTATCATTCGCGAATCACGAATAAAGTTCACGCAACGAAGGACACGTTGTGATAACGTACGTAACGTTACCAGCGATAAGATTTAAATATATCATACTTAAAGTTGAGACTTTTTTCGTTCGTTTGAAATTATTAACGAAGTCGTTTCTGCCTTGACAGAAAAGTGAAGAAAAAGAGTCCGGTTAGGGTCAATTTAAGTCCGCGTAACAGATTGTCCGTTATATGTAACTCGTTTCAACTGTCTCACGGACTATTTAACCTCGGTTGCTCGGCTACCACTACTCCGATGACCCTTCTTGCTATTGTTTTGCAAGTTATTTCGGGAGAAGCAAAGAATTTCGAATTCGCGCTAAAATTAGAAAACGTTTTCCCATTAGCGAAAAATTCCGCGAACCAACGCGAGTCAACGTTTGTTTCTCGATTTCATAGAAATAAGGGAGCCGTACCTTCGAATGTATGACGTAAGCTTGAATTTGCTGTTGCGCAATTGCTGATAAAGCAGGCAGCGGGAAGTCGTGAAGCCACTCAAAAGGAAATGTTTCGAAGAAGGTCGGATGTCGGTACTGATAACTCGCGACCATTACCGTTTCGAATTGCGACAGTTGAGCGATTTTGCGATTTGAATAAAATCGAGCATGCAAATCGAAATCACCGAGCGAAACAAAGGAGGTTACCACACGTGACTAACCTCAAAATCCATCCGACCACGACTAGTGGAAAATATTCGTTTCCAAACTTACAAGTTTTACTTGTACACGAAACGCACGACACAAAGGAATATTCAACAAGTGGTTGCAACCAAGCAAAACAACGTGCATGCCAAAGTGCATATATCTACTTATACGAGACCATGCTGCACGAGACAAAGGAAGCACCGATGACTAAGGGGATCCACAATGCAACTGCAATTAGCCCTTTACAGAGCATAAGTCCTGGGTTAGGGAATTAACTAATTTTTTGTTGAAATTCTTACCCTGTTACTAAACTTTGTTAACGGCACACCTACCGAGCACTAAAATCGATTAAAATGTTTCACCTTACAAAAATGACAAACCTGTATCTACCGAAAAATTTGCTACAAAAGTGAAAGGAAGACTTTAGAGGACTCTTCTGCATTCTATTGAGAACACTTGGGCGCTTCTGGACCATTTGGTAGTCCGACATACCAAGTGTGCGAGCGACTTATAAAGTGTTATGTCGTATTAACCGCAATTTACATAATCGATGACTAACGACTGAGCGATATTTCCGTGAGTCGATCCGTGATCCCAATCGCGAGCTGCTTCGAAAAGGCGACGGCGCACATTGGTCCCGATCGAAGAAGTTGGTGTCATTTAGCTGAACAGACAACTTTCTCATGTCGACTTCTAATAAAATGAAAATAAAACAAACTAACGCGGTTTACCAAGAATTCTAACTAGGACGAATACTTGATGATAGACATTTAGAGATAGCACTTTTCGCCAAGAAAATTGCTTCTCATCTTCGAGGTGTCCTGACGACACCGCTTAATATTTCTTATTTTTTTTTTACAATTAGTGCACTTTTTTGCGTTACAAAATTAACATCGACACTGAAAGTTCTTGTTCGCAATATGTTAAAAATTAATATTCGATGAAGTGAAAAAAAATTGGTAAATTTTTTACATTTGACGGAATATATGTATAGAAAGTCCTGAAAAGTCCCGTTTTTTATCAAATTGGAATATTGTCGGCACGGGTATTTTTTATTATAGCGCCTCGGAGTCACCGCTCGAGTGTTAAGGGTTAAAATAATGCCGTGTAACATAGTTTTGTTCAGCTAGCGGGCTCGTTTCGATCACTGCGGCGCGTCTCTTTTGGTCGGTTAGGCCAGTGTTGCCTCCGTTCACGAGTCGTGTGGTCGTTGGCCTGTCGCCCAGACTCGAAATGTACTCGCACGCGCACACGGAGCAGACAGAGACGAAACGTACCGTTGAACCGGCCTGAACGAGAAGAAAGACGAAACGGCGATACGTTTCACGGGCTCGGAGCCGCGGATTGAAACGCGCCATGCATTTCGCTTGTATCGCATCGCACACGCCAATCCATTATTCTCGGTGGCATTCACTGCGACCGCTTAAATCATTATCCAACACAGAGTTACAGGCACAAAGACGAGCGAGATATTTCGCCCGACTTGTTGCGCTCGTACAGTCGCATGCAGCGAAAGTGGAAGGGAATATAAACTTTATGTCCACCCCTGGCAGAATACATTCGCTGCAAACATTATTTGCACACACACACACAAAATCTAAAAATAGTGTCGCCTGTATACATCGAAAAATAAGATAAAGTAGGTAATACTATATACGTTCAGTGTAAAAAGTATTCGCATATCCTTTAACGCTAACCGTACCGAATACAAAAGGCGACCGATATACATTGTTTTGTAAAAATTACAAGACTGAACTTATTTAGATTTCTCACAATTTTGACAAGAATATGTCACAGAAACATCTTTATATTTTCAATAATTGAAAAATAAAAAATATGAAACTGGTCGTGGTACGGTTAGCGTTAAAAACGAATAATTTTCTTCAACGTGGCAGTGACTCGGGTAGCGACTCCGCAGACCCGAAGTTTTCAGTCACCGAGAGGATATTGTTTAATTTTCCATTTGCCTGTATCTGCTAGGGAGCTAGTCAGCAAGTAGTGCATTATATCCGATAAGAAGATTGTTGCACGCGCATCGGTATGTTTTATCAATATTCGCAACTTGTTGCTTTGTTTGCGCGCGCACGCGTAGCATTGAACGGAGAAAATAGTTATGATAACAGGGTTGAAATCAGATAAATAAAAGATACGTTTAATGCACACTTGTATTGTTCTACCAGACAATGATTTATAAATTACGATAGAATTTACTTCCAACGTACGATCACATCGATCTGTGGATAAAGGAATTTGTCTACGGTACACGCTTACGAATTGGCACATACAACAAAAAAAAGTTATCGTTTTTTTAAAAGTGTCCGAACATTACTGTGGTTCGCTGTATCATTTTTATTCGACAGTTGAAAAGCACTGGCCTAGGCGAATCGAGTAGGGCGCACAAGGGAGGGGCCCTTCTTTGTGAAAGATCGGCTCTGACCTCAACGGATTGCCGGGGCTGAGGTAGGCGCCTCCGACTGTGAAACGACCGAACCTTGTTGCCGATGGTCCGCTTGTCTGTCTGGCCAGTTGCCTGGTCTCGTTGCCAAGCAACCGCAACAGCGTCACCCCCTCAATCTTTAAAATTCCGTCACACTTTGAATAGTTCAAATGTTCTCAACCGGCGGATCGAAACTCGCATTAAAGTATTAACACGAATAGCTAAATATCGTTACTAGTATTTTTTTGTCATCGTATCCAATAAGCAGGATAAAAGTACGCATTTCCATCACCTTTTGCCTTTCTATTACAAATTACAGCTTATAAAGCCGTATAACTCAATCTTTTGCTAATAAAAAACAGAAATTCTACGAGCATGGGATCTTCAAGTTGCCTGAGAAATCGCAACAGATCGTAGAACAAAATGTCACAAAACTTCTTCGAAATGGAAAAAAATTGGCATTGATTGTTTCCCCTGAGAAAAAGAAATGACTTGATAAATATACAAATATCCGATGAATATGGGACACTTTGAAAGAAACTTTCCAATGACAAAATACTCGAAAACGTTGGTCGATTACATTTCTGCGCGATAATCGAGCAGTTAAAAATACGCGGCAAAGGGCAACGGTTTTTGATCCCTCGCGCGCACGTATATTTAGAAAGCGCCGCTAATAATTCACTAACGCGCGAACTCGACTATCACGATAAACGCATAGTTCACGATTTCATCCTGTTGGCATTTAACAGTTACAAAAACCCGTTCGACTTGCACCACGATCGTTATTGGCTCGTTGTTTTGAACTCGTTTTTTTATTCTTGCTGAACGCGGACCGATGCAACCATGAACTTTCGTGTGTTCAGTGTTCAGTCGTACGGAGTCATTCAAGTGTTCAGCTAACTTGCGAACATGTGTCTACCCTTACCACGCGCCTGTGTGCGTGTACATGCATGTGTCTGGATAGAGTCGTTCGCAGTGAAAATCGTACATAATGTACAGGAGTCGGTTTAGAATTTATAAATGGAATTAAACATTTTTGAATTAAAGAAATTTGAGAAGTCGGTAATCGAATTTTTGTCAAAATTCCTATTCTGTTGCTAGACTGCGGATCTTTATGTACAATGATAAGATAAACATTGATTTCATCCCTTAACGACTTCGTTAGATCAAAAACAATATTACAGTACTCTTAAATTTTTCTAATCTTTTACCGTTTTATGATTCACCGAACCGATTTCTTCGTAAATGCATAAAGAACCGCTGTACGATTTTCACTGTATGTACACGACTCCGTTTCGAACGCCATTTTCTTGTTGCAAGAAATTCGATAAGATCGATCTTTGACTAGTGCCGCGACATTTTGTGACAATTCGCGATCGTGTTCGCACGGGTCGTAGATTCGATATAGAACAATTGCGCATGCGCGTTGATATTCGTTACCGACGCGTGAATAAAGAAACGTGAAAAAATTCGAAATACGAACACAATAGACTTACCCATGTGAGCGAGGTCGATGATCGGTATCTCGCACTTGCTCAGCAGTGTCTCGCAAGTTTGGGTTACGATCGGTGCGCTCGTGCAGCAGCTCATCTTGCTCGCGGCTGGTTGCTCTCGTTGAAATGAGTTTTCTGTTTGTCCTTTTCTCCCGTTCGGCCCCCGGTGTACGTGTTCTCTGTCCCTCTGCTCTCGCAATTTCGTATCTTGTCCCCGATCTTTCCGTTCCGTTCACTCGATTCTTTTTTTCGTCCGTCGACCGGGAGAAGCTGTTGCCGTTACTACCTCTATCTGGCCCGTTGATACAACTGGACGGAAAATACGTGGCTCGGCGTTGCGACGCGCGTCAACACTATCCACTCTAGGCCACGTGCGAATTCGCCCACCCGATACAGCCGATCCCGAACTATTTCACTGGAATATCCAAGAAAAAATCATGCTATCACTGCACACCTGTCGAGACTGTTTCCTTTAAGTAAGAAAGCCTGGCCGTTGCGCGATCCCTTCACGGTGGGAAACGAATTTCGATGGTAATGCCGGGTCTCGTCACGGTAAAACAAATCGTACAAGCACAATGTTACCGGCGACCCTAACGGTAGCCGTAAGAGACGAGTTTATTATGGGCCTGGTAATGCGGCAGGTAGACGTATACGTGGCTGTGAACTGGTGGGCACATGCTATGCTATCGACGGAGTGGCGGAGGACGAAGTAGTGAGAGAAAAAAAAATACAGCTGACACCACGCCGATCTACACTGACACGGGGATATTCGCTGACTGGGGCCGTCGCCAGTCGTAAACCAACCGAACGCCCGCCTGTGGCACGGTCACCGCCGAGAACGCCCGAACAGCCACGGATACGGACGAAGCGCTCACGAACGTTCCCGATGTCTACCGATCGCGAGTTTCACGAAACTTGCAGGTTCGCGCGCTCTCACGACGGGAATAGAAAACAATTTGTTCAACTTCGGTGAGTTTTATTGGGGTTTGTCACTTTACGTACATTATAAGATCGTAAAATATGTATTTTATAATCCTCTCTCTCTTCCTCTCCCTCGGTTTCGTCGTAACATAACATTCTGTTGCAGTCGGTTTACGGTAATATGAATTTGACATTTATGACAAGAACGAGTAGGTGGGATTTAAACAAGTAAAACCATTAGCGAAATTTAAAAATACTGGTACATTGTTCTCTTCCACCTCGCTCCAGTTTGTTAATTCAGGTAGAAATGTTTTTTTTGTCTAGCGATTGTATAAAATTGAAGTACAGCTGTTATTTTCACGATTTATGTGGAATAGAAATATATGTATATTGTATCGAACCATATCATTTCTAATGTTCTTTTAATCAATTTCAGATTGGTTTCAAGAATTTTCATTTGTCCAGAAATGACAAGTCGACGATGGAAACACGTTCACTGACCAAGTGTATCTTATGAAACCGGAAATTCGTATCACTGTTATCGATTTCCATCGATCATACAAGAGGCTTTACTTTTTTTAAAGTGACAGAACAAGTACTTCGTGGTAACACTTGCTCGAAGTGCGCGAGACAGAGAAATATTGTTGCCATTTTTCGACGATTTCACACTAAACCTACAAAAAAGACAATTTTTAAAACAATATGTGCTCGGATAAAAAAATTTATCGATTCAATTTCCACGTATAACCAACTTCTTGATGTCAATAATTGTAAGATGGAATATATAAAACCGGTCACATCGCATATGCGATGTATAATATTATACATTTTAGACTAAATTAATTCAATGTAACTTTTACGATATCGTCAAAAATTAACCGTTAGATAATGCTTGTTATTTCAACATTATATGGAATTTATTTAGCGTTAATATCGTTTTCGTTTAAATTTTTCAAAACAAGAAATACATATATGACTGTTATACCACCAATTATTTCCCTCGATTTCAGCCATTTTGAAAATTTTGAAACTGGATCGGTGTTGGCAAACAAATATACGAATATACGAATATGAAGCAGAAAAATCCTACAGACTCGTATAAGACTAAGACTTTACAAACCTGCGTTCACATAAGAAAAAAGAAAACACTAGAATAGACGAGCAGGATTTTCGAGATGCGTTTCGCGCGATGTCTCGAATCGCACTGTTCCACCACGGACGATCTTTGAATCGCTAACACAAGATTCGACGATCCCCACCATACGCGGTCCCCCTCGATCTTACAGCTTACCTCTAATCATTGCAATTAGTATTTCTCCGCTATCGCGAGCGAAGCGTAGTACGCGTCTGTCGTCGCCCCGATCCGGATATTGGAGTGTCGTTTCGTTATTATAGTAGTTTTCCATGGAAACACAGGCATATTAACACTTTGGCTGGTATGTCGCACGCATATTAACACAAGTGACATGTTAATCCTCGGTCGCTGGTCCCTGAGTCTATTTAATTTGGACTTACAGAAGTTCTATCTAGTTATTTTAATTTATTTCAAAAACATTATTCCGTTTCTCTCTCTCTCTCTCTCTCTCTCTCAAAGTGTGTATAACATAGAATAACTAGACTGAACTCATTCGAATCTCCTACAATATTTATTGTAACACTTGCTCGGATACAGAAGTTTATTCAAAATTTCTTACGTTCAAACATTTTTGTGATTTCAACTGTAAAAGAAAACAATTTTGGCACGTACGGTAGTTCTAGTGTTAACAAGATGAACTGCAACATTCTTGAAAGAACTGACACCGAAGAGGCAAAACATTCGCGATGCCAAAGATAACCGAAAATTTTCTAAGTGATCTCGAACTTCGCTGAAGTTTCAGTATGGCTGTCAGTGAAAGTATTAAAACAGCTATGCCGATCGATTTCGCGCAGATTTCCGCGAGCGTGTGGCCGCGTTAAAGCTTCTTCGCGATAACCGTGACAGGTTTGTACAGGGTGCACCTGTTTTTGGTTGGTAATCCGGCATCGTGCTCGCCAGCTGTTCCTCGTGGAATCGGAGTCGACTGTCTCGATCCCTCTTGTGTGCTTTGCCTACGTTCTTTTTTTAGACAGTAATAAATTTTCTGTAAACGATCGCAAGACCGACGCGACGGCGAGATGATTTGCGTCGATGGGATCCAGGGAACCTTGAACGCGATCGTCGGTCGTTTTGCTTGTTCTTTTTTTTTCCCCTCCAGGCCGTCTTCTTGTTGTTCTTCTTCCGTTCCTCTAACGAGCTTCCTTGGATGAAATAAATTTCTTGCGTATCGTGTGCTCTTCGTGGGCGCTCGGCCGGATCTTCGCTGCGGCGAGAACTACACAGGTTCGATCGGAAGAAGGTTTGTTCACCGGTGAGGATTCCGTCGCCGTGGAAGTTGTGTCAGCGTCCTCTCTCGCTGTATTTTTAGATCGAGGGTGTCTCGACGACGACGACACCCGTTTTATCTTCCTCTTGCGACTTTTATCAGGTTTCTTTGTTTCCCGCGGCGAACGACGCTCCCAATTCGACGGGGATGTGCTCGAGTTCCGTCCCTCCGTTTCCGAACTGAAGTCAGAACGACGATCAATTCGCGCGTCCTCCAAGTACAGTAGAATCTCGCTCGTTGTAAGTTCGTCATATGGGGGCTGTGGTGGCTAACAGATTTTTTAAATGAAAACTTCTTTATCCGCAACGCGTACACAATTGCTGGGCAGTGAACGAGTCTGATGCGCCACGCTCCGAGATGAAACACTTTAATTTTTGCACGCGCTTTCAGGCCCGTTACGCGACAACGGGCGAGGTTCTACTGTGTGTAGTTTTCAAGGGTACGATCGAATGATCTAAGCGATTTATCCGCGACGCGACCACGGATGGCTGACAATCGGGCTTGGTGACCCGACGCTGCTTATCGGCGACCCCTCACATTGAAATGCGATTTTAATTGAAACTGCTACCCTGATTTATGAAACACCGGTCTATTCTTGCTGTAACAAATGGGTTTGTTTATGAGCACACGATCGGATTACCTTGTGCTGTTCAACGATACGCTGGTGGATTCGTCGGTGAAGGCCTCCGAAGGGTGATACCAACGACACGATCCGCACAAAAGCCTGCGAATGATCTGGAAAGGATCAGAAACCATTGTGTCATTGTCTTCGGAATGTAGTGAAACAAGAAAATCAAATCTGATTTATAACTTAAATCGTTTCGAATGTTTGCTTAAAATCTAGGTCAACTAATAAGTAGACTGCGGATTTTCAAATTAAAATGATTTGCATAAATACGTAAAATCCGTAGTCTGCTAATGAGGTTATACGTGATAAAAGGTGGGAGCAAAAGAAAATTGTATACATTTAATACAGCAATTTATCGTTCACCTTCGTAATTAAATAGGCTAGGAAGATCTGAATGATCACCAACGTGCTCGTCATAACATAAGCAACGATGACGATCCTGAGTAGGATAGGGCCGATGATCTCGGTGCAGCCGTTCGTGTTGATCGTTTTCACATCGTCCCCTTGGATTTCTGCGTGCTCGCACGGCGCCATAGCTTGCAAGTTGCAACAGCTGAATGGAACACCGCGATCCCTATATACCTCGTCGGATATCCTGCTTTGAACCGCCATTTCCTCCCGGGAAGCATAATCCACGCCCTAATCGAACAATATCTCCCATGAAACATTTCACACAGTTCATCCGGAAAGTTCCCGGAATGGAATCGAAAGTCAAATTTCAAGGATTCAAACTGATATTATCATTAGTATGTTCCAGAATTAAATATTATAGTAACACGTTCGCTGTGGCAGTGGATTCAAAACGATATGATCATAGTTTAAATCTTAACAATTTCTTGAAAATTGGAAGTAATTTGTTTCATGTTGAAATACTTTTTGGATCTACCGTAGATACTATAATAATTATTAGCTATTAATGGACGTACATATTTGAAACTGTCTGAACGAAAAAGAGGCCATTCCACAAACTTTCTAGACAAACTGTGTTTACCCGAAGGGCTTTCCATTTTCACGTTTTTTATACCGTGTTGCGAGTTACCCTTCTTGAATCGTGGATTCACCTGCCAGTCAAGGTGGAACCAGTCTGTGTAGGAGGTATGGCCGCAGCATTGGAAGATGAACTGTATCTCATCGATCGCGTACTTGTACGACGCTGCGTTCGCGTACAGCCGCATCGAATTGTTGAAAATTTCAATCAACGAATCCTGTCTGAGGCTAATGTGATACCCGATGGAGACTAAAGTGGTTGCGTTCATTATCGCGCAGATCGCAATTGCTATCAGCAAGCATCTCAGCACTCGCCTGGTCTCCGCGCAGCAACGTGGCTCCTTTCGGCTAGATAATTCACGAAACTCGATAAGCAAGCGATTGTATCTACACAAATTTCTATCTACAGTGAACCGCAGTAACATTCGGACACTTTTAAAAGGACGAGAACTTTTTTTAATATCAGATCATATACGACTTGGATATTTTTTTGGAAGTTAGAGCAATTAGTTTACTGTACACATAGTGGTTTACTGTATAGCATTCTTTCGGGTGGAGACAATTAAGAGACATTTTTAAAAGAGCAACTTACGCGCGTGTACTGCGAACAGTGAACAAAGCAGTCGGCAGGCCCAGGCTGACGTTTACCAAGGTAAGTATAACAGGTGGCACACCACCCGCGAATCGAATGATCTGCCATTCAGCGAATATCTCCAGGACTAACATGAAGAATCGTTTAGCTTCGAAGATGGCGAGGGTGACCGCCACGCCATAACCGAATTTCACCTCCCAACCACAATTGCAAGGTGACCTTTCATTTCTTTTGAATATCACGTTGCTCCGGTTGCTCTCGTTGCACGACATTCAATGATAATTACCGCTTTCAGTAATTACGTTAGCATCTCTAGTCGTCGGCCGTTTTACCTGAAAATATCTTCTGAGCGGCCGACTTTAACAGTAAATATTTTTTAATCGGTTTTAAATTGCACTAACTCATCTTTCTGATAAATGTATCAAATCCGCAGTCTACTCGTAAAGCTTTCAATGAAACTCGTTGCTTGAAAATAAGAAATTTAAGAATCTGTTTGCCCAACTAAGTAAACAGAGGAAGAACAAGATGGCGTCGTTGCAGTGTCACGTGCGCCAATTGAGAATAATTTCGACCGGAAGTCGAAAATGAAGGAAAAACATGTTTTTCCAAGGACGAGGCGCTATTACATTGTTACGCTGCAGCCATAATTGAGGTAAACGAGATCCTGGAGGTTTCTATGCACAATTCTATCGTGAATCAAATATTGCGCGAATCGTTAGTCGCTCACGGAAAAACAAGATTTAACGAACCGCATTGTTTACACGTCATTTGTGTTGCAATCGATTTTGACGTCGCGGACTACATCTGTTCCCGTGTTTATCGGGATGTCGCGATGTCGTATCTACATTCCAAGGTTAATTAACTCCGTATGCAAAGTTTCTCTGGCGGTCGTTCGACCCGTCTCAGATACCGACCTATGATTCGATTTACGATGATCTTTTAATTAAACGTAACGAACGTTTCTGTTGGGTAGATCGGATCTGAATTTGAATGATTCGGAATGCACCATAATAATGAATATTCCGAATAGTTAATCATTCACAATCTCGACGGAGGCTTCGTACGCGTGTAATCCTCTTTGCACCGAACACCTTTCGCGCATCTTCTCATTAATTATTAAATAACGAAAGCGCGAGGAAATCTTTTTCTTCGCCGAATTATTCAACGTATGATTAAATCATTATACTATCCGCAACAAAATCTCAATTGCAATGTGAATATAAATTCAAATTGTGTAAATCTTGTGCTATAATGTAAAATAATTTGATTCGAGCAATTTGTAGGTTCGTGAAGAGAGCCAGCTTGCGAATGACATAAACAACCTGTCCAAGTTGAACGCGCGAAAGAGTTCGAGAACAGTTTTACGATCTCCATTCAACAGATCCTCCGGCTTTCTCTGTCGATGGAAGACTCACCAGACGCCATGATGCGAGAGATAAGGCAGCCTCTTGTGAAATTTTATGTTTATCCACGGTTTTAAAGTTCTGCTTGAGAAACGACGTGAACATCGCCTCGACGATGGGTCATTGTCTTTGCAACTGATTTCACTGGTGTTTCATTGACCAGGCGTATCGCTTACAGTTTAATAATTTATTATCGTGGAAATAGCTACACGAAGCTTGTATTTATAACAAGTAGATTGCGGATCTTTATGCAAAATAAACGTGTTCCCATTAGTAGCCTTTTTACGTTGAAAGCAACGTAACAATATATGTACTCTTAGATTTTTACATTTTTCACTGTTTTATATTTCTCCCAGTTAATTCCTTCGTAAATGCTTATCCATCCGCAGTCTAATAATAATAATTATTACACGCTCAATTGTAGGTCTGCGATATTTACAAAACAGTTACAGGACTATTTAAAATTCAGAATCGCTTGCAGATATTGTCAACGATTATATTACAGTACAAAATTAAATGCCTTTAAATTATTAGTTCGTGTAGCGCAATATTTAAAAGACATATATATTTCTCGTTTAACCCGCCGTTAGTTAGGTGGGGTCTCACAGCCCCCAGAGATTTTAGATTGATTATAATATTGTAACAACGCGTGACAGCGAGTCGGGCCTGAGTGTATTTAAAAATTTAATTTCGTGGATCTGCGTTTTTACTCTAAAAAATTACAAGCCTCTTAAGCAATATATAATCTTATATTCATGAAAAAGTTATTTATTTCTATAATACAATATATCATTTCGGTGGGGTCTGTGAGACCACACCTTACCACTTTCGATACATTTTCCCACCTTACCAACGCCGGGTTAAGCTCACGTATGCAGTGTTTATACTTTCATATCTCTCAACAGACGGCGTTTAGTATAAAATAATGTACGTACGCACAAGTACTTTAACAGTGAAAACGTTCACAACAAAGAAAGCTGCGCTTAGCAGTCGATCGTCGAAAGCGTCGCTCTTTTGCTAATCTCGCAGTTAGTGTCGCACCTTTACTTCGCGCTAACTATGTGATCCCAACATTTCAACAACCCTAACATCAACAACGCACGAACAACTTAAAAGCTACGTTTAACAAATTAATTGGCGCTCTGATCTCCGCAGGTACTACATGTAGAACACTTACTAGAATACTGTAGAACTCGCTAATGCTTATCTCCTAATGAAGCGTTTTCGTCCGTAATGTAATACTATCAACCGGTAACAACGTGTTAAATTTCAGTGTCAACTCAACGGTTCTCACGTTCTTTCTGTTTCGCGTTCGTTTCGAACATTATCCCGTTTACTGGAACATCGACATGTTTGCTCAAGCATTTCTCGCGCGGATTCGATGAATGAGTGACAACCTTACGTATTTTGAATGGCGTAACACCTCGCAACGATCGCATTGCTTCGGTTCAAATCACTTTGTATTTGTATATGTTGACGTAGGAATTCTTGATACCGTAGGTCCAGAATGCCAGGAATGGCAGTCTCTCGATTATGTACATGGTAAATCGCATTTGGCCGTTGAAGTATGCTCGGAAGAGCGACGACCACCAAGACGTAGTCGGCAGCAAGTATTTGTGCACTATTAGCTGAAAATTCAGAATGAATCTTCCGTACCAGGACAGGTGCGATGTATCTGAAAATATTTTCCGTTTTTAAACCTCGTTTGATTTCGATATTGCAACGATTTCAATTACCTATTTTCAAGGAATGATTGTTGTTGGTGGCGCTCGAGGATGCCAATGTGAGAGTGAACACGACGAACGCATCCGAATCCAAGTACGGATTCATTGGCCACAGACCTTCTATCAGTGTCCGGCCCATTCCAGTGAAAGCTTTGTTCTCGTTCGCGAGACTCGGCAAAAATACTTCGTCCAACACACGTCTGCAAAGAGCGCGCGTCTCTTCGACGTTCCCCGCGCAGAGGTTGTATCTGTCGAATAAAAATCAGCTTTTGTACACACGATTTTTCAAAGTGCAGGACCAAAATGAACTTTTTCTCGTTACGAACTTGTCTTCCATTCCGAGCATGTTTCCGACAACGTGCCAGAAGTGAATCAGTCCCTCGAGTTCCTCGGAACTATTGTTCACCCCAAGATAGTCTCCAGCCAGAACAGTGAATCCCATGAATCCGAACTGAGCCAACGCCATATCCAATTGTGTGACACGTCCGAGTCCTGCCTCGGAACTTTTGCGAAACGCCACACAGTGCTTTTTCCGGACGATTTTCAAAGAGTCGAGGAACCTGCAAAGAATGAAATCAGAGTTACATTGATTCGTAAGAAGAAATAACAAAGGCAAACACAGGAGGTTGTATAGCATATAGGAATAAATAAAATAACATTGAGTAAACAAAAAAGATCGAATTATTATTATTCGTCGTGGGCTTAGTAAATAAATCGATTTGGTCGTTTAGCATTCGAGAATCATTGCTCCAGAACAGTTTTCTATATTAAGCTATGTCCACTCATGGGCATGCCTCTAGCTTTTGCTTCGACGAAAAGGTTACTCAAAAAGGTGATTAGAGATTTCACAGGAATCATTTTCCAAACCCGGATCAGATTTTCCCAGACTCGAAATAATATTTATTCGGTGATGCGTGAACCAGAGAATACGATTAATCGATTAAAATAGCGGAGCTGCACGCGCCGGACGATTCCTCGAATGCCAATGATCCATCGAACCCCCTGGACCATGTATTTCTGTCACGCAGAACCAGTTGCAACATTGGACGTCACCATTTCGGTGCATTCTGCAATCTTTTTTAAAATCTTTCTTCTAACCACCCCAGACTGATAAAAATGGCAATAAAAAGTAAACGAACGGAACATTTCCAAAGATTTTTTAGGAATGGTATCTGTGATATAAATATTCGTGATAAATTTCACAAATACTTGTGCAGACAAATTTTTCCTTTGCATTTTGCTGCAGAAACGTACGCAGAGAGAAGCAAAAGAAATACATTCGGCCTTATGTAAGTAAAAATTTGAACGTATCCAAATGTCTCTTGGTAAATTTTGTTTGCCAAAAATGATTAGAAAACACAAGTAATTATCCTGTGCAAATGTTTACAGGTTTCTATTTACTTACTCTTTCTCTATTCCAGCTCTTTTCCCATACCAAACCCACGTGTGAAGAATGGTGGACACGTATCTGTGAAAGGACGCGCATAGCGTGCCACTCTGTTTGGTGAACGCTAAAACGTTCCTGATCGACGGTACAGCAAACAAGGAGAGTAAACCGCAAAGTTTGGCGATCATCATCGTGAAAATATTATTATAAAACATCTGCTGGCCGAGGAGGAACTTCTTCTCGTCGAAGAAAGCCGGCAATTCCGGCTGTAGCCACTTGAAGTCCATGAAAGTGTTTGCCCCATCTTTGAGAAGCGTTTGCAGTTTCTCTTCGACAACGTCTAAAAAAAGAATCGCAAATGTGTAGAAACGAAACATACGCTGCCAATACCTTCTTTGTTTCTTTATAACAACTACCGGTCTTTAACTGCGACTCTGTTATGCCTGAGACAAGCTCAACACTTTTCTTTTTCTTTTAATAACATTGCTGGCATTTCAATTACAGAAGATTTTAATGTAATTCGCAATCTCTTTAAATAGCTACATTGTCAAGGTGTAGTTACGTGAAATCAGGATTGAATCTATTTGTTATCACAAAACACAAGTGAGCAGAACAGGAGTAAGATACACATTGTGTTCTGTCGATTTTCTTATTCGTGGTGCGTCCACTGCACAGATGTATCCCCATTCGATGGCTCTGAATACCAAATGAATTTCGTCGCATCATACTGTAAAATCGCCTACACGCGGTACGTGCTACGAGTGCGGGCTTGTTCGACAAACACGATCAAGAGGTACCACCGGGAGTCACACCTGGAGATGTACGACATAATGATTCACGAGTTGTAATTACGGTTTATCGAATCAAAAGTGTCGGTCAAAGTAATAAGATCAAACATCTATAAGGTGATTTAGCTGAGTGTGCCAATTGTTTTCCAATTTGGCTTCTAGAGCTGTCCGTAATCGTCCCACAATTTCTCAATCTCTTTTTTCCAACATTTGTTCAAATAGTATATGTATATATTTAATTTTGCATTCAAATATTATTAGCTGCAACTAATCAAAATAAAACAATCAGATCAAACTGGATGCTTGTATTCTTTAATTTCCATTTTGTTGAGGATATGGAGGATTTTTCGTAAATTGGAAATGTGTTAAAATACCGTTCGGACACACTGTATAAAATCGGCACTCTACTCACCACGAGTCATTTGAAAAAGAATTGATTTCACAGTATCGTTTGTTTCCCCAGCAGCTTAAATTGCCTGTAGCAACATCTCGATTTATCGAACATTTCAGAAACCACGATTGCCAAAACTATTTCGAACCGTTCAGTTTCTAGACACGTGCGGTAGAAAGTTAGATCATCGGGATATTATGTCATCGTGGCTCTTGCGTAAAAACCGATTCGTTTTACTTTCACCGAGCAAAGTGTCGCTCGTCTGCTATAGCTCCACATTAGTTTTAGTTCAATGAAAGTAATGCACTACAGCCCGATTTGATCGCCTTTTTTCGAAACTGCACACCACGCGCTGCATTCGAAGCTCAAACGCGAGCCGACGAGGAAAGTGAGTCGAGGTCGTGCGTTTCTATTCGCACTTTCATTAGCTGTTGCACGCATAGAACCTAGAAACGCGAAACGAGACGCTAAATGGTAGTCAACGATACCTCGTTTTTGCCAGTCGAATAATTCCAAACAGATTCTAAACAGATTCACCTTTTAAGAAGATATGCAAAACTGTACGCCTAATGAAACAGAGTAAACCTAGCTTTTTCTTCGCGAATAAACATACTGCAAAAACAGATTTTTTGGGGGAACATTGAGCAACATCTCTGCTTTATTTTCATATATTCTTTATTTCTAAAAATTACAGTATTGTGGAGTTGTGTAACGCTATCTAAATCCTTGTCTAACAAAACATTGGGTACCTTGCACCCAGCGGTAAAAGAGACCCGATTATACAAATTGAAAAAATGTTGTAGCCAACTTAAACAAAAACAGATTATCTTCAAATAAACTCATTTTTTTTGCTAAGACCACTTTTATCATTAACGCTAAATGGATTTCACGTAATGCTGAAATAACAAGCAATTTAATTTAGTTCAAAATGATGTGATGTAAAATAACTGATAAACTCATTCTTTTTAAATTTTGTCTTACAATTAGACCACTTTCATAATTATGAGCACATGTTATAAGATAGAAAATAGTTGTCTATTTCGCTCCAGATTGTTACAATTTTAGTAGACAATTTTTAATTTGCATGAAGTTCCGTTGTCTATTCGTCACTGTTGCGCAACTTTCCTGTGAATGTCCTTCACAGTCTCGGAAGAGGCAACAGAGCCTGACGTTCTCTCCTCTGCTTTGTATTTCGTCTGTTCTCCGCAAACGTAAAAAAAAAGATGAACTCAACAAAAAATGAAATCAACGGGAGAATATTTTAATCGAACGGTGCGCGTTTCAGACATGTACACTAGAACCGTGTGTTCGGTGCGTGCCAAGCTGGTTTCAAAGTAAAAGTAGGCATCCGGGTTCATCCACTGCATCTTTCACTCGTCCGTTGAAACAGTGTCAGCGACATCAAGGATGTGTAAAAACGTGGACCATATTTGTTCCAGACATATCATCGCAAGCACACATAAAAAAATTTAAAAATCCTGACTTTTACTTTTTCCTTCACGATTGCGACCAATAATGATGTAACGTCTCAAAGAAACTCAAGCTGTTGGGTCGAATTGTGAAAAAGATATTAGTTTTTAAAAGGTGTACGAATACTTTGTGCACCCACTGTATATGATGTACCCTATCTGTATACTAATAATGCGACGTTTCTGGAGACTGGGGTTGAACAGCATTGTCCTTGGACTCTGCGCATGAGGGAATCGCTCGTAGCCGTCGTATGGTAGCTACATGTAAACTCCGTAACTAAACAATTTATCAATGAAATTTTTAATATCCCTCCTCAATAATATCAAACTTTTCTATGAAATGATTCTTTCAAAATATGCTCTTGCCGGCTTGATCTTGCGACGAAGCAACGATACTGAAAATTAGACTGCGGACTTTATGCATTTTTAGCGTACTCTCTAAAATCTCTTTAAATAAAAACCTATCGGTAGAATGGAATTTTTAATTGTTCTAATAAACTAGTTGTTCTAATTGTTCTAATATCAACACTGAAATCGTCTCGCATGTAGCAACTCTTTTGGTCCTTACAGTCTCCCGATTCTTCTGTTATTCTATGAATACACAGGAAGTACCAGAACTTTCATAAGTTTCATAAAGGGGACACTAACCTGTCAGATCTTCCTCATAGTTCCTAGCTCGATCGATGTTCTCCATGTTTCACAACTAAACAAACTGCACGGTTGAATTTCTACGCTAGACTTGCAACCGCCATCGACCCACTACACCGCGAACCGTATGAACCTAGCTACGAAAATCACGAAACACTACGTTGCCGAAGGGGCTACTGACTCGAGCGGATCAGTAACAATGAAACGATCCAATAGAAATAATTTCTAGCTATCGTTGTTGGAACTTTCCGCGAATAATAAACGGAACGAAACGTTTCCGACGTCCTACTTTGCACCAGCGGCGCATACTACACGGGAACGAAAGAAACTGATGTCGATCGCACATCTTTGGAGAAAGGTATCAGCAACGAGTCTCCTACTTTTCCCTCGCTCCTGCTCCTCCCGCCGTCTGTGATCATGCTACAACGTCTACTTACTTGATAGAGTAACGTATCTACGAAATCTAGAACTTAAAAGTATGGCTTCACGAAACCTACAAGTCTATCATTTTTATATCTTTCAATTTCGTGAACGATCGACGAACTTCTAAGGATTGGAAGGAGGAGCATTATTCGTTGCCTGAAACACCTTTCATTTTTTTTTATATATGCACATATAAAGATACTGTGAAAAAAGATTTTTTTTCGGAAATATTAAGCAACATTTTAGCTTTGTTCTCATATGTTTTTATTACATAAAATTATAGAATCGTGGAGTTGTACAACATTATCTAACTCCACGTCCAGCAAAGCCGTCTAGAGCTTGCACCCAGCGATGAAAGTAATTTTATAATAAAAAATAAAAAATTGTTGTACACAAAATAAACGAAAAAAGTTTATCTTCAGATGTAACGTACGATTTTTTAATAATTTTTAGAAATAAGAAAATGGCGACTGTTGAGAAAAAAAATATCTTTTTCGCTGAAAAGAATCAACTTTATCAACGTTTTGCTGGATATGGAGTTAGATAATGTTGTACAAATCCACCATTTTGTAATATTTAGAAAAAAAACGAAATATGAAAATAAAGCTAAAATCGGTCGCTCGATGTTCCCTGAAAAATATTTTTTTTTATATGCGAAAAAAAATGTTAGATTTACTGCAATTTATTTTTCAAAATACTATAATTGTACAATTAAAAATTTATTAATGAGGAAGGACGTCTGTGTATTAAAATGTACGATGGAGACGGTGTTTCATGGAATTGCAATTCGAGGACGTGACATTTCGCAGGAGTATACTTAGAACTTTTTTTCGCAGCATTGTATAAAACCGAATGAGATGAGATGATAGTAAAATCTTGTCTCTCGGTTGCGAAACATATTGATTCGTTTTTGATATAGGCGATTTCGTAACGCAAAACCTATTGGTTACAACTTGTTCTTCTTCTATAATACAAAAACGCTGTGTGTACATACATGCTTCTATAAAATAAAGCAAGTTGTTGTACGGTCAGCAATACTACGCCGAAGAATTTAAACTAATACGATTTTGCAACAAGTTGTTATATAAATAAGTCGCCCGAAAAGAAACCGAAACGATCTCTGACACAGCACAAAACCGAGAATCGGCTTATAGACTTATAGATCGCGGGTCTAAAGCTCTCGTGGATCTAGTTCGAATATTTATCGTTCTTCAGCGTAGAGGGCGTAAGAAATCAAGTGGTTTTTAACGATGTCGGTATTTCAGATCCTATACTTGGTCTGTGGTAAAATCTATCTTCCTTAGACACGCACCTTTTGTGTTGCAACGTCATGTAGTTCACTAGCTGATCGTCTTATTTCGATAGAGTGCGCTATCGTACCTTTACACAAAATAGCTGGAAATTTCAAATTTCAAATTTCAAACCCCTTTATATTGTACAAAACTTTATTAATTAATTAGGAACTTAAGAAAGCTTTAACATAATTTCAAATTATACGGAAGATATAAATATACATAGAGGAGGTTGAGGAATAAATGTTTAACAACACATTTTTTAAGAAATGAATAAATTTTAATTTGTCATCTTAACTCCGCTGTATCGAAAATATACACATTGCCGGAGTCACAATGGTTACATCGTGCATGCCGAATACATCCGGCGTTCGTCTCCGGGGGGCTATTATGTGAATGCCGGATATATCCGGCATTCGTCTCCGGGGAGCTATTATGTGGATGCCTGATATATCCGGCGTTAGGAGAGTCTGGATTAATTCTATTCTATTATATTAATTATATACGACAGCTTGTCCAGAAAGAAGTGTACATCTCAAAAACAGCCGCTCTGCATTATCGACGTACCAACACGGCGACGCCCTTACCTATCAGAAATCCTGAAAATCGCTCGACTTTAAACACTCATAACTGTACAACTACTGATCCCCTTGTATTAAAACTTGGTTTTTCGGTATTTTCTCGTTAAAATCTACAGGATTAAATATACAAAACTGTTGGCGAAACATCAAATGTTTTAATCAGTCTATCGTGCAGCACTTTATTTATCCACGTTAAAACACACGAAGCAGGAAGATCACAGAGGCAGCGGCGGTGGTACCAAAATGGCAGCGGGCAGAGGTTGTTGGAAAGCGTCAGGGTGGAATCCAGAACCCAATAATTCAATCAACCATTGCCCACGATATCCATAACGTCTTTGATAGTCTCGAGAGGCTCTTGGTCCATCCTCAGGCCTGAAGACGAAGGTCATCTTCTGTCTAGTATCCGGAGTAGCTACCAATCTCAAGAGTCCGTCGATGCCGTTCCGTGGCCATTCCCAGAGTCTACCTCCAGATAAAAGTGTTCGAAACATCCCCGTCCATCTGGATGGAGAAAAATCGAACGGCAGTGTCCTGGTCACTCGCGTTTGAACCGTCGGCTCTACGGCGACGCACATCTGTACACTCGAATAAAAAAATGTCAAAAGGTGTCAAGGACCTTTCTTAGAATCTTTCCTCTATCGCCGAGACAGATCACTTACTGCGAGAATGGATATGAAAAGAACGCTGATAACACGCATAACTCGATGTTCCTCTTCTTTTTTGTATGTTTAGAAGTTCTTCTAGAACCTTCGGGCAAGCAGACACGGAATGAAGTATTCGCTCTTTCATTCCGCCGGGTCACCTTTATGTCCTCCATTCGGGGGAAGGTGTCGTGCATAGAATATCGCCGATCAATTACTAAATTGTCATTCAACGAACGCGATCACGGTATAGTTTTTCAAACGACTCGCGCCTGCCTGGTGTTATTCCGGCCGACGGTACTCCCATTTTTACTTTCACTGGCACGTGTTGCGCCAGAGTCCAGGTAATTTCCATCCTTGCACACACGGACATCAGCAACCGCGCCAAACAGACGTAGTTGGTATTCTGCGGTTGTCACAACGACTTCTGGATCGCGTTGACTTCTACGTGATCATCGGAAGGAAGAACCGCGACATGGATTTCCATCGCAATCTGGTAGTTACATTATTAGACTGCGGATTTTTGTAGGACAATTAAGATTGTCTGCGTTTATTGCAAGCTGCAGGAGCTATGTAGATATGTATCTCTTGTCTTGATAGTTTTAATCAATTGAAAGTAACACCACAGTGTGTTTTTATATCGTTTAAATGGACCATTTAATGCAAAAATGGTGGTGCAAATTAATCATTGGATTATGAGCAGTTCAGTGATAGTTAACAAGCCACCCTAATATTACAATTGTTTTATCTAATGACCTAATGACCTAATTGATCTACTCATTTTTGGTATAAATGCATAATATCCGTAATTTAGTCGACAAATGACGTCGATTAAAAGTTAAGCTGTTAGTGAAACGGTCAAAGAATTGTTAGCACAAATGTTAGGAGATGTCTTGCTCTTATGAGGTCAGAAATTGTAGTGGATTGTACTGGAATAGTTGGAGTTCGAGGTTCAATTGAAGGAAACAATTATCAAAAGTCTTCCGAACAGATATTGATACAATTAACAGAATAATAACATAATAATCTTTATGGACACAGTCCAGTGACCGAGCTTGCTCGAGTTAATCTCTACGATCGCACGATTTCGAAACGCCCCAGAACAATTTCTGTTTAAATATTGAAATAACTGTTTATATGACTTTATCTCTCATTTGTTTCAGATGATTCTGGTGTTAACTGTGTTAACGTTTCACACTGAGAAATGCCTATCAGTCGCCGATCCTGGAATTTTCACATTCGTAACTGATCTTATCCAACGAAACGTAGTTGGGTTGCCGGTGATCCACGAGGCATGTATTTTCTTCTGTGAAACGAAAAAATAAATATAAGAAAAATTAATGGGAATGAAATAAAACTTGCGACTCATCCGATATTCTATCACGCAGAAAACCGAGTGGAGTTTTGATCCGGAGGTTGGAAAGCAGAGAAGAGTCAGATACGAGCAGGAAAATGGTCGTTACGGTGAAAATGCGATCGCAAAAATCGGAATGGGTATCGGTTACGAAGGACCTTGGGGAAAACCTGTATGAAAATTAATCTGCAAGAAGATATTTAGATATTTAGAAAAGATATTTAATAAGAATTTGTAAATAAACATTGATTGATCGTAAATGCCTAGTTCTCGTTATTTTCCGTTTTGTAGCACATTTTATTCGTTGGGACTAGCTAGAACTACAGAACTATCAAATTACAATTATATATTGTTGAAAAGTGTTGGAAACTTGGTGTACTGGTTAAAAGCGTGACACGTTCACCTTGTACTATTGTAAAATACTTAATTCTTCTTTATAATGCTGAAACATCTCGCGATGTTTCTTATTCATAGTAGCAGAATATATGCATAATATAAATGTAATGAATTTTTCAGAGTTCCCTTTCCTTCGTAAAAACAATATACTGGTGGGGAGTAATCTAGATAACACTACCACACTTCTCGACTTTGCCCTAGTTTAATACAAATGTCAATCAGTTTAAAAAATAAGTCACTCGTTATCCGTTACACTTCTAGGTGTATTACGAACATATAAACAGTCAAAAGTGTAACACGTTATTCTTTCTAATTCTTATGTATAATGTCTTCCCTACAGTGACACCATAACTTCTATTCGTTCTTTCTTCGACTTTGAGGAATTTCGACACTGACCACAATGACTGTTGTCAAATTCCGAGGAACCGGAGGGTTACGACCTGTTCAAGGTTCTTCTGATCGTGATACCGTTCTCGATGCCTACGTGCAACACCTGTACAAAGTATGAATGATATGTCCCTCGTCCGACTTTCACTTGATCACGTCGAAGGCGCAAACGAAGTGGAGGGGTACACCGTGAAGAAGACAGGTAACGGATTCCTGGATAAGGCTAGCCGAAGACGCAATCAGAGAGAAAAAGGAAAACAGACCGATCGCATCAGTCGTAGTGATCGTCTTCTCGAAATTTTCATCGTGGAGTCATTCTACTTCGCGAATTCAAAGGAAGAAATTGTTTTTGGGTGAAGAACTCGCCGTGTACGGTACCAAGCAGCGACGAACTTTCGAAACTTTCGTTCTTGGCAGTCACCGTTATGGCAAGACAGACTTCTGTGAGTAAAATAACATATTAATTGAAGGAAACTACGAATTAAATATAAATGCGGACACACAGTGGACGCTGGTTAATTATAACGTTGCTTATTTGGGACAATTGCCGAAGAACGGTAACGAAAACTAGAATACAATACTATTGGCAGAGTAAGTCATTCAATTGGGACAAATTATTCCGTCCAAGTGCGTTACAATTAACTGGAATCCAGTGTATAAAAATGCACGACGGAGAATGATTTCGTTAGAGTCTGACCAGTTGACCCATTTCCACTCCACATGTTTGTCAAACGTTTCGGTTTCATGTTCTTCTGCACGCTTTTTGCTAGAACATGAACCTTCTTTTTCCAGTGTATGTAAATGAAGTTTGATTTAAAAAAGATGTATTTTGCAACTTGTTAACGTTAGTGACCTACTTTTCAGTGGACGACCCTGATCTTTGCGACAGTGATTATCGCGTTTCTTCTGGGATTTGTTGCTGAGAACGAAGCAACGATAGCTCAGCCGAAAGCGCCCAATTTTCAATACTTTGAACGGTGAGGAAAATCATATTATCGAAATGGTGATAGTAGAAAATATTGAATGAGTAGACTCCGGATGTTATGCAGTTATAACAAAAATGAGCAAGTGCAATTTGAAACAGTGAAAATATTAAAAGACTTTAAGATTGTTAATATGCAGAATATAAATTTATATTTAACTCCTGCGTTTTATTTTGCATAAATATCCAGAGTCTAATGAGAAATACAAGCATTTATTCGCCCAGGACGTGGATACCAATAATGTCTACTTTGTTTAGATACCATGTAGTGCTATCAACCTATATTTGTGCTTATTTATTGCTACTCATGCTTGTATAGAGTGTCCTAGTGTTCGTGGTAAAATAAGTCGAAAATGTAGATCGGGATTTTCTTCAAATAAGTCATATTATTTTTCTAGAAAAACCAGTTTGAAACGTCTAGTTTCGTCTCTTTCGTGATACAAACGGGAAACGGGAAAATTCCTCGATAAAAAATACATTGAAAACTTTTTTTTATAAGACTTTGTTTAAAGAAAAAAAGATGTGTTTGAATAGCGTCTGTTCGTGACTGACTGTATCTACTCGCATGTATTTTATATGTCTTGCCTAAGCTTTGAGATTAAACAGTGAACGCTATGACACCCTGTACAGAGAATAACTAGACTGCGGATTTTTATAAGAAATAAAAATTTCCTGTGTCAACTACTGGAAACGGAAGATTTATAAAAATGTATTTCGTCCTATATTAATTCTAATGCGTACAACACAATGTAAGGATAGTCTCGAAATGTTCTAATAATTCTACATACTTTTTTAATGTTTGATCTATTGATTTTTGTCATAAATGCATAAAATCTGCAGTCTAATGATAACATAGAAACTACATAGGACCCTTTCATTTCTACAATATTCTTTTATTGCTGTTTCTTATTTGTGAGGATAAAAGGAATTTGATGTGGGGACCATCTGAATAGTTGATTTTTTTTATCAAATTTCACTCTCTGATTGGTTCTAATTAGTACTAATCTTTACTCTTTTATAGGCCTAAATATCGCTATCCGTACTACGATGAAAATGGCAGAGGGAAATTGCTCTACGGCTACGGAGGGCCAGAACTTTACCAATACAAAACTTACAGTGCCCTCGAAGGAATTCATTAACACAGGGGACGGTATCTTCTACGCTAAAATCTACAAACGATGATGCAACGTCTTGTAAAGTGATACATACATACACACACACACACACACGATTCTGATTCCGATCACAAGAAAACATTGTCCAGAAACATTTCGATTGTTAATTTAGTATAGTTCTGTGTATATATATACATGTATTTTATAATATATTGATTGATCTGTAAATATTTATTTGTTTGATCCTGTTACCGGAAACACATCGGGTCTTGCTGTAGATTTAAGGAACATTACAAGATCGTTTATTAATCGAATTATAATCAATTTTTAAATGCAATCGACTCGTGTATACTAGATTATATCGTAAACTTATGTTTCATCGTCTTGGATTACGTTTTATTACTCGAAGATAGTACGTTCGATACAACATTTGTGTCTCGGGAAAAAAGGAGGATGTAAACCGGACGTAAACGAACGGATTGTGTTTCTAAATGTGACAACACGGTTTTTCGTTAATCGGGTGAATTAGAAAAGTGAGTTAAAATGAGCACGATGCTACTTCGATGCTGGGTCCCTAAGAGTACGTTTTACCAGTAGCTTAGAGCGTTAAAATTCACGACTTTTTTTTTCTACGACGAATGTGTATGTGGAATGTGCAGTAGCGTCGCTAGTGTTCTATGAAGGTGTCGAATAACCACCGTAAAAGGTGAGAAGAGAGTGAGAACGGCTAAATTCTAAGAACGCTTTAAATAACCGACTATCGTACGTCAAAAAGTCAGAAATATTTGTAAACGTTTAAAAAACTGCCAGTCAATCGTGATTGAACCCTTACACTAATCGCGCGCGGAAAAGGGACGCGATTTTACGTTCGTTTTCGTCGTGACAAGGTGCACATACAAAGTTACAAATGTGCAAGCATAGTCGAATTATAGCGAGATTATGTTGATTTTAACGAATGACTACTACCCCGTACGATGTTGTACGGCCGTTTATTCCATATGATCCTTGTCCGCCTTATCTTCGGCAGACTGTAACTGTCATACGAAATCCATCTCAGATTTACTGTAATATTGTGTACCTGCTCGTCGTCTATACAGCTGTCTCTCTATAAATTTCTTCAACTCGCTGATCACAAACACGCTCGACGTTAACGCGACCAGGAACAAAATGTCTGTAAATTCAGAACAAGCACAGTGAGTTGTAGAATGTGCTTGGCAACAGGTTGGAGAAAATTTATTAAATGGTTCCTAATGGATGTACAGGGTGATTCGAGGAAAAACTGTAAGAGATATGTAACACGTAGTTCGCACCTTTTGCCGTAAGAGCCTCAGTTTGGAAAACTCGCTGCAACGGTGGGAAATAGATCACTAACATCTGTCCTATAACCGACAATGTCACGGCTACCAAAAACATTTTATTACTCCATAATCCAATGGTGAATATCGACTTTGTCTGAAATTGGTACTCAGTTTAGTATATCGGATATATCCGCGAAAGGGTTAATGATTTTGCAGTGTCTTACCTGTGATCTACAACTTAAAGCATTGAACATATCGAAGAATACAAAACAAGTAAATGTCATGGTCGTATCTCTTGCGGTATTTCCATTAATCATCTAAAGAGAAAGAATTTTAATCATTCCAGAGGTATGTAATAGTAGTTTAATCGTTCCAAGGCAGATTCATACCTCTCTATTATAAACCCACAGAGTACCAAGAATGATTATAGTGGCTGACAATAGTACATTGATGATAAGATGTCGAGTGATCATTGGCTCCTTGGTGTTACGTGGCTTCTGTTTCAGTACATCTTTATCAACTGGTTCGACTCCAAGACTGAAACAAATAACTCAATATAATAATACTCTAACATCAAATAAATTGGTATTAATAAAGTTCTAGTGTTTGTGTAAATTACCTTTGAGCAGGTGGCCCATCCATAATAATATTAATCCAAAGAATTTGCATTGCATTTAAAGGATTCGGTATCCCCATCAGAGTGGCAAGAGCAATTAATGAAAGAGCTGCTATACTAGTACTTAACTGAAATCTTACAAAATTCCTTATATTGTGAAAAATTCCTTTTCCTTCTTCAATCGCAGCGCTGAAAGAAACACCAAATAAATAAATGTACGTGTATAAAATGGAAAAAAATTATTAATACATCCAAGAAAAATATGTACATGATAGTTGCGAAATCATCATCCACTAAAATCATGTCTGCAGCTTCCTTGCAAACGTCGGTACCATTTTTACCCATAGCTATGCCTATGTCTGCCTTTTTTAAGGCAACTCCATCATTCACTCCGTCACCAGTCATGCCCACTATGTTGCCCTCCCTTTGCAATGCCTTCACAATACATAATTTGTGCTTAGGCGTGACCCGATAAAACACGCTAACGTTGTTGATACATTGCTCCAATTGGTGTTCAGTCATTAAGTCGATCTCGTCCCCAGACATTAGTCGCGAGTGAAGTGTGTCTAGCCCGATCATGGTTGCTGAAATGGAAATTACCAAATACAGTACTATTTACTCCTTGCTCTACAATATCGTGTCAGACTCGTGATTAAGATTCTGAACAGAGTCAATGAATATATATATTATTAATAATTTCCTTTAAACCGAGATGAAATTCTATTTTGGTTTTGTTAATGCGTAGTTATTGGAGAACATGTAGGCATACAATAGATGTAAATTTTCTCCGTTTTTAAAAAAGTTCTAATCACTGAAACCGTAAAATAAATCGTAGGGCAAATGGTTCACAATACTTGCAGCTCATTACAGTAAAATAAAATTATTCGGTGCATCCCATACCTATTGCAGATGCAGTTTCCTTGGCATCCCCTGTGACCATTTTAACTTTAACGCCACTGTTAATCAGAGTCGTAATCGACTCGTGAACGTGTGGTCTGGGTGGATCGCATATTCCCACCAAACCAACATATACGAGATCTTGCAATGATGTACCACGTGCTAAGCCAATTACTGTAAACAATGAAACATTGTAAATAACGAGAGACAGTCCAAATAATTTGTTACAAATAGAATTGCAAAGACACCTCTTAATCCTTGTTGCCCAATCTCGTAGGCTTCTCTTAAGAACCCTTCATCTTTCTCCTGATTAAGAAAACATATTTGTCCGTTTTCAGAATATTTGGCACATCGAGGCAAGATCTTCTCTATAGCACCTTTTACAAAAAATATTTCTTCCTTAGTCTGTAACATATATAATGTACACAATATGAAAATTTACTTCATTGTCTGAAGTCTTCGTATAAAATTGTCTGCAAATCTGTAAAGAATGCGATTCTCTATTCAACTTTTTTGTAAAATGTAACTTTGAACTTTGAAGTTTAGGTATCCATTGAATCATGAATTTTAAAGACGGTTATAAGGTCCGTTTTCAGTGGAACAAAAGTACCCATCGTTAAAATTCATGATTCATGGTACACTTTAAAGTTTAAGATCAAAAGTTATATTTCATAAAACAATTAAATAGGAAAACACATTCTTTACAGATTTACAAAAAAACAATATTTTTGTTTGGCACTGTACAATGAAACATTGGTTTACCTCTCCATACTTCGGTGCACATTTCACAGCCATCATTTTTTGCTCCGAAGAAAAAGGATATTCCTTTAGGCGTACATATTTCTCTGTGGCTCCGTACATTCCATATTTCATTGATAACGCTATCAACGCACCTTCCGTTGGTTGACCAAGCAGAGTGTCGTTCTGTATTATGGCATTGTTACAGACACATCCGACTTCTAGCATATTGTTAATAGAAATACGAGCTTGATCATAATTATCGCATTTTCGAATTCGAACTTCTCCCTTATCGTTGTAGCCAGCGCCAGTAATGTCAGCCACATATCCTTCCGAAGTTACTAAGATTGTTGCGGTCATCTCGTTCTTTGTGATAGTACCAGTTTTATCAGAACATATCACATTCACGCAACCTACGTGTTAACAGCATGGCATTGAAACGTTTACATGGAAGTGAGATAAATATTAGATAAATATTATACAACAATGCGGTACACCTACATACCAAGTGTCTCGACTGTTGGTAACTTTTTAACAATAACCTTTCTTTTGGCCATCCTCATAACGCCCAGAGCTAAAGTTACAGTTACCACGATAGGTAAACCTTCAGGTATAGCTGCTACTGCCAAACTCACGCTGATGGTAAACATTTCAAGAATTGCTTTGCCCTGGATCCAGCCAAGAAGCATAATGATACCAATAATACAAAATGAGTATAAGGATAACTGAGTGCCTAAAATGTCCATGCTCCTCTGCAGAGGTGTTTTCGGAGCTTCTTCGGCTTGCATCATCGAAAAAACTTCTCCAAACTCACTCTTCTCGCCTGTGTTGACTACTATACCCTACAAATAACGTTTTCAATTACTCTTACATTGTTGACATGTTACGTTACGATTAGAGATGTACAGATACCCAAACTTACTTTGCCATTTCCACAGCGCACCAGCGTACCCATAAACGCAATATTCTTCTTCGTCGTCAACCCATTAGTTTTGAGTATCGGAGCAGTTGACTTTTGTGCTGGTTCAGTTTCTCCGGTGAAACTGCTTTCGTCGATTGCTAAATCTATCGCTTCGAATATCCTGATATCTGCAGGTACTCTATCCCCGATATTTAAATAAACTATATCGCCAGGAACTAAATTACGAGCGAGAAATGTTTCTAAATGGCCTTCTCGTAAGCTGGAAGAAAAACAGTGAAACCACTGTGGTAACAACATTTTTTAACATTGTAAATATAGCAAAAAATAATTATTTTAACCCTGAACCTAAGTTGGGACATTCAAGGTACATTATAAGTGGATATTACAAAGAAATAAGTTTCACCTTTATCGATCTATTTTTCAAATTGGATACTATATCTTCTTTCCTAACACAAGGCAAAGGAATGCTCCATTACAAAGGGTTACTATATCCTCCAAGGACCATACTTCTAAAGGAAATATTCGTTTAAATAAATGCTACTAAAACAATTTTGGCTTGGTGTTCGAAACTACAGAAAACTCATTCAACAAAAATATATATAAATATATAGTTCTTTACCAATGACATGTTGGTGGCACCAATTTGTTTAATTCTTCTAAGGATTTTTCAGAACGGTACTCTTGTACAAATGCAACCGTCACTACTATTATGATAGCCTGCAAGAAAAGAATCGCACAAAATTAAGAATGATTATATTATTTAACTACTGGTACATTTTTTAGAAAAATAGAACTCACCACTGTAATACTGACAGCATCATCGAACTGCCTCATACATATGCTAACAAAAGCCGAACCAAGTAATAATAGAATTAAGGGATTCTTGAACTGAAAAAGTAAGTTTTTCTTATTAACTGTTGCCCATAGCAATGTATAGACAGCGGATTTTATGCATTTATGGCAAAAATGAGTATGTTATATTGTTTGTAAGAAAATAAACTTCCATTTCACTCCAGTTTGTGGCGATTCAGATAGAAAATGCTTATTTTTCATACAGATCTGCTGTCTAGTAATGTAAAACTGTTAATTTTGTATTAAATATATGAAATACCTGTTCAACATATTTTTTCCATGTTGGTTCTTCTTCTTTAACACTAAATTCATTAAATCCAGCTAACTGTCTCCGGTGGTCGGCTTCCTGCCACCATAGTCCCGTTCTTACATCGACATGTAACCTTGCCGCCACTTCTTCAGGGCCGAGACTGGCAGCTTCCGCAGTTGTTAACCACATTTCTGGGCTTGGATCTTGCGGGCCCTTAAACAACGAAACATTGTCTATCTCTTTGCATCGAATAATCTTGCAGATATATCTAAATAAGAAATAAATTGCATACCTCAGTCAAGAGCTTCAACCATTTTTGAACAGCATAAAATGCATTATGTTCGGAAAAGTTTTAAATCTTTTACTTCACATACACCTTACATATTTATCAATGATGTAATAATAAACATTCAATCTTTCTTTTATGACATATGTCACAAGATTTTCAACTTTACAATTTTACAATCGAATACACCTGGCTCACACACTATGGCTATTTAAGTATAATTTTTAATTTATGTAGTATATTGTAGTAATCGATTTCTTCCGAATACGCTGAATTTTACAAACATTTATTTGCATTCAACAAGTACTAATTAGAGCCACAAATGACGTCAAACTGACGCTTGATTTAGTGACACGTGCGTTGAAAGTTACGACGGATTTATCAGTAAGCGTTCCACGAATGCGAGCAATAAAAAATACGTTATAATTGCAACGTGTAAGAAACAATAAATAATATCTCCTTGATAATAAGTTTGTGTCACGTTTTCTGAAACACTTATCAACAGAAATTCTAACCTATAACGAACCCGCGCGAGAAGCAAATTATACAGTTTATTGATATGTACAATGGAACGTTAATGAAGTATGTATATAGATAGGTTGAGTGAAGACAGAGATTAGTAGTTCATGAAATCAAAGTAATTAATCAACTGCGTGTGTAAATGTAGATATTTATGCATTGATTCATAGAATTTCCAATCAAATTACGATTTATTTCTCCCATCGAGGGTCCTATTATATTCCAGATCTTATCGAAAGGCATTCAATATTTTACTATAACGAATTATACGTAATTGCGTACGAGTAATCAATGCATGAACACCTGCATAAATATTTGCACATGTCATATGTACGTGCATACAACGAAATCGTTGAATGGATTATGACGTTTATGCATACGCGGATGCAACATGAACGAGTACAATTCAAGTACAATTAAAAAAAGTATTCGTAAAGAAGTATTCGTAATTTGAATAAACAAATAATTCTTGATTTGAGAATTTCGTGTTTTATGACTAGACTGTGGATTGTTATGCAAAATAAAAATATTCCGCATCGATTGTGGGATGCAGTAGTTCAAAATTTATTTCAACCCTTAGATTTCTTATATTTTTCAATGTTTTATGTTTCACCCAGTTAATTTGTCCATAAATGCATAAAAATCCGCAGTCTATTTATGACAATTATTAAAGGATATTATCACAATTTTTCACGACCGCGTTGTTGTTATATATTCTACCCTTACAACAATTCGATTTAAAATTGACAAGTTTCAGACTGATTCAACAGAGTAGAATTGTTCAATTATTTCATAGATATTGTTGCCATTCAATTTTCTGTTCCAGCGATTATCGATCCATTTTCCTTCGGACGTGCAAGGCCGCACATTGTTGTTCTAGGCGTAGATCAATTTATTCGCTTAGTTCATTACTAGATAGGAATATTAAAGGGACGTATTCAAACGATTATGTTGAATTCGTCGTTGTAATCTCTGTATATTATTTATCTCGAAATACTGGACGTTGAGGCAAACATCCGTGTTTAGATATCAGGTGTCCTATAATCGTAGAAAATTACCGTTCGAACAGAGACTAATACAAGGTGTCCGATTGACAATAACCAGGATATTGCATTAGTCAGAAATGAATGAATATTAGCTACACGTAGATTTGCAAGCAAGAATTGCGATCCTGGTTGGTGCTGTTGGCAGGGTAAGTTTAGGATCGATACCGAAACACTAGAAGACGTTACGGTTGTAACAAAGTTAAATTTTTTTTTCTATTGCCTTTATATATCTATAAATATCTCTTTTACTGCGTTCAATTCTAATAATATTTTAATTTTAATATTTCGCTACTATTGATTCAGGTTACTAGAACTATTTTATTATTTCGAAAAAATTATCTATTTGGATACAAAACAATTTGGAGACAAGAAACAATTTTACATGAACGGATTATTCGAGAAGATAATTTTAGCGTTAATAGATTAGCAACCCGTTTAAATACTTTTCACAGCTGCACGATTTACGTGGAATAACTCTCCCGTGACCTTGAATTCCGTAGTGTTTACATCACACATCAGACGAGGAACTCATAATCCCAATACCCTATGTTACGCTCTGGTTTTAGAATCGTAATCTTATTTGTTAATTAAGAATATCTTTCGATGTTGTTGAGTGACAACGTGACAACAGAAACGATTCATTGCTCCTCGATGTTCCACGAAGTATGTACATATAGCTTTAGAAGAACAGCTAATTAACCCTTCAACTGTGGCGTGCTCTAACGAACAATTGTTTGAATGATGACCATCGTTAAAGCTAGTGACACATCGTTATCCATTGTTGAAAAACAAAATCTACTAACTTTTCGACGTATACAGATTTATCCGTATACGGATTAATATCTTTATTATAAAAAATATCGAGCTACATCGACCAACGTATTCAAGAACATATAATTCCATTTAAAAAAATCAAAGTGGACAGACCGTTTCCGCAACCACTCCCAAAAAAGATAATCAAATTACAACATTTTCTCCTCGAAAACATTCAATTCCTATCTGCAACACGTCCTGCTGTTATTAATAATAATGACTAGACTGTGGATCTTTATGCAAAATAAAAATTGTCTGCATCGATTGCAAGAAATAGAATCCAAGAAATCATACATTGTCATCTTCAATTTTGAAAATTTTCCAACAATTTTCAATTTCATTTACTCAATTTTCCTATAAATGCATAAAGATCCGTAGTCTAATAATGACTTAAATCGATGCAGTAATATCTGATGGGACACCCTATACATATTCAAGTACATCTTCCACAGTCAAAGGGGTAACATCGCATGCCAAATCGGTCATTGATCTTAGGAGAAAATTTAAAAGCTTGAGAAACAGGTAAAAGTGTTAACGGTGTATCCGATGTATCGGTGTAAATGAAAAGATAGGTAGTATTAACCTTACCGTGTAAAAAAGTAAAAGAATGAAAAATTCCTACCTCTTTCAACACTGCATCCTCGTCGCTTCCCTTCATTTCTTCCAATAATATCCGTCTCCCTTTCTCTCTTCTATCCCTGGTAGACGGCAACCAGTTTCACAGTACTGTGCTCCTTTCCTTTTTTCGAATCGTGCTTGTGACGCTTCGGAATCTTTGGCCTGACAACTTTCGACTCTGCTGTTGTCTGTCAATCCGGTTTCACCGTTTCGAAAAACGGAAATACACAGCTCATGGTCTGACTGAATTCCTGTCAAAACGGCAACGAACCAGCATTGAGCTTGTGTGTTCGGGGAGGTTAAGTGTTCTGCCGATTTCTAGTCACGCGAAGGTCAAACCAAACAAAAAAAGGACGTCTAACGTTCCTTTAGAATTTTCGAATTTGTCGTAGTCGAGGAACGGTAGTTTAATGCAAATATCGGTAGACTCGTCCGAATAAACGAGCACGATTCGAAGCAATATTTATGTCTAATTCATATATAGACTGCGGATGTTTATGTAAATTTTCAATTTTTCTAGGCAAATTTTAAGAACGTGGTACCAGATGAAATTCTGAATTTTAAAATACTGTTATATTATTTTCAACGTATTAAAAACAAATTATTATATATATATATATATATAATTTGAAATTTAGGTAGAAAATTTTTATTTACATAAAGATCTGCTGTCTAGCAATAGCATTTGTAGATGCAAAATAAATAAAAATCGTACTAAATTCTGTTGAATTCTATATTCCAGCATTTTTTGGCCATTTTTATAAGGAAAAGGATATTAACGCTAAATGAATTTCATAGAATGTGGAAACAATAAACACTACCTAACGGTTCGAATTAATTTGGCTTGAAATGATGTGACGTGAAATAACTGATAAACTCATTCTTTTTGAATTTTCACTTTGATCGCTTTCATAATTATGGGCACTATTTGCGAGTTCATGTGCAAGGTTTATTCGTCGAAATAATTAGCTAACAAAAGAAAAATGCATTCTGACTAAATAGGAAACGACTTCGGAATCGTGTGACATAAAGGAAAAATTGCATCGGCGACACCGGTGTTGGCAAGCATGCTAAATGTTTCGGGGATTTCAACATCCACCGGGTAGACAATACGTATTCTCCGTGAACAAGTTTAGACATCGGTAAATTCGAATAGTCGTTGAATAAAAAGAATTACATCTAATCGAAATAGGATATGGGGCGTCAATGGAATAATTTTATAGTGACAAGAGCTGTATCAATTGATAATGAAAGTAAACGGTGTATAAACATTTTCATCTGTCCGCAACAAATTCTAACAAAATCAGCTTGTTCATGACAAGTAACGCATGTAATCGGCACGTACGATCAGTAATCATAGTGTCCGTTGGTACAAAAGCTGAAGTTGCTAATTAAATAATCTTTAGAATGCGCACGATGCAAGGTACGGCGTAATTTCTGGATCGCAATAAAAATCAAAAGAATGTTTAGTATAAAAAGAAGCTGAAAGCATGCAATAAGCACGCAAAATATATTTTCGATCGTGAGAGAATGAAATTCGAGAATTCGGTTAGTACGCATGCTCCTGAAATTCAAGTAACTGATGTCTCTGTTTGTCATTCTACTTAATGAAACAAATGTTAATAACCGTACAGAATGATCTACTTTTAGATAATGTTGTCCGCTAACTACCGTTACATACTGTCTTACAAAGACAACAAAATTGTAGTACGATCAAAGTCTACAAAGATACACAAATGCATGTAGAGTGGTAAACGGATACACGACCGCGTTATTTAGTTGTATTATTTTAACATTCAGCAGCAATGTATTCTTCGTAGTTTTACGATATAAGTCAATGATAAATCGAATAATTTTGTAGAGTATGTAGCGTGTTAGATGACGTTTTAACGGGCATATTCAGCTAGTTTGGCTAAATACTTTTAGCAAGGGGTAGTAGACGTTATTCGAAATCGATAGTATAACGTTTTCGCAACGATCGTGTGCGAGCGCGAAAGAAATGTTTGCACCGTTTTAAACACAAAGAGGAGGACACGAGTGTTTCGAGAATCTCTGATAAAAATATCCTACCCTTAGGATAACCCTGTTAATATCCGAGGCACGTCGGAGGATCGAGCCCCGATGCGTGGCCAGGCGAAACAACGTGGATGAGGAACGATTCACAAATGATGAGTTTTTCCTGCGTGAGACCGGAAATTGTATCGTTAGAAGACGATCGGTTGGTCTCGCGTTCGCCGTAGAGTTCTGTGCGCACTCATACAAAGAAGGGACTGGAAACACGCGACGATCGGTTGACGTGTAACTGCCGAATGACGGAATGACATGACAGCGTAGCAAGCAGCGCCGCTCGTACCGAGCTGGTACTGATCTGGGAAAGCAGCTATGGACGCCGCTTGCTGCACGTGTGTCTACACGTGTGTATACACTCGTTTCGAGTCAGTGTATTAGAAGTAGAGCAGACTGTGTCGATCCAGCGTACGACGACCTTACAAGGGGGCCACATAATATTAGGTTGTAATATATGAAATGTTCGATTTTGGTTCATCGGTATTTTAAATTGTGTTTCATTAAAAATTCTTCGAATTTGTTCGCATATTATGTTTATATGTAGTTCTTTCCTTGGTCAGATCCAGCCCTCACACACACTTGTTTTGTTTGTCCGTCTAATTTCACATATTGACGTTTTGCTTCCCAACATGAATCATCGTGATTTTCGCATTCTCTTCTTATATATGAGTGGAAAAGTGGTAACCACGCAATTGTAGTTGGTCGAAATATCAATGCTGCATTTTTTAACGATACAGCAGAAAATGTTCTTTTTAAATTAGAATTGAAATTTGCTGGTCGATGGCTGCATGGTAATTCATTACAATTCCTTCCAACTGGGAGAAACAATTAAATACAGAAAAATTTGCAAGAAAAACAACCGTCAATCGAAAAGGACCAATTTTGGTCCAGGATATATAAACTTTCCTCATCCTCTTTATTCACCTCTTTACCATTTCCTCAAACGAAGAAACCTTCGGGAATCAAAGAAAACGTTGAAAACATCACTGTAAACTCCTTGAAAAAATGTGTGGAATCCAATGGTTGCTATTTTGATTAAAATATTTATTACTAAAAATGTTCCGTTCATTTAAAATTAATCCTAGAAATCAGACATTTCTTATGTTACAACCTAATACATTTTGTGGCGATTTTGATAAAACTGTTTGCCACTGTATAGTGATCACCTAAATTCTAAGCTAGGCGGAGTCGGTGGCGCACCATTTCGAAAATTGTCCACTGTTTCCCCCTTAGCCAGCCTTGTTGAAATTCGTGATTATCGATACTATTTGAAAAATCGGTTTAATTGATGACTGATCCGTGGGAATGGTTTATTTACGATGGTAAATAATGCAGAAGAAATCGAAAAATCAATACTCTTATACGCGCAAGAATATTATTCTACTTTCTAGCGTAGTTTTAACAGGTTATGGATCGAGAGACTTTGTGGTCTTGAATGGGGTGAAAATTTCAAGTTGTGTTAGAAATTAAAATATTAAAATTAATGGGGACAGTATATGTATTGTAAAAGTGAATGCATTCGACGAATAATTCACTCACTCGAAATAAATACATAATGGTAAATATAACTTTCAATGTCTTATTGATTGGATATGCCATAAATATTTTATACGATAACGAAGTACGCGAGTAATAAAATGAAATAATCATTGGTTATTCAATTTTCCCGCTTACTGAATTAGTGTAGCCGTGTTTAATCGAACGATGTTACAGTTCGTTGACATTGCTCTATACTGTATGTATATATACAGCTTCACGAGATGTTTCCTTTTCAAACTGAAGTAGTTTTCTGCAGGAAATGAACTCTCATCAAGGGCTACCGTTCTATTTTCATTATATCTTCATTTAATTTTTTTTTTATATTTGTAAAGAATAATTATGAAAAATTCATATGAAAGTTTTTTCCAGATAATCTCGATTAGGCTAAATTCTTCATTAAAGTAGTGTCGAGAAAAACCTTTGCAATAGAATTGACTTCAGCAGTTATTTAAAAAAGTAATTCTAATTATATGCGCTACTGCTTTTAAAAGAATGCGTTTAGTTTCCGTAATCAGTGCAGTAATCGCCGTTTAATAAACATAGATAAATGCGGGACTAAAACATGACGCGGGATCCCACGTTGCGGGATTGCAATTTGCAATCCCTACCCACTACCTTTTCATCATAATATAGTTACGGTACTGTTTTCGACGCGCGTGCGCGAGAAATCTTGGCCAATATTTCAGCACTGCGCCGCGCCGTGGAGGGAAACTCTGTACATATGTATAATTATAGTATGTATGTAGCGCTGAACGTGGAACCAGTGTCGAGATATTGGCCAAAATTTCTCACGCAGCATGTCCAAAACAGTACCGTATCTCTATTATGATGAAAAAGTAGCAGGGTAGTGATATTGGCGGGAAAGTTCCGAAACAATCTGTTCCGGACAAAGTGACTCCAGGACGAGAGACGTGAAACGACGCGAGACATTCAAAAGAAAACGTTCGAGTCTGAAAAGGTATAACCAACGTTTATTTTTTGAATTCAAAGTTCTGTGGAGATGATTGTTACACGAGACGAAACGAGTGTCCTACGAATTACAGAATGTATACAAATATACACATGTTATATCTGTGGTTGTAAGGAAAACCGCCGCATGTCATAATTTCAAAAAATTTCAGTTTATGCATTAATTGAGCTGTACAGTATAGGATTTACTTATTTACCAGAAAAAAGTCATGAAAACAAATTCGAAAGGCTAAAAAAATAATATAAGTCCTATGTTCAGAATTAGTGATCAAAACTTTAAATGGCAATATATCTCGAAAGTGAAAGTATGTGACATGCGGCGTTCTTCCTTACAACCACATATATATTAATTTTTCACAATCAAATGATAACAATTTTAAAAAATTTTACAGGGTGACCAAGGTACCCTTTTCATCGAGAATTTGACTTTACTGAAGCTAAAATCGTCGCGCACGCGTGAGAAAACTTGGACAATATCTGAGCGCTGCGCGGAACAAGAGTCACTGAACGTTTGTGACGTGTACTCATGTTTGTATATGTTGGATCAATTGGATCAGTCATCTGGACGGCGGTAATTTGTGTACCGTTCAAGAGTGCCGCGCTAAGATAACCTCCGATGGATAGCATAAAATCGGCAGAAAATGTCTCGGGATCTGTCAAAATTATCTGTCCATCGACGGAAGAGCTTAGCGTGATCACGAATAACGTCAAGTGTGCGAAATGTGGTCTTGTATTTCAAAACGAGCCACGATATCGATTGCACGACCTTAAGGTGCATCAGCGTAAAAATCTAGATAAAATAGTTAAAGAAAGTGTCGAATATCGTTGCCCTGTCGAATCCTGTGTTTACGCACCAAATGCCGAAAGACATTTCACTAGCATGAAGTATCTTAAACAAGTAAGTATCATCAACAAAAATATGCAGTAACGTTGATTACATGATGTAACTTACTATTCAAATGTATATTTAGCATTATCTTAAAGTACACGCAAAGAAAACATATGCTTGTACTCGTTGCGAGAAAAGTTTCTCCACCGAAGCAGCCAAAGAAGGTCATACCAGAGTATGTGGAATCGAATACGCATGTTCTTGTTCCAAAGTTTACACTTCTTACGAAGCTTTACTGACACATGCGAAACGATCTTTGCACATCATAAATGACAAATATAAAAATTCATCTAGGTAAGCTGGTTATATAAAACAAAGCTAAAAGTTTTTATCACGACTATAGTATTAATTTATATCACAATCTGGATACTTTCGCAGACGTACAAATTCAAAAACAGTTCGTTCGATTCTACAAATTAATCCGACCGGTATAAATAAGCTAATTACAATCCTACCGATAAATCAAAATGAGAATAATGTATCGAATAATAATAACGACGATACCAAGCAGAAAATTACTATGGACGTCGGTGTACAGACAGATGAGTATAAGAGAAATAAAAGACTATCGAGTCCGTTGAAACATATTAATGGTCATTATCAGAACGGAAAACGTGGTGTATCTAAGCAGACGCAGACAAGCATTTCCCAAAAAGTTCGACAGAACGTTATGTCTATGGAGACACAGACCACAGATGCTTCGAGAGTACTTAAAAATTCACTGAAAATTCAGAAACGTAAAAAAAGTTCCGTGTCGCAGAATCCTGATTATACACTGTTGAAAGAAGACCTGAATCTTGGAAATTTTACATCTCCCAACTTATTTCCTAGTAGCCCATTGCCGCTTCGTCACGATGTTGGTTTGCAAGACTTTTGGGAAGAGAAGAGTACTTCCGGTACTCAGACGATACCTGAAAAAGACATGTTTGAAGTTTTAAATGACAATGTCACTCAAACAGATTTCGAGACATTTTACGAGCATAGTACAAACCCACTGATACAATGTACTCCGAAGAGTACAGTTGCTCTGATGACTTTACCTTATGCGGAAGAAACATCCACCACTGTTGAAGGCTACTCGTTTGTATCTTCGAATAGTATATCGAGATCGGATCCGATGCTTATAGATAAAACTTTCGACGATAAGTTCAGTAGCATAGAGACTCAGACCGAACAAGATTACTCAGAACCGTTTTTCGATTCGGATACCTTAACTAGATCGTTTGCATTAAGTTCTAACATCGAAACACAAACAACAAACAATCTAGATAATATGGAACAGTTGTTGTATAGTAATACATGCACGCAAACATGTAACGAAATACTACCACCCGACTTAGGATTATCTAATATTCAGACGCAAACAGCGTGGACTCAACTCGAGGATACTACTGTTTCTACCGAAACGCAAACAAAGTCGTTGATATGCGAAACTGGATGCAACATTTCAATGGGTGCATGTCGCTCCTGGTTAAGTACACAAACTAGTCATACCGAAACACAAACCGACTTACTTAGTATGTTTGCAGGTCTTCAATAATGAGGTATTGATTTTTTTTTCTCTTTATACTGAACAACAGTATAATAAATAATATTTATGAAAAATATTTTATGCACTTGATATTATATAGATTAAAATGAATTTCTTTATGTTATTGTTTCATACTTTGGTATTTTGTATATTTTATTACAAACTAATTATTATTTGAGTTCCTGTGTATGTGCAATCTGTTCATGAAATATGTGCATAAATCAAAATACTGTATTTTCTTGAGGAAAATTAGTTTTTAAATTTACTATGTTACACAGCGTTCGCACTGTCACAATTTTAAAATATAATTTATATACATATGTATGTTGCCAGAATAAAAAAATACACATTGCAGGCAATGTAATTCTGTTATATGTAACTTATTAATAAATCTGTTAATTTGAAAACTGTTTTGCAAGTAGTACGTATCATTAATTCTCATTTTAAACTTTAAGGGGGCAGATAAGCCTTGAAGTTTATATGAATGTACATATATTCCTTCGTGTTATTTTCAAACTTCAAGAATCATTTTAACTGATTTAACGATATTGACAATATAATTTCAAATTTCGATAATTGAAAATCGTAAGAATAACATAAATACCGCACATTATAAAACATTCTTCAGTTGTATTAATGTACAAATTAAATACTTTTACATGCATATTATAGGTGTGTAAAACATTATTAGAATACTAAATTGTACCTTTGGAGTTTTCTGTTTTAATGATTTTTTTATCTGTTTGTAAGACGAAGTTATTCACAAATATATGAAATTGTTTCGTGTGTATACAAAGGCAACCTTTTTAAAAACCCGATTCTTTATGTTCATGTGTACGTGTGTCTGTCCGTGTATACAATATATATATATGTTTATATACAGGATGTATTCTCTGAGATTGACTACCATCTCTCAAGTGTATCGGATAGTCTTTAAAAGAAATGTTTGGATCACAAGTATATTTAAACGTAGGTTTAACAAACAGAAACTTACTAAACAAATAAAAGTAATAAACAGATCTAACAACTTGTACAGTTAAAATCACCTTGGTTTTTTGGCAAATATTTAAAATTCAAATGTGTAGCACACTGAAGAATGATTAACTTTGGAAACATTTCTTTGGCAGATTATCGGAAATACCTGAAAACCGATGGTTACTCTTAGAGGATACATCCTATATATCATATAGCACTTAGAAAAACATACTTAATCGTTGATTCGTTATAATTACAACCTTATTTAAGAGATTCGCATTTTCCAAGACTCAAGAGTCATGTACCCCCTTAAATAGAAAAATACTGGAGGATCTTGTCTGTTTGAAATCTAATTACCTAGCTGACGGTATTGACATATACAAAGAAATGGAACATGTTATTTGAGACTGTACACGTAACATTAGTTACAATGACCATTAAAATAACGTTTCTCTTAACAATTACATTGGAATAGTACTGTGAATCCCAACCAGTGCTTTGCATGTATGAATCTCTGACAAAGCGTATGTATAAAAGTTAAAATCTTTAATGCTATTCTGAGAGTCATATCGTGATGAATCCATCGTAAACCACATTTTTACGCATGTTTGTTGTTCAGAATTAAAATTACATTTGTGTGTTATCGATCAATGAACAAGCATTCGCATAAACGTAATGACAAAGCAATGGTGAAAACTGAAACATTTTAAATAAGATTCGAAACAAAGATACCGCATAATCAAAAAATCAAACTAATGAAGCAGTTAATGTATTAGAAAGACGTGCTTCATGAAGCAAGGTAATAGTTTTACAATTGTTTGAAAATTTGTGACTGTAACCGTGATTCGAAATACGAAGCTACCACTAACACATGTAGATACAACAAACATAAATGTGGATATCGTGCAATTGAATCGGATCACTAATCGACTCCAGAAAGAGTACTCAACGCAGACGCGTGAGCTCCAAGGAACTTATTAGCATCGGCTGGGACGTATATAGGAGAGAAAGTGACACAAGGGGTAGTGTACAGATAGAGGAGTACATAAAACTGTATTAAGGTGCAGGACCAGCAGCTTCATGAGTCATCTTTATCAAAATCTGATAGAAAATCTTTGGTCCAGTCTTCTATCTTATCTACATTTTCAAGCGTCGAAGCTAGTACTCTTAAATTGTCCACGCCGGACATTAGCTGTCTGCAAATATGTTAACGTACAATGTACAATTACAACTTCTTTTTATAGAGAAGTTTGTTGTGTTACAAACAAAATGTATTCTTACCTTAACGATACTTCTGCCGATGAAGCAGCATTTCTTAAATCATTCGCTAACCTTCTTACTGTTTGATTTACATTCGGAGAATCACATTGTACTCTACGTCCCATTCCTGTTCGGACTTTAAGCTCCTCGTTCTCCAACCTTAAAACTTTAATTTCTCTTTTTAACGACGTGATAGTACTCTCTGCGTTTATTGCTCTTCGCTGTGAAGAAAAAGGTTCGAACAAGGTTAAATGTATAAATATGATCAGGAACTTCTACCGAAATGTAAAATACATTGTATTTCAGTTTCGGTAGAGCCTTATCAGTATCAAACTCATACCGATTTTAAGACTCTGAATATAATCCTATACTCACTGTACTACGTTTTAAAGTATCTTCAACCTGTTCCCTAGCTTTCTCAAGGTGTGCTATTTCCTCTTGTTCTATGTCCCTTCTCGAGGTCAGTTCCGCTTTTAATATTTGTATTCTACAACAAACATAACAGATATAAATCCTGCAATTAAATCTGATTCATATCAGCACACTTAGACTTACCTTTTAGATTTCTCATTAATTTCTTTTCTCGCTTGTTCTAACTCGTGACGTAATCTTTCATTTTCTAACAGTAGCTGTAGGAAATTTTCATTCTCGTCAATGAAACAGATTTATTGATTAAAACAGAGTTTATAGAAATCATACCCTTATTTCTGTAGAATCCACGCTATTCGAAACAGGACCAGAGTCTACGGAGATTGTTGTTTTATTATGAATAGGTCCGTCGTTTAAAAAATCTGGTAAAGACTTTGGAACGCTTGCTTCGCTAGGTCCTGCACAATCTCTCGCCGCAACGTTTAGACCCGACTCAGGCTCTGCCCCAAGTATTGGTAAATCTAATGGAAACCCTAGACGATAAATGATGTGTAAAATTTCGTGTGTCCATGATCATTAAAGAAAATCAAATATTTCATATTTACCTGACGATTCTGGACGCTCTACATTTCCTGAACTAGATCTATCGAAGATAGGTAAATTTAAATGGGCAGAACAACTGGCATTTGGCGGAGACTGGTTACTAGGAGGTAATGTCTTATTTATACTTCCAGTCAGATCGAAGGATAGATCGTATAAAACAGGTTCGATCTCTTCTGATTCGTTTCTAAGTCTGTTCTGTCTCTGTTCTACGCTGTTCAGTGCAAAGTCTGGCAAATTGTCGACGTCTGACGTATTTTGTTGAGCAACTTCATGGTTCAAGTAACACTGTTCTAGAACTAGATGATCTTGCACAAAGTCTGGTAGTTCCGTCGGGTTGCAAGAGTAAACCTTAGAATCCTTTTCTAGTTTATTGGGACTCGGTGGCGGGGAAGTATAAACCTTTGGACGAGCTCCGCCAACGTAGTAGTCGTTCTTTAGAAAATGCTTAAAACTGAATGAATTTTCCTCGCGTCGCGACACGTCTTGCCCTACAAGAGAAAAGAGAAACAAAAAGAAACAAAAAAGAAGATAATACTTGAAGCCTAATATTAGATAAGTGCAATGATAAATATAGCGAAATCTAACCTGGTTGCGGATCTGTTTCGGTGTCTCTTCTCTTGAAATGCTCTTTCGATGTGTTTCTGCTTCGACATCCCGTTGTCGCCTCCTCTTCGGAAGACGACGACGAGAACTTTGCTTCGGAGAAGTGCCATCTCACTTTCTTTGATGTGGACCGAGGACATTCATTCTTTTTTGGACGATTCGCCATCATCTACGCGAAAGATCAACTTTACCGACAATCGTATTCGTATCATTTGCGGTGCAGTCAAAACTGCACTTGACATTTGTCACCCGCTGACTGCGCTCGGATCAGGTTAGTCGCGCGACTTTTTTCTCCTGTCTTCTTTTTCCTCGACGTTTTACTCACACTACGCGAACGTGGGAGAAATGCATGCTTCTTTTAAATCCCCTCGGCTCTACTTCTATGTATTTCGTAACGCAAAGTATTTATTGTGTGCGGTCCCTTATCTGAAACGAACTAGCGAAGGTGTTATGTATACAGGTATATGTTATATCAATGTCATGTGAACACACTTATAGTAAGTTTTTACTGATTGTGATTCATTTAGATAATATACGTTCATGAAATATTACATGAGATATTGAAATATTTCATGTTCACGTATGCTGAGTTATGTTTTTAACGCATATACTTACTTATTCATTCGGCAGGTTATTAACCACGTGAGAATATTGTTCACCGCAATATTTTATTAACGTTCTTACGGATGTGTACGGTGACTTTAACACAATGTCAACTGAAAAACCATGTCGTGCGTGCACAGACTTCAAAACGTGGGCAAAAATTCAAAAGAAAACGTTCGAGTCTGAAAAGGTATAACCAATGTTTTTTTTTTAAATTAAAAGTTCTATGAAGATTGGTTTAATTCTGATTTAGAACGTATGGATTGCTCGTAATCATGAAAGTGGTCTAATTCAAAATTTAAAAGAAATGAGTTCATGCAAAATGAACATTTTCAACCTAAATTACAACAAACTGGACTGAAATAGAAATTTAGTTTCTTTCTTAATACATTTAATAGGTCAGAAATAATATAGCAGTATTCTTAAATTTCTCCAATATTTTTACTGTTTTGAATTACAGCTATTCATTTTTGTGTAAAAACTATTTTCATATAATTTTATAATATGGTCAAAGTAAAACATGGTTGAATACAACAACTTGCGAGAAACTCGAAAACAATGGACAAACTGGCATAAATGAATGACATCATTTTTAATAGTTTAGGAAAAAAATAGCCTGTATTATACGAGTAGGTTGCAGAGGTCTCAAAATTTTATTCTTCCTCAATAGCGTGTAAATAGTACAAAATATATTACATAATTATACGAAATAGTGTATAAGTTGATATCCGTACTGCCATTTAAGTTGATGTACGTCTTTCGTTTGTAACAGGAATCTGAGAAAAAGCAGGAGAAAAATCAATCTGTAAATATTAAGGGTAGGCGTAACGACTGTCCTTTGGATAAGGATGAATTAGGCTCTAAAACATGGTCGTTCTTACATACTATGGCAGCATATTATCCGGACCAGCCAAGCGAAGCACAAAAGTCAGATATGAAACAGTTCTTTTACTCATTTTCTCAGTTTTACCCTTGTTATGTATGCGCAGAGGATTTACGAGAACAGTTAAAACAATCTCCGCCGCAGACCGACACACAAAGTACATTGAGTCGTTGGCTTTGTGACGTACATAACGAGGTAAACAAGAAAATTGGAAAACCAAAATTCGATTGTAATCTTGTCGATCAGAGATGGAGAGATGGTTGGCTTGATGGATCTTGCGACTGATAATGATTTATGATCTCTCGTGGCTTGAAAAATGTTTAAAAGTGACCTGTATGTGATATAAAATAATTATGTAAGTTGATTGTTAATAACTACTTCTCGAATAGGAGTAGCAATCCTAAATAACAAGTAAATTCATATTTATGTTTACAAAGTATAACAAGAATATTAATAAAAATAGAATTATCGTTTGATCATATAGTTACATTAATTATGACCTGTTTTAGAGTGTAGTCATTGATGTGCGTAGGAAATAGGTGGTGGTAGATGCGAAATAGTAAATGCAGCGTTCGTTGTTCTAAGACGAGGTTCATAACCATGGTCTTGTCCGTCACCACCAACTGGCATAACTTGACACGTTCTAATATGAAATGGAAACCGTTTGTTAGCCATAGATGGTCGAGTGATGAACAAAAATACTACGTGTCCCACAAAGACGATCCATAACGAACATCCTTTCGCAACGCTTTCTCTTATCCAATCATCTATCAATAAAGTGATACAGAGTATCTGTAAAATAATAATTACATTGCAGAACAATTCGAACATAAATGTAACAATTCGAAAGTAAAATGTATTCGATGTATACCGTCAGCGGGTGACATAGGAACCACACCGATCCCAAGGAGAATAACGAACCGTAAAAATGAAGTTTTGATTGCATCTTCTTTATTGTCTTCATACAACGAAGAGAGAAGACAAGCCATGCGATCAGCTTTACAGCTATCAACATGTATCCTGGTGGTGATTCATAAATGTACAATACCAATCCAGGATCGAATATATCGGACTGGTAAATGTATAACGAAAACTGAAAGAAAGAGGTGAAACAAACGAAGAATATAAGCCATCGAACTTGTCTCGCTGTTAGAACACTTTTTGTCACTGTAAAGCCAATCGCTAATAGTAACATGAGTACTGTGAACAGTATATCGGAACAGGCTTCTAAAAGTTGACCAATCAAGGAAGCATTCTCACATGCTACACCTTTTAAACCAAGATTCATGTAACTATAGATTTCACATATTATTCCTATCAGCTGGAAAATCAATGAAGCCATGAATATTTTGTAAGACACGTGTAACAGCCGTCTCGCCTTCAATTGCACTGCTATATGGAAACTCAATATCACCAGTATAATGTATATACTTCCAATCGCTATTAACTCTGGTAATATATCTAAAATGGAAATGGATTTAGTTAAAACAATATACGTTGAACTACTTTAAACCATAACAAAGTTACTTGCAGAACTCATCTGCTGAGAAGTGTTCTCTCCAGAAACTGCCAGACTGTGCATTTGTTAGCGATATCCAATAGGAAATGTTCAGCCCGTTTTCTGAAGAACAATCTGCTAACGCGATAAACCACCATCTTGGACGGGATGATCGAAATCTTCGATAGCTAGTGCATCGTATTATCGAATCGTCTTCTTTGCATCCGGATTGTACTGGTAGAAGTGTTGTTAATGGTACTATTTGACCGATTCCATCCCAGAGTATTTCTTCTTTTTCCAGACATGTTTTATTCGAAGGGTAAACGCTGGGCCATTGATCGGGCGCGTCGTAATACAATAACAATTTCAATTTTTTTTCCTCGCCACTTAACTCGAAGTCGTATCGAAACGTACCTTGATCCGTTAGAAAACAGAATCTCGCTAGAAATGCCCAATTCTAAAAGAAAAAATTATTTATTATTAGAATCTCTGATGGTAGAAAAGTTTTAAATTTATTAAATATGTTGGTGCCCAATCAATTACTAAACATTTAAGTATTCTATGCATATGAAAAATATCATATAGAATGGAATTATTCTAGGTCTGAAGAAATGTTTAATATGTTGGAAGATTTGTAAAATTGAATAAGAATGAAAATTGATAAAAAATTGACAGTACATCACGTGTAATCAAGCGTCCTTGAAGAATTTTAGTTTCTATTAGTTGCGCGAACAAAAGCAAAAATATTACACAGGAAAACAATGGCGATTTAAACATTGTTGACACTCGACCACACAATTTCTTCCAACTGTGAATGATATCTACATATCTCTTACACGTTACCTGTTACCTGCTGCTTTTCTTATAATCAATATTTGCCTGCCGCCTGCGACTATACGTTTCAATTATCATATTGATCTTGACTTAATGCAAATTACATTTTGGGTAATCTAAATAAACTTTATATCACGAAAGTGCGTGAACAAAAGATTCAATACCCTATCGGCGTTGTATTTTTGAGTTTTAATTCGATACCGCGAAAAATTTCTGCACGATGTTGACAAGTGTATACTTACGTGACCTTGACATTTACCTGCGGTTGTACAACAATATCGACATATGTCAAAATAGTGTATTTGTCGCGTACATGGTTTTCTTAAGTATAGAAAGGAATTGGAGCTGCTTAGAACTGCTCGCAACTAAATGTATTATATTATTTACATTAATTGTTATTTGTAATTATAATTAATTTTTAAATATTTTTAAATAGATATTTCAAATAGATTTCTTATAATTTATTAGAGAATTTAAAATTTACGAGGACCGTTCATATTTTATCATGTTTCAATCATATGCTAAATATCTGAAAGTACGCGGTTGATTAATGAAGGAAATTATTTGTAATTACAACATGAGAATTCAGAGACATCATGAAAAAAGAAGGAATTCGTATTTCCTGTGCGGACTTCCGTTCTCCAAAAGTTGTCGGAAAAAAATTTTAAACTAGCGAGAATTACTTATGGTGTGAAGCCATCTAGCGGTGAAATTAGAAAAATGTCTTTACAAATACACGTGGGACTCTAACGCACCCTAACCTAACCCTTAATAGTATCTCGTCGGTGACGTGCGAGAATAAATATAATTCATGTGCATTATTTTTCATAGAAAGTGATTACTGTAAAATACTGAATGTACTTCTAATGCGGCTTATCAGCGATTGTGTTACCTCATCTTATCAAAATAAGTAGATTCGACACTCGAAAGTATTATTCAGCATTGTTAATTAAATTACATAGAGGTTACAAAGGAAAACAATCATGAAGGACACTAAACGAAGCCTGAAGAGTTTTAAAAGTAAACTGACATTGATTTCATCCACTGTTTTGAGTTCTGCTTGCTATATTTATATTTTTCATTTTCAGGATTATGGATTCAATTCGACGAGGACAACATAGATAAACATCAATTATTTTTTAAAGAACATTCCATAAGAAACCAAGACCCTGAACATCCAAGGGGCAAAACGTTATTCATATTAAATATACCACCCTATGTAACCACCAAGGTTCTGAAGAGAGTTTTTGGAAAACTTTGTGGAATTATTTCCAATGTATTTTTTGCTACAACGAAAGGGTTCAGAACAGCGTATGTAGTGTTCAAAAAGGAGTCTGCTTTGGAAAGAGCATTGGAAGTTCCTGAAAATAGTACTGTAATATTAAACGACCAGCAGCGTGTATGTCTAACAGGATTAGCCAGTGAGTCATTGTTTATTCTTGTTGTTTATATAAATTACTTGTAATTCAGTCTATAAACTTGAATTATTCGAATAGAATGGTGTAAAGAATATAATGATTCAATCTGCAATGAAAAGAAGATGAAAATGGAAATCGAGGACTATATGAAGAATTATGATCAAACAATCACTAACAAGATCGCTAATGAGAAAGCTAGGGCAGAAGAAGATGAGGATGACGACGGTTGGGTAACTGTAACTGGACAGAAGAAGAGAGGACAGTTTGCTCTTGCGAGAAAGGAATCTGTTATCAACAAAGTGCAAGAGAAGGAAGAACAGAAAAATAAGAAAAAGCGGTTGCTTAACTTTTATACTTTCCAGATTCGTGAGAGTAAAAAGCAGAGTACGTTTCTTGCAGCACGATATTATTTATATAAAGTTTTGATATTTCAATTAATTGATTACACTGCATTTTCACAGATCTGGCTGAGCTGAGAAAGAAATTTGAGCTGGACAAGAAAAGGCTACAGGATTTGAAGTCGAAAAGAACATTCAAGCCATTTTGAAACTAGGTTTTGAATTTCAATGTGAAATCGATATTTATTATACCGTAAAAATTGCGTTTACATTTATACCTATTGTAAAGTCATGTGCTGTATTGTATTCCAATTTATATACAGAAATCGTAGAACATAAGTTTAAGTAACAACTTCAGCGAATCAAGAAGTTTTGCTCGCGTATGTCTGTAGCGTCCATTCAATTAAAAAGTGTTGATACGCCAATGGCTGTAACAGAGCCAACAGTTCCTCTGTAATATAGAATGACAAATTAATCGACGTAACTCATATAAAAATTAACAAATTACAAAAATACATACGTTTATTTCCATAAATACAATTAGCAGACATTGCTGCGCTCACAGCTTGTGCGAGTCGCTCCATACCTAAATCGCGTGAAGTTAGACTAGCGGTTGAATGAGATCCTAGATTGCTACTTAAAGCACGAATGGTGGCTGCGAAGTGCTGCGCTGAAATTGCATGTTTATTGTTACCACTATTCTTTAATCTTAATACTGAATCCATGAGTAGCTGTTGAATTTTCGAATACAGTTTCTTTTGTTCCTTGCAGTTCTCTGTGTTCTTTAGCCGAAGAGGACATAGAATGCACCACCTAATAGAAAAATGAATAGTCATGATTGAATGTTTAGCTATCCTGTTTCGTTGGAAACCATATTGGATATTATTTTTTCCCTTAACGATTTTAATAGAGGAGAAATTTTGAATTCCATGTCTAGCGATCAGTTTAAATTACTCTGTTATCAGCAGGTTGATTGAAATACTTTTTATGGAGTATAGCATGGTTCAGAAGGAGCTTCGCTAGAGCCTCTAAGCTTTGTCTAATTTACCTAAACAAGCCTGCTATAGGTGTGATCGGCGTCATTGGAATACCACCGGTAGGCAAGGCAGGATTATCCATCAAAGGAGTTAATAAGAGACTCTGGTTTTCATCGATCCATTCTCCTACTAATCTAAGCAGTTCAGTAGGTGGATCTTTCTCTTCGTAAACTTCACCTATCGCCGTTAGTAAGTTGGCAGTGAAATGTGGTGCAAGAACAGGAAGCTGCTTCAATTTATCGATAGATTTCGGAGTAAGGACAAAGTAGTCGTTAAGTACATGCCTTGCTAATCCTACACTTTGCGTCGAGGTAGAACCTAACTGTTGCATCCAGATACCAGTTGCGTTTAGCACCGCCTTGTTTTGCGTAGCTATAGCCAACGATACTAAATTACCCAATATTTTGTTTCTAGGACTGTCGGCAGGAAAAAGAGATAAAAAAACTGCATTTCGTACAGCAGGACTTCCTCCAGGACTTTGAAAGAAATCACTGAGTACTTCTATCAATTGTAATTCCTGTATGGCTATAGTCATGTTGCGTTTCTTTCGTCTTTCTATTTCTCCAAATACGAACTCTGATATTAAATCCAGTTGTAGGTCCATTTGCTTTCCCGGTCGACCGCATAGTATTTCTTTAAACAATTCACACATATTTGCACAGAAGAATGTAAATAGTGTTTACATACGAAGCTGTTGTTAACCCTTCCAATCCATCTTACCGATCCTGCATAAAGCTTCCCTAGCGCAGTATGGAAAATCTAATTTCCGTAAGTTCTGTTTTATATCATTCCCAGCCATTAATGCCTATATACGCGTCTGGCATGTAATATTATTAATGTACATTGATGTACATTCAAAATAAATAATGCAATCGTCCAGACACTATATATATATATATAGAACAGATGTTTTCGTAAAGCTACCATTGTCGATTTTCATGAATAGTATCAGTTCAGAAAATATGCATCTTGATTGGTGCAGTTTGATTCGTGCGGATTTCTATTGTCGAGCAACCAATAAGATGACGCTGCATATAATTCCTGTTTGGAGATTGCGCTAGTTACGGATCCGCACAAATTTTTGATTTTGTACGATTCGTAACTTTTGTATACGCGTAAAAAGAATTAATTCAATCGAGATGAAGAATTAGGATAACAGTGAGCAAATTTGCTTTAAATTAAAAAACAACGATCAAATTTACACTTTTGCATGCCAAATTCACCCTTTTGCAAATCAATTTCACCAATTTTAAGAATTTTTAAAATTGTAACAATATATTAAAGAATTACAAAAATGACATATCGACATATTTTTCGAAAAATTTTCGAGAATGTCGCTTGGAAGCGATAAGCCCTCTAGCGGCGTGCGGCGAGATACGCCATGAGGGAAGAACTTCTAATTCGGAGCGCCACCTCCGACTAGGTTGCGAACCACATTGTTAGTCAAAACAATCGCCGAATTCACGGTCTATTTTTAGGTGGCACCCATTAAGCTATAGTGCATCACGATTTTTCCTGTACACCGAAAAAACCTATATAGTTGACGGTCACCGCGTTCGACGGTCTACCGATCTCGAAAAAGTTCAACGACCCCGTGGTATAATTGTGACAAGAGGAGCGACCGGCCATGTTTATATCGTGGTGAATTTCGAGGTAGCGGCCCCGAGACCCGAGACCGATTTATCCACGTGTACTTGCTCAATCTTCATCCCCTTATACCTGACGTCCAGCACAGTGTCGGAATCGTTTGAGCGATGGAGTCCAGCGAGAGGGGTGAGCGAATTTGTATATGAAATAAAATCGCGGCAATATTGAGTCTCTGACACAAATCACGACCTGGGGGCAATGGCAGTGTCAGGGTCGGAACGGAACTAGTTCAGTGACCGCATTCGTGATATTCGACCACGATATTATCCTTGATTTTCAACGTTTCATCCATTTTTCATTCATCTTTTCCTTTGTACAAGCACGATATTCGCTATCGAGAACAGCTTCCTGCGAAAATTAACTCTCGACCGAATCTATGTCACGCATCTTACTTTTCATCTTGACTGTACTCTCTACTCTTGGCTCGATCCCTACGCGTGCCTTTTACATAGATATATCTATAGATACGTGGATAAACTACAGAAGAAAGTGTAATTTTCGTGGTTCTTTAATAAGCTCGGTGAAATTTTCTTTGATCAGTTCCGTCAGGGATTCGCGAACTCGACGAAAGCAGATGTTTTTGATTTTTTTTTATTCTCTTTGACGTTTGGGAAAGTTGATTTACTCGAACGACTACGTTCAACGTTACGCAATAGTGTAACGGCGTGTCTTTAACCTAGATAGTGTCTCGCGTACAGTGAATTGAAGCCACGGTACCGCTTGACAGAGACACGTGAGAATTATTATTGCTTGACCGAGTCGAGCATGTGTTGCAACGTGGCGACACCTGTCGTCTGTTCGTGCACGTCCTACCTCAAGCTAGCGGGAATTAACCCCTCTCCCTTTATACGTCACCGTGTTCAACCCTTACGATCTGCGCACCGGACCTTATCGAGTCCTACGGTGCCGGCATTTTATTCTCGCTTTCTGTTTTGCGTTAATTGTATAAAAATATATATTTTGCCCTGAATCAATTTGTACGATTCGCTGCATAGTGGAAAGTTTTATTATTATTTATATATCTGCTTCGATACAATAAAAATATAAAAAGAAATTTCTCTTGCCTTTTTAATAAACAATGTAAGCCCTCAGCATTGCGTACATTAAAGTGAAGGCAGAGCTCATCACTGCCACACAAAAATTGCTAGGAATATCCCTAATACTGTGGTATTTTTTCAGAACATTGTTACCTATTGCTATATACAGATATAAATGTAGCGAGGACAGTGGTATTTCGTCGGTGCTACATATTTCACGATACACACTGTCCAGTCATTCCTGTGTGCGCATTTTGTAGGAATCGTTGCGAAATTCTGCGAATTTCTTTGTCGCCAGAGGGCGTCCTCGGACCCGTCTATTTCTTATTTTTGATCTACCCTTTTCGTCTTTTGTTCCGGTCTGGGATACTTTTTTCCCCTGTTAGTCTCTTCCTTGTTATATAAGTCCAAGGACGAGGTATAACACGGCTGTGCAAACACACATTCGCACACGCGTCTCTCCCTCAGTGGTTATGCTACTTTTTCTCCTTCTTCTTCTAACCTGTGCTCTGTTGTCGTCCTTTCTCTTTCCCTCTTTTTTTGTACTTCCGTCTTATCGCGTTCCTCCTCTCTCTTTCGATCTCCCCTCCCTTATCTACATTCTTTTCTATTCTTTGCCTCACTGTTGCTATATTATATTGGCCGGCTCTGCCATATTGTTCCGCACACCGGTTTATACCTCTCGGTCCCTCTTTCTTTTTATTGCATGCATGAGAATGATTCTTGCCACGTTTCGCCCTTACCACTTCATGTTACAAAATAGCATGGACTTGTTAAAACTGTTTGCAACTGAAGGTTCAAATATGAGATTACGATTACGACAACGATCGGTCAAGACATGTTCTTTTGTACAGTTTGAGGAGCGTACAACTGATGTCTTAAATATTGAATTACGATAAGCGGATTCACTCCTAAATAACTGTATCAGAATCTTATCATTTCGTTGAACGCTCCACCTTGAAGATGAATATTTCAATAGTTAACGAAGTGTTCGAAATATCTTATGGTTTATTTCTGTTGCAAAGCAAAGAACTATTTCGAAGCATATGTACTAGCGGCAATTAGATGGTATTGATTTATCGGCAGCGACTGGAGTGATATTCACGCAATTTCGAAAGATGGATAATCGTTGGCTTTGCGTGGGATTATACCTGACCAGGCTATTCTATTGTTCCGTGTCGACGGCGAAATTACACGAATTCGCATGTTAAACCTCGGTATTATACGGCAAATTAAACGTGGCGTTTAGAGGGAATGAAAATAGAGGGATGTAATTATTAATGTGCTCGCGAGAGTAACATCGATGTATTGATTTCCTGTAAATCGTGATATCAGTGCCGTTCGCTTAAGAAATATTCTTAGAAATATTCTAGGTCGAACAAATGTTTCGAACAAATATTCTAGGAAGCACAAAATTCGGTTTGACTGCGAAAGAAGCGAACAACATTCATATCTGGTAGATTCCATTTAAAATCTTCATCAAGCGTAACTCGTTACTATACGGGAAGGGTTTCAGAGCACATTCGCAGCGTCCTCCATTCCCTAATTCAGGAATTGCTTTGTTTCGTCCCGATTGGCCTTGTTTCCGCGCGCTGCGTTTTTGCGCTGTCGTCTAGCCGACTCTTGTATTTGAACTTCGTCGAACGAGTCAATTAGCAAGCTGCCGTAACATCTGCCAGCATCGTTTTCTTTCTCTCGAACTATCCGCCCATGTACATGGCAACAATATGTACATATTGTACATATATTTACAGGGTGTTCTCGAACCATTGACGCTCATGATTGACCTGAGAACTTTAAACTGCAAGCAGGACGATGGTTCGTCATATAGGAATATACTCTTGTCCCTCTGATAAACGAGCAAGAGAGAGAGAGAGAGAGTTCTCTGATATCTTCTTCGTTATCTAAAGTTTCCTGGGAACACGATTCATTCAATTACTCCCGGCTGCAGAAACCGGGAGAATTAATTGCGCCCAACGTGCTACCATCGTCCACGCGAACTTCGGCAATTTACGGCGACATTTGTGCCTGGTTCATTCCGTTTTGAACCAACGACACGAATCCGTTCCGGCAAGCCAATTAACGAGATAGAATTCGAGCGCGTGGGCGTGTGGCACGCACGTTCGCCATTTAGATATTCCCGGCTCGTATCGGTCAGGATGTGCTGAAATCCTGTCGCGCTCGTCAAGGATACCCCAGCGCACATTTTCCGTCCGATCATATTTCACAAATTTCTGCGATTTCCACGAATACTCGGCCCGAAATCTCCGTAATGAAACACATTTCTAAAGAAGATCTAAATAAGATTCTAATAGGTATATTAACCCCTTCCCGTATTTTAACGAGTCAGACTCGCACAAATATGAATTTTATGCCTTTCTTTTTAGATGAAATAAAATTTTTGATTCGTTTCTTGTCAATATTTAAGCATTACAATGAATGTAGCCATATATTTTCTTTTCTCTTCGAGGACATTTTTGGGGATAAAGACGTGTTAATCGTTGTAACCGTAACAAATGCGCACAGTATCAGTCTGTTTCTTAATAATTAACAATAGTTTCTTCAGTGTCTTCCTCATTTACAGATGTGAAAATGTAATTGAAGAATTTTGTTGACGAGTCTTCCCCGCGAAGCAGCTGAAAAATGAATATCTGCGATGGCGAAGGGTGCGCACACTGGCCTGCCATTAGATTGGAACATGGTACAGGGGTGTACATAGTGTTTACCATTATGCCTCGTTCACCGGATAAACCGTGTAATCTCGATGGCTATAAAACGTAGACATTTTTGCTGGATTTTCAAGAAAAATGACGGAACACACGGGCGCCGGAATACAAAGGTTTGAATGAGTGAAGGTTAGCGGAGTCAGCAGTTATAATTATCCTTAACGAGGTCGTTAATTGGAGGCAAATAAAGGCGTCGCTTGATCCCTGGATAAATAGAGCCTCGAAGCCACGATAGCCACACACGGCTATTATATCGCGATCGTTCAAAATAATTAGCCGGCGATCATCGCGCGAATTACGTCCTCGCGTTTCGTTTTTGCCAGGATTGTCGCGGTGTACCGAGGCCGGCCACCGATCTTTCGTTTATGTCGTCCCATTCGCGTGAACTCGTATCGGCGATAACTTTATAAATGCGGAGCCCACGGTGCTATTACACCACTCGTTCTACATGCTGGTAGCGATTAAGATAGGCCGACGCGACCCGCCGGTTGCGCGAGTCCGCCATTTCAGTTACCCGCTCAAGGTCCCCGCGACGATTCTCGGGAAATTGTCGAGGGGATTCCCCGGAGAATAGTTTCCAAATCGTGAATTACAGTAATCCCGCAATCTAAGTCGATTCTCGGTTCCGTGCTGCGACAGAGATCGTGAAGGGATACTATTGTTTTTGTGGCCGCGTCGACCGCGCCGAACGTAGAAAAGAAAAAATAGCGCATCGGTGAGACTCACGATAATGAAATTATGAGCGAGCGAGTACACGATCAATGAAATTTTACCAATACGCTTGCAACATTTTTCTGATTAAAATACAGTACGCGTCCCTCGGTGGATGGGGTAGGCGAACTGACTTATTGCTAGATCGCAAAGCTCCGTCGCGCTTAGATCGCGGGATTATTGTATTTCGGAAAAAAGAATTGCCGAGGCGAGTGTACAAGAAATTTCTCATTTACGTCGTCTACCAAATAAAACTGAACAAATTGTAATAGGGTTTCCTATCTTGTTGTCCCTGACTGTGTTATCCGCGTCCACAATCCGAGCCGCACGATAATACTCGGCGGATCATGAATACGATTTTTTGTTGGTTTATTACGGATAATAAAGCGAGCTCTCGCCACTCGCTTAACGATCCTGTCAGTTATTCTTTTATCGATTCTTGGAATATAAATATCCGATGATCGCATCGTTCAGAATGCATTTGGTGAAACATTTAATCATCATCGCAGGAAAACAACAGGAAAGATATACATAATAACCCGCGACCAATTTCCATCGGCGATCGTACATGACCAGCGCAACGGTTCCGTACGTGGAGACCGATCAAGAAGAAAAGGGACAGACTCGTTTTTAAAGCACACTCAACTGCCGCGCCGTGATAAACGGATTATACGCTGCTACACGATAGATAACACGCTTGTCAACGTCAATACTCGCGGATTCGTCCGACGACACGATTATTCTCGACGGAAACTTTTTATCTTTATCGCGTTTTTCCCCTCTTCGCGAGTTCCGCTCGATTGGCGTTATACCACTGTTATACGGCGATATCCGGATATACAGGGACTCTTACTAATATTCGGACACTTGTGAAAGTAGTTCACTGGACAGTGCACGAGTCTGATCCGTCAACCTCTGAGGTGAAACGCTATTGGGTACACTCGGGGAGCCTACGCAATCGTCATAGAAGTTTTCATTTCGGTCGTGCGGTCTTATGCGCACAGTATTGGTCTGTTTTTATATATTTTATATTTTTGAGAAGTTGGAACAATTAGTTTGCAATTAGTTTAGAATCGCAGAGAAAATATTGTAAGTTGTTGTTTACAACTTTTCAATGTGGGCCTGCGGTGTCCTCCTCTCCCTCGTCCGGTGGTTGCACGCGAGCTTGGGTGACTCGTGAATAATAACAACAACAATCTTGGCTTGTACTTGGCCACGCTGTGCGTTCCCTCCTCGTTCCCGAGAGGGAGTGGCCTCTCCGGTAAGAGTGGCAGTGGGTGTCTCGGTCCCCACCACAATACATACCACAGTCACACCGCGTGGCACGTTTTTTTATTGTTGATATGCTGTGTATACTACAGGGCCTACATTAAAATTTAAAAAATACATTTTGTAGATCTGTATCAACACATAGCCATAGTTGTAAGTACATACATTACGGGGAAATGTACAGTTCCCAGTTGTTACTACCATAATTGTAGAGTGTGGACATTCGCCTAAATTTCATATTAGAGTTGTAGGCTGAAAATCGTGAACAACTACGATTGAATCGATTTCAATGAAATTTTTAGAATATGGGCCGTCGACGCGGATCCACGAATCGTATGTTTGAAATTTTCAATATAGTTGTAAACTATAAGTTCTGCTAAAGTTGTAAAAAACAACTTTTAGCGTCAACACCTCTTGGAGCTCAAATACGGACTCGATTTCGCGCAGGACTCGACGGGAGGATTCGTCCGAGCAATCGGCAGGTCTGTGCCGGATGCCTCACCTGTTCGTTTGCGAGAAATCTATTGCAGAACTGTTCATTGACGGCCTCGCGGGGGACAACGATAATAAATCGTTTCGTAATGAGATCTGCGTACGCGCGAGCGCACGCATGCCTGAATGTGTCGAGCAAGTAGCAACCTTGCGGAAATATAAATAGTGGATCGCGATAGAGAAGGAGGGAAACTCGAACGACTCTCGTCACACTCCACGTGGTTTTCTCACGCTGGCTCGTGGCGCACGAGCGAGCCTCTACACGACAACATCACCGCGACCCTGGTCTAGCCGGCGTTGCGTAAACCCACGCGGTATGGGAAGCTGTCGTATGTATCTTGTAGGTACTCTGGAGTGTTTTTCAATATCGATTCTGCCACCGAGGGTTTTCCTCGAGGGCTTTATCGAATGGTACGAAGGAAGATTAATTTGTCTTGAGGGTAGACCCCTCTCGTTTCGAATGAAGTTGAAAATTTGATTCTTTTCGACGATTTTCCCGTTTTCCGCGATTCGGCCACTTCTATCGTTTACCGTTTCAACTTCTGAATTGATAGCGGTGCTCTCGTTGGTGCATCGATCGCGTCTGGAAGAGGGTGGCAGGAACGGGTCGGCGCCGGGGTGGCGTGTCCCGATGGTGGGGAAAGTGCACTCGGAGTGCAAGTAGAGAGAGAAGGAGGGAGGGAGAGAGACCCTATATGCAATTGGCTGGAAAGTGCATGACTGGAGGGGATGCTCGAGGGAGGAGTGACAGAGAAAGGAGAGAAAGACCGAACGAACGGGATGGGAAAGAGGCCGACAGAGAACATGGAGAGGGGTCACGAAAGGGGAAGGCAAGTGCACACACAATGTAGACATATAGGTCAATGTCGGGACACTCCCGTGCACTGTTTAGCACGACTCACCTAGTGACCCAGTTACCTTCTCCTTTTGCGTACTCTGACCAGCCCTCCTAGCCTGCTAGCCGCTGTTCCAGACACCGGGACCAGGTGAATCCTCGTATATCGGATCGTTTTCCTCGATAGAAACAGCAGTCGCCCCCACGGGGTGCGTAATCCCTCTTTCTCTACATTTCTTTCGTTCTCCTAATCCCCTCTTCGACCTATTTTGCCCGTTTTCCGTCTTGGCCAACAGGTTTCCGGGGTCGTTTTACACCTTGGACGGGTCACCCTAATTGGTAGACTGCGGATCTTCGAAACAGGAATAAAATAAAAATTTATTTCATCCCTTAATCGCTTTGTTACTTTGAAACCGACATTACAATATTCTTAAATTTTTCTGATCTTTTACCGTTTCATGTTTCGTCCAACCAAAAAATCTCTTCATAAATGCATAAAAATCTGCAGTCTACTAATTAGTCGCAACAGTAGATTCGGTCTTTATTTGAATTTGTAGGTTGTCGAGATACCAGAGATCTGGATGATCTAGAATCTAGGATGATCGAGATCTCGCTGTACCGTGAAGTTTTGAGCAAATAAGTTCGCAGAGATGCGAACGCGTAGCGAGGCGCACGCTAGGAAACCGGTAAAGGCACGCTGAAGTGAGAGTGATTACGTCTTACCTTCGCCGGTTTCTTTGATTAATGGATTCCAGGTATCCATTGAACGCTTTTTTCCTCGTTTGGGTCCTTCGATCTCGATTTGAATACCGACGCGCGCTCTGAAATCGTGCGAAACACGATTGTAAATGGTGTCAATTACAGGAAGATCGGTATTAAATGCAGATCTGAACGCCGCGATTGGTCAACAAAGTCAACGATAGCATACTCGCGTACGGTTGACAGCGACTTTCGAAACGAAATGAAGAAGTCAGAAAAAAAGTTAACAAGGATGGCAGTACGTATCTGTTACACGTGACGCGTGCAGCGCATCCTTCATAATCCAGGCTCATTTGGCTGACCTATATTCGCTTTCAGTCGGCGAGCTCCGCTTTTATCGTCGTCCTGTTTCCATCGCCATTGTTGTCCCATTTTATACGTTAACCTCGATCATGTATTAAATCATAATCCATCGATATAGGTTACCGTTTTTTTTAAAATGCCTCCCGTCGAATTTTGGACGACAAATAAATCGACGTTTCGCGATTGAAATTCGCACGAATTTTCACATAGAAATTAAAATCATACGTCACGAGGGTCAAGGAAATCTGACTGTGAAAGATGAACAAACTTGGAGGACAGAACTTGACAGGAAATTAATATATTAAATGATTAAATAAATTTTTTTAATAGATTAAATGAAAATAGAATATAATATAAATCATGTTCCGTTGCGATGTTGAACTTGTACATAAAACTTCGAATCATCGGCTCCCGCGGTAACATGCAATAAAATCGCAGTATTGATTTTCGTTTATCATGAAATATTCCGTACAATGAAATTAAAGATGCATTTTACAGAAAGAGCGTTGTATTGACTTATTTCTGTAGAGTATATTTAACCCTTAGCACTCGGGTAGTGACTCAGAGTCGCCACTAAAAATTGCTGTAGCATTATTCAAGATATTGTTTACATTATATCAAGTATGTTGGTATCTAATCAATTACTATTTCATGCAAAGAAAAAAGATTAATATAGAATGAAATTATTCTAGGTATAGAAAGAAATGTTTAATTTTCGAGTTGAAGTGGCTCCGAGCGAGAAACTGTATTGATCCGCCGTTAGGAAAATTGTTATTTATTATTTAGTATTATTCAGGTGGGAAATTGGCATGGCACGGAGGTAGCGAACGTGTGTTTAGCAACCACGAGAAGTATGTATATTGCGTTATACGAGAGAGCCCCAGCATGATTTCCTGTTACAAGGCCCTCGGAAGTTCACTTTACGTGACGGGCTTCCATTTACCGATCTCGTGGGAATGTCAAGGTTGCCGGTGCAATTTCAAACTCGAACGCGATTCGTGCCGCGACGCTTTTCCAGCCGGGGGAAAAGCTTCCCGGGACCATTGGGTACTAGACGTTGTATAAAATTGGGTCAAGTGCGGTCTTGCCGGGGGAATGCGTGGATCTTTTCCAAATTATACAGAAGAAACGAGACTCGAATTTTTCAAAAAATCATTGTTCTTCGACAGCTTCAATGTTTCCGTCATTTGTAATGGTACGAACAAATGATATACACGAAACTTGCACGGTATATAAACATTTTTGATACGTGTGACGGCGTTTCGGGGATTTCAAGGTCACATTTGATTTCTGTGAAAATGTATTGATCTTCGTATGTCCTAAATCTAATAGACTGCGGACCTCTATGCAAAATAAAAATGTTCTTCATTGATTTCGAGACACAGAATCTCGTTAATGAAATTTAATAATTTTAATAAATTACAAATAGTATAATCGTATTCTTAAAATTGCCTGATCTCTTCATTTTTTTGTAGTTTACACTCTCACTTTTGTCATAAATGCATCAAATCCGCAGTCTACCAATAGTTAACGAGACATTACGCGTTACTAACTGCAATTTATTTCTCTCTGTTTCAGGTGAGTTACTCGGTTAGTTTCGCCCAACGTTCATTCCATATTTTTATGCTACGAAAACTACGCTGCTCCGTACAGTAAGATATTTATTTAATATAAGTAATATAAGTACAGTGTAAAGTCGTTGATCCAAGCGGTGCCATAAGTAAGCAAGAGTTTTGCGAAAAGAATGAAAAAATAGCCGGCGCATGGCGACAACGCGAAGCGACGCGTTCTTCTATATTTTTATAGCATCCCATCGCCACACTTGCTCAACGTTAAGAACAAACAGTAATTTGCTTTCCGTTAAGCACTTTCTTCGGTTGATTGGCTTACGAGACAGCGGAGAGAGCTTAATACGGTTATCCTTAACTTGGTCAAGGTTTTTCTCGTGGTTTAAGGGGAGGTGAGCGCTGTGGGAGATATAAAATAAAAAAGAAACTGAGGAGGTGGCCTCTTTGGTGTCTCCGTCTCGACACGATATCGTTCGTACCTTTGTTGAATCGTTAATATCTCCGCAAAACTCACTTTTTATACCAACTCACTTCTTACCAACAATAACACGCAATATTTAGAGAAATACAATTCTGATTTAGCCCGCAAGTTCAGAATTTCTTGTGGGAAATCAGCATAAGTTTAATATACTGTGATTGTTCTAACGACTTTATTGCACTTTTAACAATATTTATACATTTTCTTATCGCGAAGAAACAGGCGAAAGATGCATGTACGGAGGTACGAAGATTGAACGTTCTTCCTGTCCATTTTCATCATCCCGTGATAACGAGTTTAGGGTATCTTTGGTATATATGAATGCGTTGCATCTCTGTCTCGACTATACCTGAAACAATTCAGGATTTATCTCGATCGACGGCCCTGAAGATCAACGACGAAAGTGCAGGGTGAAAGAACTATTCGCGCATCGAACGGATTAGTTTATTTCTCGGGGAAAGAATTTCAGGACCGTAGCAGAATCTTCCGTCGCAATGCGGCGGTCACGTACGTTGTCCTTGACTGTTCTCTCGTGCTCCCACCTCTCGTCACAGAGTGTCCCTGCCCGCCTACACCTGATTGATCATCCTTCCTCTCGTGCCTGGCGAACGGACATTATTTATAGCGGGACAAGTGCATGTGAGCTTGCCACAGCACGGCCGATCATGCACCCGCGACTCTGATCCGTCATCATCGACGCCCACGGCTCTCTTCGTTTCACCGAAAACCGCTTACAGTGGATCCAAGAAGCATTTATACCCTACATCTCTGAGGTAATTGCGCATGCAAGGTTACATCCGATCGATTTCGATGATTTTTTAATATGTCGCCAGGGCGAAGATTCTGAACAACAATGTTGTATTGTTCAATGCGAGAACCATCTCAGCGTCGCTGGATGGGCTATTCCATCTCTGGTTCCGGAAAAACGCTGCATGTCGCAATCTCAAAGAATTTGAGTTTATGCATTAATTGAGCTTTATAGTATAGGATTTACGTCTTTACCAGATAAATATAATGCAATTTAATCGATGTCCTATATGAATCACAACTTTAAACGGCGATATCTCGAAAGTGAAAGTATGCGACATGCGGCGTTTTTCGTGACAACCACAGATTTCAGCAAATATGTTAAATACAAAAGGTTTTAAATAATCTATACATTTTGGTTGGCTACGCAAGGGTTAAATTCTGTCGGGGTTAAGTTTAGGGGATTGATTCAACGTTAGAGGCCGAGTGTGCGATTCTTCTAGTTTCGGTGGTGTTCGAGGGTCCACTGTTTCCTCAACGAGACATCCAACGGTGCATTAGACGGACGCTTATTAGGTTTCAAGGAACGATTAACCCTGAAAAATTGCGAGCTTTCATGAGTGAACAATGCTGGGTCTGATTGGTGCTCGCTTTAGAATTAGTACCCGAATTCTGCATTGTGCAACCGGACCAACCGAAACAGCTGCACCGCGGCTTTCTTCTGTCCTGGCTCCTCTTTCCCCCTCCCCTCTCTCGCATCGACTTCCTTTGCATTCATTCCGCTGCGTTTCCGTCGTGTCTTTATCGAACACGGACGCCAGTTCTATCTGTCCCAATGGCGATCGTGTTAACGTTTGCTCCATTATTCTCGTTCCCTTGCCAAATCTTCATGACATATCTGAAACTATCCCTCGTGAACGATCCAACGTTCTTGCTCGCCGATTGTTCAAATTTATTATGAAATTTCTGAAAACGTTACGTTCACAGTCATTCGTATTCTTCGTTTACAAGATTGTCGTTTCCATTATATAGATTTAAAAAAAAATATGGAAATACAAGTTATTTGAAAATAAAATTAGATATCTAAATTAAGAATAAAAACGGGATCTTAAGGATCAGCTTGGTAGACTGTAACAGTGTTTACAAAATTCTTTGTAACATCCGAACTTTAAAATCGGGCATTTGATATGCAACAACCTGATAAACTATTCTCATTTCATTAGTGTGTTTCTACTCTTGCTAATTGAGGGCTCCTGCCAGCTGAAATGATCGCAGTGTACTCTGTTCCACCGTAAATCACGATTATCGCAAAATGAATTACGTTTCCATTCAACTGCACACGGAATCGTGTCACAACGCAGAATTTATGTCTTCGTTCTGACGCCACGGTGATCGATGTCGAGATCGGAGAGATGCTTTACGATACTTTTAACACTTCAACTGGAAACGACTTATCGCTCTACCCGCCGCTCCTTTGTTTATAGCTTCTTAACATTTATGGTTACGCTATTCGTAAATAACGATCAGAACTTCATCGAAACACGACGCCGAAAGCGTCGAATAAAATCACACGCGGAGAACATTTTCGCAAAGGAAAAAGTTATTTGAAATGACTCCAAGAATCAGCCCTTTGCGAGGAAGTACAACATTTTTGGACACCTCGAGTAATTGGAGTACTGGACTGGAAAATGGAGTAGACGAAACACAAATGGTTGGAAAATTTTCAAAATTGAATATGTCGATATACGATTTCTCCTCTATTAAAATCGTTAAGGAAAGAAACCACTTTCAGTTTTGTTTCTATTTCGCAGTCTATAATAAACAATCGATGATTACAACGTTACGTTCCGATAAAACGGGAAACGGTAAAATTGCCAGTGTTCAGGATATAGAGCAGAACTTTGAATGTCGATGATTTTTCTCTCGCGTTCGGCGATCTTCCTAGAGTCCAAGAGACCATACAGCATCCCTGACGACGGATTGAGGGAGAAACCAGTTCCGACGAAGAATGTAAACGGAATATCGCCGAGTCCTGTTAACCTTTTCTCGTCCTACTCACCTGTTCGCAAAAACGAACGAGGATACTGTTGCTCCCTGCTCCACCGATACGTTTTAGACCTCTCCGCATGCTCCCGACCAAAAATGATCGCTGGACGGAACATCGAAATGATTATTCGAGTACTCAATTTGTGGCAATTAAACTAAATGAACAACAAATATCAAAATTACATTTTGAAAAATTATTAATTAGATCTGTGAACGGTCCTAAGCATCGTAAATTACATAGCTATAAAAATCGTCCGTTGTCCGAGGGACAATGAAACGACTCCCCATCGATGTTCGCATCGGAGAGAACATGCTAACTGCCAACAAACTTGCGTAATCAGAGACGATTCTGCAAAAGCTGGTATCGAAGAACAATCTGGCGCTGTCAACTGGTCGAGTTCTTGGCATTCATTAGCCAAGTTCTCGATCATCGTGTATTCAATGAATTCACCGCATTATGTATGAACCTGTTCAACGGGGACTGGCATTATATGACTCATGGAAATCGACTAACCGTTCGATCGATCGATCGATCCCGCGATTGTCGCAAGATCCGGAGATCGTGCTAGGAACGCGATTCGTTATGTTCGTTGTAAACTTGGCCGCGATAGTGCCACGCCCGAGGAGTGTCGTGGTCTAACGTCCAAAGATTCGTTTCCTCGGTTCTTCCTCGAGCGACGAGCACACAATAAAGTTTTCGAGGCTCGAGAGGACTCTGGTGCATCGGAGAGTGTGCGCTAGTGTGCACGAGACCGCGATATAGCGAGTAGGTGGCTAACCTTGACGACCACTCGCATGGATCCACACGGTTATGGCTGTGAGCACACTCGCATAAACGGCCGACGGCAGATACATAGTGTGCCCCGGTCTTGGGCGTAACTGAAATTACTTTTTGTTTGAAATTTCAAAAGTATAACGCACCCCGCGTACGCCGCAAAATTAAGCGTGCAATCGTATTGAATTTCTTAATATTTATTGTTAGAAAGAAACTCCCGTTTAAATAACGTAACCCGTTATGCCTGTTCAACGGTCCCGTTAAAATAACGTAAGAATAAATATGTTTACGACATCAATATTTATCGAACGTGTTAAAATTGATATACGAATACTTCCTACGTACACCGACCGAATGCACACTATCTTCTTGCAACGATTAGGGTCTGGTTGCGTGCTTCTAAGGAGGAGTGGTCACGATTTTGCTTGACCGCTTATTGGTTGCCGATACAAAATGGTAGATAGAGAACGATTGCACAGGAAGGGTAGATCGCGTTCAGAATCTTCTGTAGAATCTAAAGCGAATAATTCTAGTAATCAATTCTTGGATCAATCGTTCCTCCGATAAGTATATTGTCGCGAGTATCGAATGGTCTTTTTGCAGCTGCATCGATGTTAGATTGCTCGCGTCGGTGGTCGTGAACGACGCTGATGTGTTGGTACGTCGCGAACACGTCTTATCGACTCGTGACACACAAAAGGGAAACGATCGTTCGCGACCCTCGTTATCTCCACGGATCATCTGTCCGCTTTGTTAATTTATGCATGGAGCTGCGTCGATGCCCGATTAAATCGTTAATTGTAATCGACTATCGTCGGATTTTTCGTAACGGATATTTTTATTATCACGGTTATCGTTGGTTACTCTGTTTTCCAGAAGATAAGATACGAGGTGTATCTATCGCCACAATAGTTGTCTACTCCACTTCGATTGCTCCGGACTAGTAACATAAGGAATATGTTTTTTTTATTTATGCATTCATGGCTCCTGAAAATGTTAAAAAAATGCTAGAGTACAAGATTTCACAGAATTTAATACGATTATGTACTTATTTCGGATCTACAAAGGCTACTACTCCTGAAAATAAGATTTTATTTGTTCCCACTTTCTTGAAGTTTGCCTGGAAAAATTGAAAATTGCATAAACACCCGCAGTCTAGGTATAACATATTTGATACGTGATTTGTAAAAAGGCCTATAGTTAACATTGACATTGGGACGAGGGGCAATAGAATGGAGACCAGAACAGAATATTGATTCGATACGAAATTGTAAGCTCGTCTCCGCTATGCTGTCGACGATCGAATTTTGATTCGGCATCGTTCGAACGTCTCGCCGAGGGACAAGTCAGGAGGGGCATCGAGCATTTTTACGAGACGGCAGTATCCGATTTAGCATCTTCTGGGCTGGGTAACAAGACGTAAATCTTGCGTCCGCGGAGGCCGGCTTATTTCCCTTATCGGATCCGATGTTGCACGCTCTGTACCGGAGGCGGTGTATATTTCGGTCACCTGGTAGAATCTTCGTGCACAAGCCTCCCCGCACACGCCCGACATTGCACACCGTTGTCCCCTCCCCTCCCCTCCTCGCCCCTCTCCTTTCGTTCAGCCCCCACCGTTGTCACTTTCCCTCACCATCCTGCCATTGGACGAGCCAGCCGAACACAGCGGTGGGGATACCGCGAAGGGGAGGTCGATTCTCCCGTTTCGGCCGTGCACTAGAACTTGACTCCTAAGCTCGACAGTGACGGCGCAAGCTCTAGCCAAGTATTTCCTTCTCTTTCTCTCTGTCTCACTGTCTCTCTGTCTCTCTCTCTCCCTCCCAACGCCGCCAGACTCTCGTACACCTTTCTGCTCTTATTCTCTTCCTCCTTTACCTTTCCCTCTTGTTCTAGCCACTCGTTCGCCCCTCCGCCCCTTGTCGCGTCACACCGAACTCGCCTCGAGATTTCGAGCGATGTGGTTACCATTTCTATCGTGCAGGCATTAGGGGAAATACAGCGAGCAACAACATTGAACCAATCCAACTATTTTTTCGGAAGATCATTATTTTTTTATTAGCTCAGTAGCCAACCAGGAATGTATGGATTACTCTGAAAACCTTTTGCATTTAAACTTCAGCTACTCGCACTCCGCGTACTCGGACCGCGCACACGGTTCTCGGCGAATCAAACGGAAAGCTCCGATCGCTTCTGAACGGTCCGCAGCTTCGGCTCTCGCGATCACCGATCGGTGACCTATATTTCCTAAACGTGCACACGGGATAACGTATTCGCCGGCAATCGTTTGTTTCGGAGACTGTCCGACGGAAATCAAGTTGGATTCCCGATGGTTCGATTCGATGCAACGTCCACTTCGAATCGAGTTCGCGCCATCGCTGCACTAATCGTACCGCCTATAATAGTTAGACACGTAGATTCCCGTATGTATAGCGCATCTGAGGTGCATTTGCACCTCTATACGCAGAACGAAGATCAACCGTTTGCACTCGGAGATATTTTAACTCGAAAATTAAACGTTTCTTCCGACCTAGAATATTTCCGTTCCCCGTGATAGTTCATTTTATGGATATGAAATTGGTATTAATCGTGTAAACTATATTGCGAATAATGGCACAGCAATTTTTAGTAGCGCCTCGGAGTGACCACTCGAGTGTTAAAGGGTGCACGGAGACTGTTCTGACCGACTCTATTTCATAAATACCGAGATACTCGTAGGAGCATCGTAGAACAGCTCGGTCGAGTTCACCTTGCCCTTGCGACGCAAACACCGGGGCGGGCTAAACGCCGAAAGGGTTGAGGCGACGCGCGTAGATATTTTTCCTGTTAAGAAAAGTGCAAGTAGAGACGGACGTTCTTGGCCAGCCTGTTCGCTGGCGCGCTCCTTCCCGAGTTTCTCCCCTCTCCTCGTCGTATCCGCCACCAGCTTTTCGTCCTCCATCGCCTCCTCCTCGTCCTTCACCTCCTCTTGATCCTCCACCGCCTCTTCCCCTCTGTGTCCCTCGCTCTATGTCCCCACCATCGGTACCTTCTCACCCTCTTCGCTCCTCTCTCCACTCCCCTAAGTTCCCAGCCGGCTGCACGCTCGCATGCAACGAGCCGGACCGGCCGGCTGGCATTCAGTTGCCTTTAGCGTCGTGCATCTCCAAGTCAGTCAGTCAGTCAGTCAGTAAGTCAGTCAGTCAGTCTGTAAGTCAGTCATTGAGTCAGTGAATCGGATCGACGGTGTACGCGCGCGCGAGGTATATTGCTGTCTGCGTTGCTCTCTCTCTCTCTCTCTCTCTCTCGTCCATTTCTCTCACTCCTCCTCTCTTTCTTTGACTTTCTTTCCTGGTGTCTTCGTCCGCCGAGATTTATCCGCGTTGTGGATCATTCGATCGTGCTCGAGTGTGCTGGCCGCGTGTTTCACCATCGCACGTGTGCTACGTTCGCCGAGAGAATACGTGATCTACGTTTACAGCTTCGATCGTGATCATCGAAGATCTCGGTACAGGAACTATACGGTGTGGACAGTCGGTGACAGTGACTCTTCCGCGGCTGTCAAGATCATCCTGATCGGTGCTCAAACTTCGGCCGATTCCGTTCACGATACGCAGTTGTGTCTCTGCGTCAACACGGACAACTATCTTTGAAATATAGTGCAGTCGACGACAGTGTCCAAGCTCCCGTAGAAAGTCACTGCCGTATCGAGGCCCGGGATCGAGAAGTCGGTGAAGCTGAAAGCGAAGCTGGTCTCTCGTGTGACTCGAATCGCAGCCCTTGAAAGTTGTTTGAAGTGCAGTGCCTCGGCAACCGCGTTGATTTTATTCGTACCGAATATACATATACCTAGGTGTCGATAGCTTCGCGGAAATCGGTGCGTCTAAAGATAAAAGCTCCTTCGACGAAGACGGTTTCTACGAGAGCCAACAGTGGGGGAATGTTGTGCATTGAATCGACGCACTTCCCCAACTGTGCCTCGGTGACCGAGGATCTAATGGGAAACTATAGTTCACAATTAGGATAGGACAATTAACATGGGACTGTTAACACTAGATTTACGGAGTAATAAAGCATTCATTATCTATGTTCCAAGGAGTAAAATTTGCAATCCCAATAATTGCAAGTTCTAAAGTTTAGAACTCGTCATCTTGACGAACGTAAATCTAATGTTATCGGATCGACACATTGCTCGAATTGTTGGTCGCTCGAGACCCAGGGGGATGGTTAATTCAAATTCTTAGGACACCTAACGCGACACTGTTAAAAGCTGTTTCGACGAAGATAGTCGTGCTAAAGGCCCGGATGTTGCGAATCGGTTCGATGCATTTCTTCAACAGTTTCTCGGTTATCGAGAATCCTAGGGAGACCTTGATTCTAGACCTTGGGACGGTATACCTACCTCGAGACTATTAACGCTGAATCTACCGAGAACCAAAAGCGACAACTAAAAATGACAAGAACCTATTTATTTAGATCCTGCGCAATTTTTATTACGATATGTGCTCGGATAAAGAACCGAATAATTTCAGTAATTGTAAGATGAAAAATATGAAACCGGCAGCGGTAGGTTCAGTGTTAACGAAGTGGATTCTACGGTCGCACAGATTGTTCCTCCGCAATCCCAATTCTTCCGCGCGAAGGATTCGGAAAAATCACTAGACTCGCTTCGGCGTTACTTCCGTCCAGTTGACGCGTTCGCTCGACTATTTCTCTAGATTCGACTACCGAGACACGTGTCCGAGCACAAATATCTAGGGAGAATCGTGTAGGAAATTTCCGCGCGTCAGTGTTTCATAGCAAGGTGCAAACTGGTGCGTCTCCCGCAAGAAGGACAGCCGGGAGCGTCGTTCGCGAAACACGCTAGCCTTCGTCGCTTCCGAGCGAGTATACACGGTGATCGGGTTCGAACGGTATTCGGTTCACGTTCGCGACGAGAGGATCTCATTTTCGAATTCCGAACGTGGATTCAAACAGGTTGCCGACGTCTTCTTCCTTCGGACCGGCAACTTTGACTTTTCTTTTGCAAGCAACATCGTACCGGACTCCACACCATACGAACCCTTCGCCGACGAATTTTCGCCTTTGTATAAAACAATCGATTCTCAAATAATATCCCAGAAGTATCGGATACCATTGGACACGCAACAAATATTTATTGGACGCAACAGTTCTTCGAATACTTGTATTTTTCAACTTCCACGAGAAGATAATCGTAATTTAAGAAACTCTTCTTAAATCTTTTACATCGCGAACAATGCGTTAGATCAAAAATTACTTTTTAGGAATTTTTTAAGAAGAGACCGTCGGAAGACTGGAAGGTGAAAATCTATCTACACGATTCCACTGGTGAACCGACGAGTGTGGTTTAGTCGTGTCAGTGAATGCTAGAAGATTATCGATCGCGCAAAGTGTATTGGCAGTGTCGTAATCGAACGTGACTTATGCGATAGCGACTCGTGCTACGGCACGTTATACTTATTACGGGCAACGGTGCTCACGTGTCGAGTGAATTATTCGAAATTCCTTACCTCTGAACGATCTTGTGGTAGCTCGAATTCCTGAAAATACAGTTCGATGGAAATGACGTTTAACTGCGGATCACAAATCATTTTGTCCATTCTTCCGTTCTTCGCTTGTACGAATGCGTCTCGATGAAAATCAATTTCTAGACCCGATCAAAGAGAAGTATCACCCATGTGCGAACAACGCGGCAGCCATCGTGTTGAACAAGGTCATGCTTGGTTCCAAGTATGCGAATTCGTCGAAACTGACAAGCACAGGTAGAGAGGGAAATTAGCGAGCTGCTATTACACAAGCTACCCAGTTATCGGGACCGTCATGCTCGGATAAACGAGGTTCTACCGTATATCATCTCGAACAGAGATTCCGTATTTTTAGCTGCTACGGGCGAAAACATAAACAACGATTTATCGTTTGTTTTCGAGTATTGTGACCGCGATGGTTTCGAAGCGATTCCGGTTAACATATACGTGCGCGTTCGCTTGAATAGCTTCGGTAGTCCAAATTTGTTCTACGTACGTAGAAAATTGTCGATGATGCGTTACATTTGTTACATACAGTTGGTTCAATAATCTTGAAATTAGAAAAACACTTTTTCCGATTTACCAGCTCGAATACCCTTCTTCTTTTACAAGTTTCATTTTTCGAATTCGACGAGGTGGAGCCGCCACACAGCGACAACCAACTGTGACAAACCGCACGAGTCTATTCACGTGGAAGTCTCGTGTTTACAAAAACAACGTACCACGCAAGGGCTCGCAATCGTAAAAAGAATTCGTATTTGCGAGCAAGAATTTTGATCGGAATTCTTTCATTTAGCTTTTCTCGGGTGTCACCGGGGATGATACAACGTATTACCGAAGCAGCGACGCGGTCGAATTTTTCTATAACGCTGCAACGAATGCTTTGCATATTTATCGGGCGGGCAGGTTGGCTCGCGTGTGCTCGTGAATCATCGTCCCCTAACTGCGAAAGTGCGCAGTTCTCGTCGTCCACCCTTCCTTGTCTCTCTCCCATTCTCTTTCTCTCCTCTCTTGGATCTTCTACGCAGCATTTAAGGTCCCGTGTGACCTCCAAGCTGCGGCTACACCATTGCAGCGGACAACTTTTTCGTTAGCTTCTGGAACGCGCGTGCATATAGAGTTCCTGTTTCGCGTTCGTCGGGTAAACGAGTTTCGTTTCACCCTTTGCTCTCGCGTAGGCCCCTATATTGAATCGGCAGCGAAGGAGGATCACAGAAAATGGTCAGACTTCGTCCTAAACTGGTTCGATAGAGTGTCTTCGAACTATCTCGTAAACATCTTCCACCCTCGCCCGCTTCTTGTGCCAATTCGACGCATGTGCCCAAAATTATGAAGGTGGTCCGAGTCATATATTTCTTGTTTACATTCGAATAAATTAAAAAATATTTTTATATCGTGTAACATTTTAACCCTCGTCCGTCACTCGTTTCAAGAACTGAGCCAGAATGATTTGCCTATCGACTCAAGTGCTCGTTCGAAGCAGCTCTTTCGGTCGTATCCTACGAAATGAAACAATAATGAGCGTTCGACAAGAAAATGGCGGTAGGGTCTCGCTAATGGTACGTGAAATTCAGAGTCTGGCTGCGCAGTGCTCGGAGGCCAGCAACGGAGAAACAGAATACACATCGGGACAACACGTGAGGTGAATAACGGGTGAGGCGCGCGTTATCGATTAACTTTCGTGCCGCGGATGACAATAACATATCGAGTTCAGTCGTTCTAGAATAAATAAATCATGAGCGGTAGACTTTCCTTTGTCTCCGCGCGTCCTTGCGATCCGACGGCTAACGTTCGTTCGCTTCACAATTTTTGCCAGAAATGTACGGTACGCTCGCTGTTCTTTCTTGATCCGTTTCACCAGACAGGACGTATTAATTCTTTGCACTCGGGGCTGCTTCAACTCGAAAATTAAACATTTCTTCCCACCTAGAACAATTCCATTCTATACTAATCTTTTTCTTTGTACGAATATGAAATTGATATGTGTAGCACCCCGTGCGATACTTAAACGTTTAGTAATTGATTGAATATATAAATCTCTTGAAAATATCAGGTGTACTTCAATTTTATACGATCACTGGACAAAATAAAAATTTGCTACCTGAATTGCAACGAACCGGGGTGAAATGGAAATTTATTTTCTTTCTTAACACGATTAATTGGTTGGAAGTAATATAGATTTTGAAATTCTTCTGTCTTTACCGTTTTCATTTACACCTACTCATTTTTGTCATAAATGCGTCGAATCCGCTATCTATTGATTAGACACCAACAGATTTAATAATGTAAACAATATTTTGAATAACCGCCTTTCGAGTGCCAAGGGTTAGACCTGGTCTGACAGTGACTTATCGGAACAGGAGCTACAATCATAAATACACCAGGAATTTTTGCTGAAAGTCGTTTACCGTGACGGGGAATATAGTAAAACTCGCGAAGAGAGATTCGCTGAACTGTACTTGCGGGGCGCCCGGTATTTATCGATTTCGTGTTTCTCGATGGACAGGGTCTGACGGCAGACTCTTCGAGAATTAACCTTGAACTTCAACCTCGAGACTGTTGATCGCCCATTAGAAATGGTGTGTTTCCCCCTTTGCGTCGCGTCTGCTCGGCGGCTGGATGATCGATGAACGTGTGGAACCGATCAGGTGGAGAGAGAATAGACCTCGCGACGGACACGATGGAGTTTGTCCAGGGATCGGTGTTTCTTTCGCCACTATTTTGTCAGCAGCCTTTGTAGGTTTCACAATGAACCCCTCGCCGTGCGATTTTCTTCACGGCTACACTGGTTAGCCCTTCTTTATCCTTAACCCCTCGCGTTACAATATCGAGTCACACTCGCAATCAAGATTTCGAGCAGAATCTGCGAAATTCCGTTCTCTTCTAATTTACAGCGGGTGTACAAAGTACTCGTGCAAATTTTAAACGAATTCTAATCAATTCTAAATTGTTACCGGTCGCAATTGCGAAGGAAAAAGCAAAGGTCAGGATTCTTAAATTTTTTATCTGTGTGCCTGTAACGTAAAATTCCTGTAAATTGAAATATTGATAACTAGACTGCGGATCTTCATGCATACCGAATGCAGTTTTTTGAAATCGAGTTTTTCCGACTTTCCGGACCAAATACCCCACTGTGCATCCAGTAATATCGGTTGCAGAATACTGTTTTCTTGCCGATTAGAAAGCAAATTTTACGTAACGATTTCTCGGGTTTCGCGGCATGGACGAGCGACACACTGTCATTGCCGTGGTCGGTGCGGCGTTCCCAGCAATCGTCAGGCGGATACATGCGACGAGACGGCCAGAGAATAGAAGATGCACCGAGGCTGGTACACGCACGTGGACATAGTTGCATTTTGCATAATTGCTCGCGTTACGTAAGCATTGTTTCTCTGCCTCGGTGGCGCGTCCAGTCCCATCCCGTCGTCGCTCAGACAAGGCAATCGCATTTTCTACCTACACGCCTGTGGTCAAGGTCGCTACTCCATAACTACCAATACAGACATTCCAGTTAACTTGCAGTTTCTTCTCTCACGAGAGGAAATTGCCGACGAACCTCTCGATTCTCTTTCATCGCTGTCTTTTTTCTCGGATTTTTTACGGAAATTCTCGACGTAGAAATAAGTCCCTTCCACGCAACTTTGCACAACACAGGAAAATGCACGTTATTCCTGAAAAATGTATTCGTCGATACCGCGGGTTGTATTCAGCGGTCCGAAAGCCAAAACATACTTTTCATCAATTATTTCGTTTATGAAACTTTTACCAATACACTCGGGACGTTTTACTGATTAAAACGACATCAAGCACGATACGAATTTCATTTACGATACAGTAGAGCCTCGATTATCCGAACCGATGATACGCGAATTCTCCGTTATCGAATAGTACGACAAAGCGAAATTATCTCAGGAAGGACGAGATTCAAGATTAATGTACCCGAGTACTTTTTTATCCAGAAACATTTAGGTGGTCCACGTAAACGTAGCCACCTAAATATCTCCTTTATTTGCGATGACATAACAAATGTTTTTAAAGGTCATTCTTTCCGGAGTATTCAAGGTTATCGATATTATTTTTCTTGTAAATGTATATTGTTTTATAAGGAGAACTCCCTACAGAGATAACTGGGGCTTTTCTTCAGCAGCCCCGCAACGCGTAAAAACCGATAAAATATTGCGGCCAGTTACCGCTCGTCGCGAAATTCGTTTGATCTCCTTTATAACCGGCTCCGTTTCCCTTTCTTTCGACCCTGTATTCTCGGTTCCTGGACGCATTTCAGTCCCACTCCCACAGGGATTGGGAATCGTTAACATTTACTTTATCATGTCTTTTGAACCTCTGTTCCGAATACGATACGCTTCATAACATCTTTTTATAAACGCGCTACAATAGGAAATTATTCTACATGAAAAATTAAACGATAAGCTAATTAGCATCGACATTTGATCCGGTTGTTTGGAAAGCGAGTCCTCCGACGACAGAATTTTATCAAAATTTTTTACTTATACCTTCACGTAGAATCGTCTCCATTTTGATTGTGCCATTTGTATGAGCCCATAATTATGGAAGTGGTCCAAGTCGTATATTTTTCTTGTTCATATAATGTTGAAATATAAAATATCGTAAAAATTACATTGAATTAATTTAGCTTGAAATAATGTGATGCGAGATAACCGATGAACTCATTTCTTTTTTAAATTTTGACTTGGACTACTTTCATAATTACGGGCACATACGAATCGAAGGGTTGTTCGAAATCTTAGAGAATTTGAGAACCGACGAACCGACCAAAGAGAAGCGCAGTGGACGATACCAAATCGATACCAAAAGGTGTGCTAGAAGACACGTGAAACCGACTGGTCGTTTGTTTTCCGTTTTCGAAAATGACGCGACGAGAGTGTTTCTCGCGGTCCGCTTGAACGTGTGTGCGTGTGTGTGTATCCCGTTTGCGAACGGTACGCGCGGCGAGAGGAGTAAAAGTGACGAACGAACATCGAAAGATCAAGACGGCCAGGATGATGAAGAAGGAGAAGCCGATGATGTCGGTTACCGCCATCATCCAGGGGACTCAGGCGCAGCATTGGTCGCGAGGCAACACTTGTATGTATTTCACTTTTGCTTACGATTCGACGTTTATTATCAACTACGCATCTTCTTTCTTATTAGAATTGCGCCGTACACGATACAGTTACGACCATAATTACTTGCGTAACAAGCGAAGTTAAGAATTCGTGCACCTCTATCGTAAATGTCAAGTCCGAAAATTTGATCGCTTGTTACACGAGTAATTACGACCGCAATTACATCGTGTGTGGTGTCATTTAAGTCGGAAGAAACGAGGTGAACGCGACGGTTAAAGTTTCACCGACGAAAAACCGAAAATAAGGAATTTTGATGGTTGAAAATTAAATGATTCGTTGGAGCGTAGAACCATAATCGATCCAGCATTGTTTAGAAGCGCGAATTACTAATAGATGCGTGTGTTCATTAGGTTTAAGGAGATGCAATGCAAATAGTTTGTTGAAAAAAATTAAACTTCAAGGAACGTTTCGGAAATGTTTGCACGTCTGTGACAAGAGCGCTAAGCAAATTGTGCGCGACGATAATCGCGTCGCTCGACGAGCGTATCCATAATTACGGCTTTCATGAGCGTCCTTGCTGATTAAAATCGATACTGGCCGGGAATTACGTTGTGTACAGCGAATTTCAACTCGCAAGATACATGAACGAGACCGAAACGTGCGAACAATTAGCATAGCGGTGCTAGACAGTCAATTAGCGGGAATCTCAAGGTTTGCGCCTTATCTATTCACAGTCCTCAGAACTATCTTCGCTGTAATTCTACCGTAATGTGTGGGTGTGCTAATTCGAAACGCAACGCCGCTACAGTTTCTTTGCTCGCCTCGAGATAATTAGAGGATCAAATTCTGGACGAATTACCTGGATAGACGATTGCCACGACAGTCGGCACCGTTTCTAGGTTTCTGACCCAGAATCCACGTAATTCTTCGAGACGTCGCACAGTGGTCTGCTGATAATCCAACGAAAAGAAGGTCCGAAATCGTGGCCCATCCGAAATGATTATGAATCTTTTATATGGGAAACTACCGAGCCAAAGATATCGGAATAATATTCTTTTTATTCCATGGTTATTTGGAGTCAATCTTTTTGCAAAGATTATGTGCAAGTGTGGTGTAGGCACCGTTTTCTTGGCTAGAGCATCACGCTGCGTATCTTTATATTAATTCTTGATTCTCGATTCTCAAATCTCTCGATACTCGATGCTCAATTTGCAATTCTCAATTCTCTGTACTTGCAATCCGCAATTTAGAATTCGTAATTCTTTCATAAAAATGATGATCGGATAGAGAACGATTAAAACCAGAAAAGTGTCGTCGCTTTGTGACGAGCCGTTTGAAATGAACCTCTTGGATAGTGCTTGTTATTCCAGCATTACATATATTGAATTAATTTAGTGCCAATACCCTTTTCCTTTAAACATGTAGAAACAAGAAATATATGACTTAGACCACTTTCGTTCGGTCCCAAATTTCTTTGAAATATAGTTGTTCGCTGCGAGCCGAGTTAGGAAACGCGGAGCAAACATTTCGCGGCTGATTGGTTGGTTTGAAAATCTGTCGGTTTCGATGTGAAACCCTGAACGGCTGACGCAGGAAAACTGTCTCGCGGCATTGTTCCAATGCTCGTAGGGTGAAGGTCGGCTACTGAAACCTGAATGGTGTAATTTGCGAGAGCAGGACGCATGCGCTTGCGTACACGTTATCAGTCGCGGCTTCAAAAGCAACTAGCTGGGAGAAGGTCACGCCAATGCGCTTTGTTATCTACGCCCGCTACCCGCAATTTACGAGCGTTTTCGAACGTTATCGCGTGCCCCTATTGCCGTGGAACACGCGGCCTCACGCAAACGCGTTTCCATCGTTCTGTTTCCACCTTCTCTTCTTTTTTTACCTGTGTAATTACACCGGCTGGCTCTGTGCTGGAAATTTCACGATTATCCATCTGGGATCTTGCTTCCTTTCCGTCGTTTCCGATTCGGAGACCTTCGACTGAACCTGAATAAGTCGCGTCTCAAGACATTTTTTGCGATTCTTTATTACACCCTCTCTCTTTGCTTATTCTTACAGTGCTGGACAAAAATATAAGAAATTTTATATATTTCGACATTTTGCATATTTGAAAGAAATGCGTGACACATTTTATACGGATTCGCATGACACGACCGACACAGAACTTCCTCGACAATGTTTACATAGACGCTATTTTTTCACTCATCGACATCCTATTTTCACCGACATACAGCTAGTCGCAAGATTATGCTATAAGCATATTAGAAAAATGTTTATCGAAAGAGGAGAGTAATAACGTTACTTTTTGTTACATACTTTTTTACTTGGCTGATGTATTTTGTCTAAATTAAAGATTTACTGATATTAAGAGAATGGAGAATAACGTCGGGTAGAGTGGGAGGCAAGTCTTAATCTAGCGACACCGTTCAACACGAGCGCAATGGACATAGATATTTAAATTTACTAATTATTACGATGTTTTGCTATAAATTAGAAAATGTGGATTCTTACAATAAACACGAACACGAATAACGAGTAAAACTTGATTGGTTATCCGTTATTCGAATAATACCTAATTCTAGTACACAGCCACGTACTCCTGCATTGTCATTGACATTGTTTCGCTGTACGACGAACAACGAATGAACGTCGACGACTAACATGAACATGAATAACGAATAAAATTTGATTCGTTATTCGTTATTCGAATAATACCTAATCCTGGTACACAGCCACGTGCTCGTGCATTGTCATTGGGATTGTCTCGCTGTACGACGAACAACGAATGAGCGAACGACGACTAACGTGAACACGAATAACGATTAAAATTTGATTTGTTATTCGTCATTCGAATTCTAACTCTGGTACACAGCCATGTGCTCGTGCACGTTGCTACAAGTATCGCGCCAGACTCCATAACGCTGAGCGCTGCCTCGGTTAATCCGTATACCAGCACGAACGCAACCTTGGCACCGATGCGAACCAGCCGTGAAGCGCAGCCTCACCGTTGTCGCGCGCTCATGCTCGCGCACACCTTTGCCCCGCATTAGATTAGGCTTGCGCACCTTCCAGCCGAGCTGCGTGGGTGTCGCTCAGCCAGGCTTTTGCGCAACCACGCGTTACCCGCCGACCAGACGCTCGTTTAATTAGCGATCCTGGCTGCTGTGTTTTCCGGGGATACCGTCGGCTGATCGAATCGGATTAACGACGGTGTTAAAAATGAACGAATTTGCCTAATCAGTTTGGTATTTTCACTGAATGTCCACTATACTCTTTCTAAGTAGGGGAGAACCTCGAACCACTTTGTGCACGATCGATAGATTCGATGCATCAATGAAATGCAAACACTGTGCAAAGTTGTTACGCTTTGCCTTGTTACAACGACTGAAGGGAGAAATTCATTTTTATGTAACTTTTGTTGAAATCCTGTTAAATTAAACGATTCTAAGATCCGCAGTCTAACAGAAAATATGCAAACGTGCCTGGAAAATATACTCAAACATAGATACCTGCCTCGATACATAGGAGATTCTGTGCGCGTTGCTCGAGGTATGACAATGCTTATTAAATATAGTAATAAATATATTACTAAAAGATCTATATCGAATTCAGGATTCAGATCTGTATTCATTTATTACACGTGTACAGGCTTATTTACGTACACGTGAAACAGGGACCTCGACTTCACAGTCTGTGAATGAACCGTCGACAGCAAATTTCTAACACAAAAGCCTGTGAATCGGATTCCACCGTTTCGAAATCGTCCGTGCGCGAGAACTTATCTTCGAAACCGATCTGAGAGCGTGGCACCGCCGTCGATTTCCTCCGTTCATTCATTCGCATTGAATTCAACGGCGGAACGCCGCGATGAAAGCGAGCTTAGATAGTCGAACTGGTACACGCGCGAGCTAACGCGTTTAACGAGTCTCCCGTGAGGCTGTTGATTAATACGCGCGATCGTATGCCACGCGACGCGGCTTGTCCGTTTAACAGACTAGCGACTCCTCGAAATGTAGCACGTATTTTATTCCGACTTTGTGAAAAGTGGATTAACGACTTCGAATCTCGCGTTTCCATCGAATCGTTGGGAAATATTCGGTTCAAGGTTACTGGGTTATCCCTCCCACCGCGTGCAAAGATGCCACGCCCATTTCTATCCTCTTTGCCACGCCCTTCGCTCTCGCTGTATTATTTTCTAGAAGTAGGATCTATTGCCCTTTTACCAGAGAACATGTTAGATTGTTAGGTTGTTGCGTATGAAGTATGTCCGGTTTCTAATAGCGGCGTTGAACAAACACGATCTTCCAAATAAACTTATGGACGAGAGTAAGTCGATCGAGTCTCTCGATTTTATTAGTTTATTATTATACAGGGCGTGTCACCCGAGACAAGCCACCCGAATAACTTCTACATTTTTCGAGATAGGAAGCGATGTTTCGGACAACAGCTGTTTGATTTCGAGGGGCGCATCGCGTGGTGTACATAATTCCGCAACATTTCAATCGAATGACGAACGCGCGCGATGCGTCGCGATCGAGAAGACAATGATCGGTTGCTGCTAATGCAACAACGCTGGCGTCTTTCATCGACAATGGCAGAGCGAAGCCGGCTCGCGGCGTTACAGGAAGCGATCGTCGATGTCAGTCACGTTGCCAGGCATCGGCTATGTGGCTACTGACCGATTAGATGTGTCTATTACGTGGACGCACGCATCGGTACACGGAATCGTAGCGGTACGACGATCGCGCCTTTCTAGTAAGCATGTTTCGATCACGTAGCCGGTGTCCGATAGCGGGCCGGGTCTCGAGACGAGTTTCACCGTGAAAGAAACACGCGACCTTTGCATTGTCTCGGCGCAACAATCGACGCCAGAAAAGACCCACGCCGCACAGTCTAAACACTTTGTAAACGTTACGTCACCGAACAATTGATGACGGTATTGTATTCCCGCCACAGCCAGACACAAGTTGCACGAGCGCTATTCGAGTTTCAAGGTCTGTCCCGCGTCGAGGCCCAGGGACATTTTTTTTTTCTTCATCCAAGTTTTTCTCCCCGCTCCCTAAGCTCTCTTTCGGGGAACATAATATCTTTAACCCCTCCGAGGACGACGGCCCGTGTATACGGGGTGGGCCGAATAAAGTGTTACGAGTTGTTCCCTCCAAATTTTCCAACCTACAATAATTCCATTGTATCTATACTCGTACACGAATGTATTCGAACGCATACAATTCTGACATTCAACCAACGAGATATGTATGTTAGATTAAAGCGTTTGATGTAATATTCCACATATAGCAAGGGATGGGTCTCGAGACTGCATACACGAAGTTACAAAATAATTTAACAATATATGTACACAAAAGTATTCGAACTTTGGACAACTAAGAATTTCCGACGCTAATAGAATGTAGACAAACACAACCATCGAGACGAAAACAAACATTGCTTAGTTCGCTAGCAGTCGGTCCAGGGCAAACAGTGTTAAAAATTTCTGTCACAATTTTCATTGTAAACGCTATAACCAAATGAATCGCAAGAAATCGGAAACAAGCAAGTCGATCGGAGAGTTAATAATAAAATGGTACAAGGAAGGCAAAATCGTTGAGTGAAATTGCAAAACTCGTAAACAGAAGTAAGTCCACGATTCATTATATTGTGAAGAAATTTAATACGCAAGGTAACGTTGCTACTAAGCCCCGTTGTGGACGTCCAAAAAAGCTGACTGACGGAGAGGAGAAAACAATCGTACGAAAAATCGGACAAGATCCTTTTATTTCTGGATCACAATTGGCATCGATGGTGGCTGCACGGTTCCAGAAAGAAGTGCATCCCGAATTGTGTCGTCGATTATTAAGAAATAAGCAAGATTATATGCACTTAATCTTCTTTGATCGATCGCAATATGATATCGCTGTGGCTTCATAGAAATTTCGAGCAGCGCAGCAACGTTTATCGGATTCGCACCTTCGACGCGAAGTTTCTCGCGTGTCCCGGAGATTGATACAACAGAATCAATTTCGTCCCATTCCCGAAAGGGAAACTCGTGACACGGTGAAGAACAATGATCTCCGGTCCCAAGACAATTGAAGCCTCTGTCCTTAACCATTCTACAGGGGAAAGGTCGGCCATGGTTCGTGATTAACGACCTTCTTACCTTCGAACGAGCGGACGTCCATCGTTGTTACGCAAGCTCGTTGACGTTCGTTCGCTAAGTTTGTTAGCGTCCGCCAGTGAACGAAGAAGGGGAAACGCGAGAAGATGAGAGAAACTATGCCTCGAGCCCGACGTTCGTTCCGGTTTTTGCTTTCCGCTTTGATTTCATCGCGAGTTCATCAATTTGTCCTGCGAGAGGTAATAATTCCGAGATAACCGGTTGAACGATGCCGACGATGTATCAACTCAATTTTTTCACTGAGCGATTGCATTATTTTTCCCAGAAAAAAAAGTTGTAGGGATCAAACGCATCGATATTTGTGCCCATAATAACGTGTATGAAAGTGGTCTGACAAGGAAAATTTTGGAAATTTTGGTACGATATAGAACTCGAAAAAATATTTCACACGTATTCTTTTTATACCTGCCGACATTCGTGTCAAGGGGATGAGAATAGCCCTCAAAGTCGGGGTGAAAAATCCATTTTATTGAATATCACTGAAACTACTAGGCCATTTGTGCGATTTCGAATGAGGAATCTTTTAGTGGAAACTGATTTTTAAAGAAATATGATAAAATTCAATGAATTTACGATCGGGGATCGATCGATCGGTCGGATCGCGGACAGAATTAGCCGTTCGCGCTCGGAGGAAATGTGGCTCGCGACGTTTCAGAGGATTCGACGTGTCCGATAAGAGACGACCGGATGTCTGGCCAGGTACATTGGTAAATCGACCGGGACTAAGCGAAGAAACAAATCGAGGGGCTGAGAGAGTGCGCCGTTGACTTTCCACGGTCGTGGTAAAAATAGCAGTGTTTCGAGAAGGAGGAGATTGCTGACCGTTTATGAGAAGGAACCGAATAAATTCCACGCAACGAACTGTCGGCCGGCTTTATGTAGATTTACAGTTCGTATCGTCCCAGGATTTCCTGCGCGAGGATTAAAACGTGCCCGAAGGATTTGCATTCGGAAACACTTAGAGAAGATCCGGCGGGACTTAAGGTGCGCCGGAGTCCTCTAACGTTAATCTGCAAACGGGATCCTGAGGGAGACTTTCGACGTTCAAGATTTCGATAGCTACCGTTTCGTTCGCTACCGGGTGTCCGTGATTTCTTTATTTCTTTATTTATAACAAAAATGGGTAGATGTAATTTAAAACGGTGAAACGTTAAGACGATTTAAGGACATCCATATGTTCTTTCTAATTTGTTATAATTGTTAAAGATGGGAAGAAATTTTTATTTTGCATAAAGATCCGCAGTCCAATGATGACATCCGAACGCGATAGCAATTTATTAATACTCAGAATTTAAGAGAAAATGGTATTAGATTCATCTTGAAATCGTACTAATCTTGATCAATCGATATCATTTATTTTCATTTTCTAATTTTCTAGATAAGTTCGGTCGTAGTCTTCTCCGCGATTGCACTTTCTCCGAGCTTCAACAATTAATTGTGCACACTGCGAATCTTCGTAGGTTCGACGAAAGTGTAATCTTCATTTCCCGAGAAACTGTACGACCGAAACGCGAGTCATAGCATAAATCCTGATCTTGAACATTGCGCCCCACCCCGGGCGAGTATAAATCGGGGCAATATTTCACTTCAACCGGAGTCTGTCTTGAAAATAAATCGCTCGTTAAAGTAATGTTAGCTTTCTTCGGACCCGCGGAGGATAAAACATTGTTAACATCGTTTCGGTGGATCGTTTCGTTCGTGACGAAGATTTGGAACACGATCTATTAAACTGTTAACACATTCGATTCTTTTAACCTGTAAAAAGAATTCTGTTACCGCGTTTATCGGTTCTCCAGCCATTACAGAAAATATGCGGCTGCAAAATGAATGAAAGGGTTTAAAAGGTACAGGACTTTCGCGAAGCGTAAGAAACATGTTACGAGACAACCGGAAGCGCAATGATACGAGGGGCTGACGAGGAAAAAAAAACTGACGTCTTATTAAGTTAAGAAGCGGTTCTCATAGGAATTTTCGTGGATAATGATCTCGGATGAGTTATCTGTTGATGGGCGTTTAAATGTTGCTCATTAGATCGTTTCCACGGTTTGGCCGATGGTAGGCTCGGTGTAGAGGTTGTAAATATATTTCTCGCAGATATATCAGAGTAAGTGGACGAGCGGCGCAGGTAGAGTGGGATACGGCTCGTTGCACCTGTGACAACGAGGCGTGTGCACGCGGGTTCCAGGAGCGCGTGAGTGTGCACCGGCTCACCTGCTTGAAAAAGCGAACCCCTGACCTTCGCTATGGTATTCACGTACAAGGTCAATTTAAGCTCGGTGCACTCTTGTTCTCGCTTCGATATGCGCCAGAGCTCGATCCCGCTGACAGATATGCTGAACGATACTAAATCGTTCGAGAGGAAACGTAACCTTTTCGAAAAGCAGCCGAAACGATCTCCTCTCCGACAGGTGAACGTTTAAATCGTTCATTCGTAAAGTAGATACAACTGAAAATATGTCCTCGTAGTTATGAAAGTGGTCTAAGTCACATGTTTCTTGTTCCGCAAAAAATATTATAGTATAGTAATAAATATATAAATTGTGGTGCGTGTATTTTATAACTAATATACGTTACAATTAACCCAGTATCCAAATAACAACAAATTATTTCACATTTCTAAGTTGGCGATATACAGTCAAAAAATTGGCAATTTTTGGCAATTTTCAAATGGCTTTCCTGTAGAATTTCCTTTTATTATGGACAAACGACATTTGAGGCGACGCTTAGGGTAAGCGCGACAGCGTTCGACCACATTTTGGAAGACATCCTGGCATTGCTGTTTTTCATATTTTTTGTTACAGTGAATGTTACAGTGAATTTACAGTGCATGCACAAAACATTGCGCAAAACAACTGAACACTTACTGCCACAGGAGATACAGATACACGGTAATTTGAAACAATTGTTCCATCGCGTTCTATCGGAGTCTGGTGTATCTGGAAAATTGATATTTCTAAAATGACGCGAAAGGGACGCGGGTATCGAGTGACTCGATTGCAGTTTCGGGTCACGTCTGGTTGCACCTGTAACGCGGCGGATACACGCCCACGGAAGCCGCGTGAAATCCGCGCGCACCTAGGTTGAAATCTCGACCCCGTGACCTTCTCCCGGTGACCCAGGTACCAAGCTGCCCTGCACGTGGCCTGCCGTGCTATATAAAGTATGAGCTGCATATAGATCGGTCCACTCTCTGCACTCGCAGTAGCGTACTACAAGGCGGGACACTCCCGTGCTTCATCGATCCTCTCAACCTTCGGCTTCCTCTCCATTCTCTTTCGCGCGTTTGTTCGTTTCAGCCCTTTGATCATTTTGATCCCGTTGTCTCTGCTCTTCGCGCGATCCGCATTTCCCTTTCGATACGCAAACGAAACGTTAGGTAATTATTCATTAGATTCTCCTCGTCAAGGTCATCATTGTAAACAACGTTTCCCCATTCATGTCACCGTAACAGTGGTCCGGGAGTCCGCTTTTTGTGGGCATAATTCAATTCTTCGACTTTCAAATTACAACAAAACCGTTTTCTCAAACAAGAAGTATATTCCTAATTTTACAACTCGAATCAAAGTTGATAAATGTAAAAGATAAAAAATTCGGACGAATTGCAAGTATTTCAAAAAATTTTGGAACAATGGGACGACAACGTTGCGCGTCGGCAGAAACTCCGGAAAATTTAATCCGCGCACGTGTCGAGAAGCGCCTTGCGACAAATGATATACGGCAGCTAATAAGAGGTTACGAGGATGAATAAAACTCGTCGTCGGTGACCGACATTCGACGTCGGTCTCCAGGACGTTCGAACGTAAGAAACATTTATGCGCGCGCGAGTATTCATGTGTGTGCAGTCAGAGCGCCGTATTCAGCCGCTCCAGATGCAGGCCGTCTCGTCGCATTGACTTTCATCGCTGGCCAAACACGGTGCAGACTCTCTGCTCCTCTCTGGTCCCCACATCGATCTCGATCGAAAACATCGTGGATCTATTTCCATAAAGGAGAACGAGACCGCGCCGTGATCTTTTCAAGCTTATTTACACTCGTCCGTCCTGTTACCCTTAAAATATATCTCGAGCGGAAATTAATCGATGATTAATCGGTCGCGACGAATACGGCGGACTTCCTTGTTTTCTCTGTACACGTTAAAGATATCAGGCCTCGCATCTATGAATGGATCAAAATAAGACGAGACACTCTTTCCAGTTCTCTAACTCGTTTACCGCGATCCCCCTCGAGCGTAAACAGTTTCAACCCTTTCGCCGTTAACGACCAGACGTCTCTATTACACGTGTATCTCGTTTACGCGCTTGTGTTATGTGTGGCGAGAATGAGAAAGGAACATATTGAGTCGACTGCGGATTATATAAACTTATGATCGAAATAGAGGGATGTAACATCAAGCAGGATAAAGTTAGATGAATTTAAAGTTACCGGTATATCATTTTTAATCTATTAAATACATTACGAAAGAAATGAAATTTCTATTTGACCCCATCCTCTTGCGATTCAGATGGAAAATTTTATTTTACGTAAAGATCAGCAGTCTATTGATCGTCAACTTTTATAATTCATCGCTTATCATTAAACGCTATGCAATTTAATTTTTCCGTGGAATTGTTTCACTTTCTCACGTTTTTTACAATTCTTACGTTTTACTAACGCATCAGGATGTCCGTGTTACTGCAAAGTTTGAATTCGCGTTTCACAAACTTGGTTCAGTGCGTCTCGCGTGCATCTTGGCCCCGTTACTGCCCAGACCTGGGAAAGATACGAGGAAATCACTTATCTACGCGTGCAAACGCGCGATATTCAAGCGTTGCGAGGCGAGGGCCACTCCGCGAGGCAGCACAATGCGAGCATTGTTCGCAACAATGGAATTTCTGTAGTTTTCGCACGAAGTTTGTTCAGGTAGATTATTCCTGGCGCCATGCTCGCGATAAATCGTTCGCATCGCTAAGGGTAAATAAACCGAATCTTCGATCGATCGCTGATCATCGAAAGATTGTTTACACTAGCCGTTCTGTTTAATAAACCACCGTTTAACAAAAACTCGACGCATCAAATTCGTAACCGATCTTCATTCTACGAATCGAATGTGCTCTGAATTCTACGAATATGCTCGTTCCTATTTAATTACCTTCGATTTCTTTCACCGTAAATTCGTCCACAGAAATTAGCACAAACTTCCGCAGTCCATAAATCGTGCAGATGCGCGCGCGCAAACTTCCTGCGAATCGTTGATAGAAATTATTTCGAGAGCCGGGGTGATACGTATCTCTCGAGATTTGTTTGGCACGCTCGACCACAAATCGAACTGCAGCATAAACTGGTTAACCCTTTCAAACGAGTTTATCCCCTCAGACGTGGAATCTGTAAATTGCGAATTCTTTTATTTTGCCAGATAACCAAGCCGCAATTAATGTTAACGATAATGTTTCAATCTATAATATATGCGAGCAGCGATCGAACGTGTGTTTGAAATTTACTTGTACGTATCGGACAATCGTATCGTTTGTGCACTATTCAAATCAAAGTAATTCTTTTTAAATATTTTTCAGACCTTCCCATCGAAGAAAATCGGAGTTCAATTTCTGTCGTTATTCTACATGTAAGCAAACTACGCGTACAATCTCCCTAATAGGCAATATCTGATTAGAATGATTTAGCTTCGAATCATTTTAAATCCCCTTCATTTTCATTCTTTTATGGACCACATTATCTTCGTTGGATTCTTAGCTGAATTTTTTCCAATGCTTCTCACGTTACGCGTCAATCATTTAATAAAATGGTAGTGTCTGGCATTAAGTGCTGTTAGGTGATTTCTCCGTAATCGAAGGATTAAATCAAACCTCGTTGGCATTAATCGTTTAGTCCGGCATCATTCGTTTCCGTTCGTTCAACGGCAAACGCACGGACAACGGAAGAGCGTTTATTACTTGGAAAATAATTTCGCTGGACGATTCTACCAGCCCGAGAATCCTCGAGGGATTTTCCGCGTGCTGTTATCTCGCAAGGTATTTCGAGTTTTAATCGCGGCCATAAATAGCGATACGGGGCCGAGTAGCTCGATAAATAACTGAAAATTCGCAGCCCGTTTGCCGATCTCTTCTGCGAAATAAATCAGCCCCGGTCGGAGTCATTAATCCGGCGAGGTTTTTTCGCGGGTTCAAGGCCTGAACGCCACGGGCAGCAGCACTATTTTCGTACGTTCGTGCACATGCAGGCTCGCGTGGGCTGCATGTGCAACGTCAGAAACGCTATCCTGGTGTGGGAGCGGCATCCGGTCCCAGCTGCCCGCAGGAAACTGTTAAAAACTCTGTTTCTCCTGTGCGACGCATCGAAAACATACATTTTGTTCCTTCCCCCCTTTCATTTTTGCGGGTTCGTATTTTTGGGCGACCCATTGGCTACCGTCCCATTCCGTACACTCCGCGATAACGCTGTAAGACATTGTACCAAACCATAGAAATCTTTCGACAACCTACAGGTTTTGCACTCCAATTCACTCTTTTGAAAATCAAATTCAACCTTTCGCAAACGGAGCGTTTTCAAGTAAATTTTTATTATTATAACACTTTGTAACAATTTGTCGTTTCTAATGTTGACATCGGATTCCTAATCGTTGGACTGCTGATGTTTATGCAGTTTTCAATTTTTTCAGGCAATTTTTTCGACGTTGCGGATACGAGACAAATAAAAATCGTACTCGATCGTATCGAGTTTAAAATTCTAGTGTTCTTTTTGAAAATTTCCAGAAGTCATAAACGCGTTAAGATCCGCAGTCTACCGATCATGATTACTACCTCGAATGTGAAGGGGTTGAGCGTTTGCGAGATTCGCGTATCAAAAGTGGGGTCCATTTACACAGCTAGAATAGGACCTTGGACAGGGTAGACTAAACAATTCTTTCATCTCGAAGCGGTCAAAACTAATCTCCTCGTTGACTGTCGGCGCGCGATGGAAAACGCGCGAACATGTTGTGCTGCGTCTGTGGTAGCTAACTTTAGCTCGCTATAAACCTATGTGTGCTTATAAGCGGCGAATTAAGCAAATAACTCGTCGCGTGCGTCTAGTATCGTGTACGCTACTGTATACGGTCGATCCGCGAACGTAGAAAATGGGAAAGGGTAAGTCAGCCAGAAGGAAAAGACCAAAAAACGCGAAAGGATAACACGGGAACCGGGTGATAATGATCGGACTCGCGAGCGAACCAGCTTCGTCCGACGATCGACGATGGGTTTTTCAGTCATTATTCCGTGGCAGAGGTCCGGGCGTTTATGACGGTGACGTCACTGTCTGACGATTTGAACGCTCTTCCGAAACTGAAAACCAGTTTCCCGCGCTCTGCGGCGGACCTCTGTTCTGCAACCGCCTCGGGCGAATCGCGGACACGCTGCACATCGGCTACCATCACCACAAATTCGCTAGAAACACTCCAATCCTCTGGGTCAGCCTCGAAATCGCTCCACACCGAGGACAGCTTTGCGAGAATTCGTTGAAACGAACGTCGCAACGCACAGTGGGCCGTTTCTATAAAATAGGGTACTGGTACATGTCGAGCAAACCTGTTCGTTCATGACTTAAGTAATGAATTGTGAGATTGGAACACCTCCTGTATGGGTAGTTTTATAAAAATCGAATAGGATCAGATACGACCCCAGAAACCTAAAAAATCATTCTATGTATAATTAAGGGATTGTCGTAAAGTTTGGGGCACGTCATCGCTCTCAAAAGAAATGATTTTTCCTTTGCAACTAGTCGCTTATTTGGTGCCGTTTATTATGAAAGTGGGACGACTCCATTTGCTATGAATTATTGTCTTACAATCGGTCGGGTTGCCAAGCTCCTTCGTTGTAGACGACGTAGAAATGATATCCATTTTTACTGCGTCGTCATTCAAACCTAATTGTAAGTTATATTTAGACTGCGGATTTAATGCATGTATGGGAGAACAAGCTGGAGTAATTTCAAATAGCGAATAGATTCAAAGACGTGTTAATACCGTCAATATATTGTTTGCAATTTGTTAAGATCACCGATGAAAGAAAGAATCTTCTTATATCGATAAGCTGTAAAAGAATAAATGTTTTTTTACACGAAACTGCTGAGATGGTCCATTATTATTTTTAGTCGGTTGACCAAAGCACGGTGCTGCATATATGTATTAAGTTGGACGTGATGGATTATTGTACGATTTTATAGTGGTTCTTGCGCGGCTTTTCGCGGAGTTTCCATCCCGTGAACGTGGAATGCAACGAAACGGTGCAGTGAAACGGTTTATTGCTGTTTTCAAGGCTCCCGACGCTTCTCGGAGCATGAATATTCATCTTCTTTCACGGTTCGAGAATAGTTTCGCACTGCTGCGTGACGTTAAAACGTTCGACGATTGTTGTTCCGCGGGCGCGTAACAGGTTCCACCTTATTGGGACTCGAGGTTCGTTAACGAATTTACATTAACGACAGCACCATCTCCAGCCTCTAGACAAAGAAATAAGCTTGCCGAACAATTCCTCTTGGATCTTTGCAATAATTCGTATATTAAAAATATTGAAACCCGCCATTTTGACCGGTGCTAACGAGATATTGTCGAAATAATTTTCGATGCGTACTTACTCCCAGGTACGTAGTAAGAAATTGTTCTAATTTTTAAGAAATTCATTTTTACACGTGCACGCTAAACACGTGCAAAACAAGCTGAGAAGAATGAGTGGCTTCGATAGAATCGCAAGACGGAGAAGTTGGAGAAAAACAATCGCAAGCGTATTGGCTGATGAACCGAGAATCGCGTGGCAAGTTCGTTCAATGTCAATGTTGTAACAATTATCGTTCTCGTTGCATTATATTTAGACGTATCTCGGTGGGCACGATGGCCAAGACTTGTCCAGATAGGACGTTTATTTTATGGCCGGCGCCGTATCATTGGCCGGGGATGCGAGAGTTCACGCAATACATACTTATTAAAGCTTCCGTGGAACAGTTACGAAACGCGATACCCCGTCGCTCTTCTTTTTAATAACGACACCGCTTCCCTTTTGTCCTGGCACCCCGTCCCGCGTGCGCTATTATCCCCTTGTCGACCTTTAGTGCCTGCAATATTATATGGCCCTTCCCAAATTCTCCGTATCTTTCCGCTGTCTCGAATTTCACGCGGCAAAAATTCCCCGAAAACGTTCCCCTACTATCCAGATGGTTCTCGAACTATTAGCTCCTTCAAGGATATCTCCGCGAGCCACGAGCGTTTACATTCTACAATACTACAAGATATGGAAGACAATAAATAAGAACAACGTTTTTTATCCTTTTTCTGGTCTTTTTTCGGCAAACAAACTTATGTGTTTTCTTCTGAAGTGCAGTTTTCATAATGCTCCACCTATTCTTTTGGAGAAAATACATTCTACAGTGTTAAACTTGTTATAAAATATACGTTTATAGCGCGTTGAATAAATATATACCCACGGCCTGAATGCGTTGAAACACATTCGAACGTGTTAAAAAAGATTCGATTTTTTGAAAGATCTCGACCGAAACCACCCCTTAAAAGGGAAAAGACAAAGGGAAATAAAGAGTTTGTAGCGGAGAGGGAGACAAACAAGAAGAGGCGAAGAAAACGGACCTACGGCAACAATGAGTCGAGCGTACGCGCCGCCTTTTGAATATTTGAAACATATTCGCCTTCGAGAGTGAATCGAGCCGTGTAGCAGCGTGTAAGGCGAACCACCCAAACCTGATTTTCAAGGGCAGAAGCCAGCGTGGAATTGGGCATGGTCATGTATCGCAGCAAGTATCGATCGCGTGTTGCGACACGACCAAACCCACACCCAGCAGTTCTGTCCTGTCTATTTCACTTGCATCACCCTGGCGATGCGTTTTTTATTCGGCGCCGTGAAATCAGCCCCGAAAAGTGAGTCGCTTTTAGCCAAACGATTGTCACGTGGCCAGAATAATTACAACATAACCCCTTTGTCTTTAGCCGGTTCTTTAGAAAAATGTGGACAGTCTCCGTACACCTATTAACAGGATGTGACTTGTGGAAGTTCTAATAACGAGTTATTAAATAATTATTAATAACAAAAATACGGAATCAAAGCCGGCTGATAATAAAGAATGTTATCATTACCGTTAAATTAACCTTTGGTAGTCGAGTGTTGACTCCGAGGCACCACTGAACATTGCTGTACCATTATTTAAAGCATCGTTTACATTATTAAATATGTTGGTGTCTAACAAATTACCAAACAATTAAGTATTGTACGAGATATTATCATAGACGAGTAGAATGGGATTGTTCTAGCTCGAAAGAAATGTTTAATTTTCAAGTTAAAATAGCTGCGACTGCAAAGGAAGAAACTTTTTGGCGAACGGTTCAACAACCAACACGAGAAAGAGTAGTACGTACGCTAGAAGAGACCAGTCACTCCAGAAAAGGTTAAACGACACGACGCATCATCGACCGTTCATCCAACCGCAATTCTTTTTCATTTACTTTTTTTCCGCGGAACGTATAATTACGCCGAGGTCGTAACTCTAGAGACTTCTATTTCGAGTGTTAGGGTCGCCGATTGCGTGCCTCTCGTCACCGACGTTTATTAAGCGTTGCGCCGCTTTAATTACGCAACCAGCTCGCTAAGCGGACCGAAGGTCGTCGACAGACGGCAAACGACTTTTGCATCTGCACCGATCGACACCGAAACCCGACGCAGCGTCCTCCTATTCGCTGTACAACCGGTTGCTGGATCTTCCTTTCGATGTAGAACGATCTTCCATCCGATGCGGAGCAGTCGATGCATTTTAGTTTCGACGAGGAACGATGCGCACTGAAATATTTGGCCCGAAAAGTCGGAGGAAAGTTGATTTCCAAATTTTGTGCCCGACGTAGTTGATGGTCCGAAGAATGAGACTTCGGTATTGCTTCTTTTTTATTGTTTCAGTGTTGTTTCTACACAAGATATTTTACATTTTCTGTCGGAGTAAACAGAAAGTCGTGCCCAATAAACTAGCACAACAGAAAAGAACTGGATGCGCCGATATTTTTGTCATCCGCTGCAGAGTTCCCTGCGAATCCCGTTTTCAAAGTGGAGTGGTCGATGGATCTTGTTTCCGAAATAGAGCAGTCTATGCACTATAAACCCTATTCTCTGCGTAGAGCTGTTGATGAACGCTTCGAGCGCATAGACACCCGGAAACAGAGGTCTATAGCCTAGAGGCCATCACTGGGTTAAATCCACGAAGTTCGCACGAGTTGTGAACGAGGCTTTAATCGTATCAAAGGGGGGGTGGGGAGACGCAGTGACGAGGACACGAGAGTGGCCGCAAGGCCAAGTCCGGTGACGGTATATTATACCGGCAGTGTCGGGCACCTTGACCAGACGCAAACACGCCGGTGCAACGCTCGAAACTGATTGTCAGTGCACGCGAGTGCAATTGGTACGCTTTGCCGAGAAAACCGCTTCACCTATAGTTTTCACCATTATGTTTATTAACGCTCGAACAATGCCCGTCGAACGATCTTCACGCTTGGCAGCCATGCACTGGCTGTAAAAAGTATTAAAAGTACACCCTTTGAAAACGAATAACTTTTTTATCTTGCGGATATTCGATAGCGTATAAATCTTTTACTTTCAAAGTTAAATTTCTGTCACGTTTAGAATTATTAACGACGTTGAATTCATATTTTTCTGAAAATGAACCTGTCGTTCGCGAACATAAATTCTAAACGCTATCTTCGAATGATACTAGTCAGAAAAATTCATTAGCTCAAATTCCTTGTAAATAATACATCGATTAAAACATTTGTTTACGAGTTACGAACCTATCGTTTCTTAACGCATTGTATTACGAAAATTGATTGTTGATCGTCGTCTAAATCCAAAGCACCCTCGATTCATCGAACGATCGTTGCCAGAAAAAGCCAGCAGACGTATCGCATCCGTATGCTGCGCGTTTGTCGAGCACGTAGAGGGGCGAGTCTAGTTCTCGCGATCTTCGCGCAAGACAGAAACAGAAAAACGATGGAAAGACTGAGAAGGAAGGATCATGACGTCAAGCGTACAATTATCGATACACTTGACGGTGTCCTTAGACGACTCCGGGATCATCCGGTTTCTCGTCGTCTCTCCCGCTTCGTCCTCTTTCACCCGTTTTCACCCGTGACCACACTGTCGCCCGACCGAACCCTATTAAAATGTCGTTTATCTTCTCGTCAGAATGTGCTCCCCTACCCCTCTTCATGTCACGACAGATAAAAAGGTGTCAGCGGCTGTCCGAGGACGGTTCGCAGCGTATCTGTTCCCGAACTGGAGCGTGGAAATATGGATCGAAGGAGGTTGATGTAGTGCCCACTCCTGGGATCTACGGGGTGTCGTCTGCGAAGCCAGCAGCGACACAAACTAAACAGTTATCCCGCAAATTTGATGAACAGGAATCGCTAACTGAACCGATGTAAAGAAAATTTGTGAAAAATATATCGAAAACAGCTCTGCATTAATTTGTACAAAATAAGAGTTAAATTAAATGTATTTCCTCTCTTGACGCTAGATTTACGGGACACGTGAAAATGACGGGTTCTAATGTCCTTAATTTGCGATTATTAAGATTGTAAAAGTGCTTTCCCGAGGAATTATTTACCAAATTTATTTCTTTGGGTATATATTATTGGAGAACTATCCGAAAACTTGGATAGACGCATCCTTGTTATGTTTATAAAGTAATCTGAAATAGTTATTTCTACAGCTCCGTAAACCTAGTGTTAGTAATTTCAATAAATTGTGAGAAACCCAAGTCACCCTCTCGCCTTAAACGCATAACATCCGCGAAACAACTAAAAATTCGCTCTTTGCTAATATTTTAACGATACCTGCATCGGTAGTTCGAATAAACGGTGATTTTTACGTGGCAGGTCCTTGGAAAAGGATCGAGAATAAAGCAAAGTGGGTCGTCAGCCCCTCTAATCGTGATGCCGCAGACTGTGTGCGATATTTGTTGATTCTCGTCCCGCACAGAGCCGCCACGTGTTTCCTCTAACTGTAAATCGCGGAGACCGCCTCCTTGGACTCTGGGTAATTAACGTGGCTGCACTTTGCCACAGACGAGGCTGATCGTCCTCGATCCAACCGCGACAGGAATCGCCGCCAACACGGGCTGAAAGTAAAAGGGCAACGCGTTGTTAATATTAATGGGGTAAAAGCGTAATTCCCGAGCCGTTCGAAAGCAAGCTCGTCCGCGGCTTGCGAAAGTAGCAGTTTCCTTTTTGTTGCTTTCGCTTTTGAAACCTTCATTCCAGAGGATCTATTAGGATCCCCGAAGACGTTCAAACTCGATCGTTTATCCACTGCGTGTTGCAAACAAATTCTTTTTCGAAAATATACAAAATGTACGTTCAACGCTAAACCTACCACTGCCGGTAAATTGAATTATCGAATTCAATTATTGAAATTATGAAGTTGCTTACATGGAAACTGATTCGATAAATTTCTTTATCCCATAATATATTGTAACAAAAATTCCACAAAATCTGAATAAATAGAGTTTTGTCTTTTTTGTAAGCTAAAACATTTTGATAATTTTTAATGCTCGTTAGGTTCAGCGTTAAATATACTCGTATGTACGAAATATACAAATATCTAAACTGTTTTACAGTGTTGAGTCTATATTAAATTTTCGAATGAAGTAGTCGAGTATTTTTAATGATGTAATTGTTTATTTTTTTCAAGGTTGACTCCATCGTCTAATATGAAAATATTGCGAGAGTTTTATAAATTTAAACTATATTTTTTGGGACAGAAGTAGTTGGAGGTTTTTAACGATTCGATAATCTTCGTTTTTCAGGGCTGAGCCTGGATAACAGCAACATGTCCATGTCGTCGGTGGGCCCGCAGAGTCCTCTCGACATGAAGCCGGACACAGCGAGTCTGACCAATGCGGGAAATTTCAGCCCTTCCGGTCCCAATAGTCCAGGGTAAGTGCCACTAGCATAATCGAACAAAATTTCGATGTAGCGTACTCGTAATCTAAATTTAACGAAAGTTTTTTACAATTATCTGCGAAACTAAGCGACGGGTACATGTGTAGGGAAAAGTTGTTCGGAACGTTGACCTTGTCAACGTATGTGAAGATGAAGGTCATCGACGGTACCGTTATATAATTTTCAACCTATTAAAAATATTAACAAAAAGAATTCAATTCTATTTCCTTCCAATTCAAAAATTTTCAAAGATCCACTGTCCAAGTATCGCGGTATATATATATCGACGATCGAATACTTTTTCGATCCACTGTACGCCAAGGGGTTATATAACACTGTATTACGCTTTTCGAATTCTCTGAATTAAAATGGAAAAAACAGTAGTATGATTGCGTATCAATTTATGATACGAGCGATGTTACGAGCGATGTTACGACCTCGTAGCTTTGGCGAACCGCGCGAGATCCAGCCCAGTGTATTTTGCTGAACCCGGGGGGGAAGTAGCGTCGTAGGTCGAGTTGTTGTTATTCTCTTCTTTGCATGTAAGATCCTTCAACGCTGGTTGTCACAGCAACCTCCTGAGCACGTCGCCGAGTGGTCAGAACAAGGCAGTCGCACCCTACCCACCGAACCACCCTCTTTCTGGCAGCAAGCACCTGTGCTCGATTTGCGGCGATCGCGCCAGCGGAAAACACTACGGCGTCTACAGGTGAGTCCAACAATCAAATCCTCTCATTGACAGGGTAACGCACATTTAAAGGCTATCCGGATAAGCTGGTCAAAATGTGCTGTAAGACCTAACTCGAAATGACGGATTCCAAATTTTTTAATTTACGATTTTTGAGACTGTAAAAATTAGAGTGACTCTTATCTATTCTTGACGAAACATTTTTTCAAAATTTCTTTCACTGCACCCTCCAGAATCGTTCCAACTGATTAAAAAAGGAAAAAATGCCCCAAGGCCCTTAAACGTTAAAATAATTAATTACATGCTGAAAGAATCGTTTTTCAAGGCTCGGCTATAGTACGACCGTTTATTAATAATCGGATCGGTACAAATGCAACGATGCTGCGCTTGCATAATCGCCGAGCGACGAACTTGCGTGCGATAATAAAAATGTCGACGAACCAACGATCTCGAGGCTGAGGAATATCGGCGTGACTCGATGCTACGGAATCGTATGTTGTCGCTATGGTATCGTTCGATCACGAATTCGGTTGTGGCTCGTCGTTTCGTCACGAACCACAGAATCCCTCTTCCCTTTGTTATTGAACCGGGACAGCTGTGGCCAATTAAATCTGATCGAAGCGTTCGAAAATGGTGTATCGATCGCCGATTGTTACGTACACGCAACGATAGCCTAACCGGTCGTCCGAAATCACGTGTTCCTAACTTGTTTCCTGTTATTTCGAGCGTTCCGTATTCAAAAAACACAAGAAATCACAAATCTGACGCAATACTTCGGTTTGGCATCTGTTTTGTAGAAAACATTGAAACTGGGGATGCGTTTAACCATATGATTATCGATAAGATGTCGATAAACTATATATCAATACATGGACCGTTTATTTTGAAAGTGGTGCAAGTCAATTTTTCTAAAAAATGAGACCTCGCATAATTTGTGATTAATTTAGTGTAAATAGAAAGTCATTTTTTTTTTTAAATGGACTTGCACCACTTTCAAAATAAACGGTCCATATATATATGGATAACTATTTTCTTTAGAATTCTGTCGGACAAGCTTCGTTTGTGGTATAAATGTCAACATAGACATGCTCTTTCAGCTCTCATTTATGTTCATAAACATTTTAGTTGGGAAAAGAAATTGTCGATAACAATCGATAATCGATTCGCTCATCGCTAATTGAAACACGTTGTCTGCCACGTTGATCATACGCAGATTGTGAATCTTTATGCAATTATGGCTTATAAAAATGGTAAAAAAAATACTGGAGTATTAAATTCAACAGAATTTAGTACAATTTTTATTTATTATGGATCTACGAATGCTGTTACCGATGAAAATAGAATTTTATTTGGTACCACTATCTTAAAATTAATATTTGTCGTAATACGAGGGAGATTCAGCCGAGTCTGCCACCTAAATTACTTGGAAACTATTTGCTATGTGAAATTCTCGAGCCCGATAGATCAGGATGGTAATTAGTTTTGTACACGGTGGCAAACCAAAATACGATTGGTTCCGTCTGCGACGATCGAAGAGTACTGACGGTTGTTGCGGTCTCGGCTATGCATCTGACACGGCGTGCTAGCCCAGGCCTTGATAATGGCCGTGATTGCTTAATTAGCTGCCACTGGAGCAAAGTGCCTGCACGACCAAGACGTTCGAGAGAGCCCGACTTGCTCTTCCCCTTGCTCACTCTCTATCGCTCTCTCTTCTTCTCTCTCCTAGTAGGAACTACGGCTGGCTAGCCGTCCTAACCTCATGAGCCACGACAAGTCCAAGGTTGCCGGGGCTCTGATGCAACACGCATCGAGACTTTGTCGGTCCTACTACATAGCTAACGTGGGACGCAGACTCTATAGACAGCGAGCAAATAATGGTTAGGGATGGAATCAGGTTCTATACGTGTTTACGAATTCAAGGGAATTTCGATAACCAAGTTTCGCGGTCTAACTTCTTTCTTCCACCATAATCCAGCTAGATCCTTCGTTTGATCGATGAAACAAATATTAACGCTTTGCACTCGAAAACTAAAAATTGCTTCGAGTCGAACCCCTTCTTATAACTACAACACAAATAGCAGAATTCGATAATATACGATTCACCAGAAAAAATCACGCGAAAATTTTTTATCAAATTCGTCACTATGTTAGACCCTTTATTTGATCGATGAAAATCATCGTTCATCGACTAATGCATGCCGGTGAATCGAAACGAACACTCGGAAGATCGATTTTTCTTCGGCAAATGGATTTGTTTGCGTCCCGTAGGAACGAAGACTTATGCGTTCATTCGTCGTATCGCGTATTGTGATTCTCGCTCTAAAAGATTTCGTTTGTTGAAAACACGCATAAATCTGCCGCGCGGCGTGGTACCATCGATAACTCCGACTCCGTACGGGTTCCAGGATCCGTGAAGGACGAATATTTTGATGCTAAACAAAATCCATGGGATTATTGCGTCGTATCGTTTCTCTTTGTGCCGGGACACAACGCGGATTTACGGATAAAACAAAGCGGAACTATCCACAGGACCAAGAGACTTTGATTTATCCTAAACTGGTTGGCAAACAGCACGCTTGGAACGATTTTACGAGCGTGAGACTGATCGCGTGCTTGTACAGAGCCAGTCTCGTAACGTGACGACTTCAAATAATAACTCCTAAGTTATTTAGTTGTACGAACAAAATGTTTCGAACACAAGTTGATTTCCTGGGAAACGTACAGGTGTTCTGTATGTCTCTCTGTATCTGTTTTTCAGTACTTTGCTTTTTCATCGAGATATTATACCGTTTTCAACCTAACATATTTGAAAAGAAAATAAATTTTTAATTCACTCCACTTTGTTACAATGCAGGTAGAAAATTTTTATTTTCCACAAAGATCCACTGTCTAGTTATTAATCATAGTACAGTTTGATTCTCTCCCAACTTCCTCCGGAAGTTCTGCCTCGGTTCTTGCGTTCTCTAGGTGTCGTGGCTCTCTTTTTTTGGCCAGGTGACACACGATCAAAGGAAACGATCCCACGTGTAGTTGTTGTTGTCACGCGAGCGAAGACAGGGAGAAAGGAATATGAAATTGTTGGCCGCATCGGTACAGCCACGAAAATACACGGAGTCCGGCGCTGCAACGAAAATAAATTCCTCGCGGAATGTCGTCGCGGGATTTCTGGAGTGGTTCCAATTTTAAAAAGGAAGGCTCTGGCCCGTGTTCCGCTTTGAAAACGCGGGCCATCGTCGGTTTGACGATCGTCGAAAGTGGAAACGTTCGTTTACCACACAGAGAAATTAAATCTCTCGATACAGCACACTGTCCTTTCCAATTTTATATACGGCTCTGCTCTACCGAAACATCGAATCGTGTAGTCAACACTCGACGTCGTGCCTGATTTACAAAATTATTGGACCGTAATTGTCTCTCCGAATCGTTTCCAACTGGCCCATTAGTCTCGCCGGACGAAGTTATACGCGTCTTCCGATTGTCTCGACGACAACGTTCTCGATTACAACTGTGGAAATCATAAACCAGAGTCACTTTATTCGACGAATCCATCGGATTAGTCAAGCAGAATCAAGGAAAGAGAGAAATAAAACTACGGGAATGGCCGGTCTCGACGGTTTTACGAAACACGAGTCGTCGTCTGGTTCAGGATGATTCACTTTCCGCGTTGAAACGCTGAATCTCATCTCTGTATTCGTCCTTATCGCGCTGGAACTCTATATCCGGGCTTCGGTATCGCCTTTTATCTTTCGTCTTCAAGAAAATTAACGAAAACTGCATTTCAAATCAGCACTACAGTCTCCAGCATTATTTAAAAGCTTAAAGACAACGTTAAATAGGCCGTTGGATTCGTCTTGACGAATAAAAAATATATAGTGGTAAATAGATAATCGAGGTGAACTTCATTTTCTATATTGAGATTTCTAGAAGATCGAGTACCGATTACTTTTGTGGGAAACATTATTTTGTCACACCACCGGAAATGTCTGAAAAGTCGTGCGAATAAAGTGGAAGAAAGTTAGGACGCCATACGATTTTTGCCTCTATCTTTTTTTCTGTCTTTACTTTTAAAAAAAACTCAGTAACCTGTTCCAGTTCCCAGAATCACCTTGTAGAATGCAGCATTCTCGCAATAACGATTTTAAGAAAATTATAAAATTTCCATCGACGGTACAGACCAGTCTGGTACAGACATTTTCAATCTTGAAAAAAAAATATTTTTCAAAGAACTATTTAAATAGGCTCTATAAAATGGTATTTCGGAATAGCTTAATAAATAATTGCTGTGGTTCTCGTTGGTGCAGTTGCGAAGGTTGCAAGGGGTTCTTCAAGAGGACCGTGCGCAAGGACTTGTCGTACGCGTGCCGGGAAGAGAAATCCTGCATCATCGACAAGAGGCAGCGGAATCGGTGTCAATACTGCAGATACCAGAAATGCCTGACGATGGGGATGAAGAGGGAAGCGGTACAAGAGGAACGTCAGCGTACCAAGGAACGGGATCAGAGCGAGGTAGAGAGTACGAGCAGCTCCCAATCCGACATGCCTATCGAGCGTATCCTGGAGGCTGAGAAACGAGTCGAATGCAAGATGGAATCGCAAGAAAATTACGAGGTAAATATTCCAGTTAAATGAAGCGGGCGTGTCAGAATATTCTCTTCATTGGTTCCACCCCCATGGATCTAGCTCGAGCATCAACGGCGCGTGACCACTCTCAGTAATTACTCTTGCAGACAACAATACACGAATACAGCCCTCTCTTCTTTCGTTCGAGTAGACACAACCCCTCTCTAGAGAGCTACTTTTCTTCAACCCTCGTACGGTGTGTGGGTTAACTTGATCTCACTAACAATCATTTCATCGACAATTTCGCCGACGTATTACTTTTCTCCGTAAAACAAAGGGTTCTCGAAAAAAATTGAGAAGAACGTTGGAAATTTGAAAATTGAGAAGTGTGCTTTCATCATCTTTTATTTTATATGGGAGAGGTTACGCTACTTTACTGTGGTAAAACACAGCATCAGGTGGCCCGTTCCCCTGTATAAAATTAGTCAAACATGATTGGTACCGATCCTAATGGAATGGAACTCTGCTACTCGATCTCTTCCTTTCTTTCTAGTCCTGCACGACATCTTCAACGAATTGTTCTGATCGATAATTAGACGTCTCCGATCCGAAGAGGATTCTCTTAAATAATCTCCGAACGTATTTGTACACTGTTCCTTCAAGTACTATTTCACTCAAGCTCTGGTCTCCCTCCCTGTTTGTCCTAACCGCGAGCGTCGCGCGTCGTTCCGGTTGTTTTTTCGTGGAATGGTGTGCATAGCTGTTCTACGAAACGCCCCTTCAATTAATTCAGCATCTCTTGTAATGCACAGAATGCAGTGTCGCGCATCTGCGACAATCAGCTGTTCCAGCTGGTAGCGTGGGCGAAGCACATCCCGAATTTTACGTCGTTGCCACTGGAGGATCAGGTATTGCTGTTGCGGGCCGGATGGAACGAGCTGTTGATCGCATCCTTTTCCCACCGATCCATCGAGGTGAAGGATGACGGTATCGTGTTGGCAACGGGGATCACCGTCTACCGGGACTCGGCACACCAGGCTGGCGTAGGCACGATATTCGATCGAGTCCTCTCCGAGCTTGTGTCCAAAATGCGCGACATGAAAATGGACAGGACCGAGCTTGGCTGTCTCAGGTTGGTCCTCGCCGTTGCTAAACAGACGTACAATGTGTAAAGAAATTTGTAAGAAAAAGTTGTTGCAAAATCGTTCACCTTGAAATTCAAGGTCCAATTGTTTTGACATTGCATTGTATTCTACGTATCATGGTGATCAGAGTAGAATGTAATGTAATGTCCAAAAAATTGGACCTTGAAATTTAAGGTCAAGGATGATTTTGCGGCAACTTTTTCTTACAGATCTTCATCGATCCGAAGATGTAGAATACACCTATGGCAGCCAAGGCCAAACATTTTTTTTACACCCTGTACAAGGTGGAACTGCAGAAACAGCTACAGTATTCACTCCGCTTTTTCACTTACAGCGACTCACGAAAGTATTTGAACGCACATTAAAACATTATAACTATTTTTATAATTGGATCAAACGGCCTGACTCTTTCTTGAAATATTAGAAGAATTGGTGTACCAAATGAGAAAATATAAAATGGAAAATTTAAAAATTTATGTATTTAATATCGTAAATTGCTTGTCCGTAGGGCTATCATTCTCTTCAACCCGGAAGTACGAGGGCTGAAGTCGATACAAGAAGTGACGAAGCTCCGAGAGAAGATCTACGCAACCTTGGAAGGTTATTGTCGCATGGCCTGGCCCGAAGATCCAGGTCGATTTGCAAAATTATTGCTACGCTTGCCAGCGATCCGATCGATCGGTTTGAAGTGCCTGGAGCACTTGTTCTTCTTCAAGATTCACGTGCCGATCGACGAGTTCCTCGTGGAAATGTTGGAATCACCGTCAGACCCTTAGGAGCAGAAGGTGTGCCGCGTGTTGGGGCACACCGACCTTTAAGAGAACAAGAAACTATAAATATGAATATAAATATAAATATAAATATATATATATATGTGTGTGTATATATATATATATATACATACAGACCTACCTAACAAGCAAGAAAAAAAATGAAAAATGTAAAAAACAAAAATACGCAAAACTGCATTCAAGATAAAATCGTGTTAACGATTCTCGATGGTACGCCTCCCGCGTAAAGCGTAAGGTAATAATAAGAACGTCGAGCAGCGAGCTGAAATTTACTTACAACACTTTTCTTTCTCGCATCTTTTATTTATGATTTTTGTTAACGCATCGTGCTCGACCCCGCGACGGTCAATCTTTCGGTCGATTCGTATCGAGAGTACGACGGAAGTTGCAACGATGCGCATGGATCTCGTGAACGGTAGCTCCGAGTCCTCCTGTTGGAGCGGCTGGTTCCGTGGATGTTACCGTGCACTATCTCTGTCTGTCTAACCTTTTCTCTGTGTACTGTTATTCGAATTGTGCTGTACCAAAAGAAAGCATAGAAATTTTCTGTTACGTTACAATATTAAATGAAACTATTGGATGACGTTATTGAGGATGACTTGTTAGTTTAAAATGAAAATTGTTGTTGCTATTAAAGGTACCATTAAAAAGTGTTTAGTCATAGATTTGTCAAAATTACGCAATAATCACCGGTCGGTAATGTGTTAACTATACATTTTTCGAGCGAAACGAAAGACAAAAAATTTGTCTGCATAAGTATTTGCATTGTATTTAAAATTTGAACAATTTTAAACATAACGCAAACAGCATTCCTAGAAAATTTTTGGAAGCTTTCCATTCGTCCACTTTTTAGTTTCGGTTTTGTCAGCTTGGGGTGCATTTGCATACACAGAGAGAAGGTTAAGGGGGTAGACTCGTTTCCAGGATGCGATGGGGTTTCTCAGTAATCAAAAGCGTTAGATAAAAGATCAATCTAGGTCGCAATCGCCTCCAAAAGTAATTTGCATTATTCGGTAGCGTAAAGCTGTCCGTGCCTCGCAAAAAGTCTCCTGGCAGAAATTTGAAAGGAATGCGGTAGCAAGCCATCCGATTGGGTCATTCCACTGGCACTTTCGGTTCTAGCCGAGTTATTAGCTAAAGTGTGTGATGTCACGGCCTAACCATTGGTTGCGTCGCGAGTAACTTCTTGCGAGGCACGGAAAGCAGCTGTCGCAGCTTTAAGCTTCCAATAATGCAAATTTGCCTCGCAAACGTAAAAATAAAACTTTTCAAGACGATTGCGTCCTAGATTGATTTTTTATCTAGCGCTTTTGATTACTGAAAAACGCATCCCGCACCCTCGCAATCCTGGGAAAGAGACTACCCCGTTCAACACGTTGACTGCCACGTGTTTTATTTGTGGGAGACACGTTTTTAGGTTCTATTTAAAATCGTTTTAGAGATTAATTGTATATTTAAAAAATTGTCGGTGTCTCGAAGGCGCCCAGGTTCTTAAAAAACGGGACTAGGATGACATTCGTTTAAAGTTTTTATACATATTGATCTGGCAGTGAACGTGTCGACGCCATCGTTTGAGCAAGGTTCCCTATATGATGATTGCGATTTCGTTACTGGATTATCTTCATTCGCCGGCTCGGTTGCGCTCACGTTGAACCCTCTGGCACCCTCTGCAACCATGGAAGTTCCTAACACACTCGCTTCGTTCTCGATTGTCTGTACAATGCTTCTCGGCGATTTTGAGTTGTTCGTGAACCCTAATCATGTTGAAACCGTGTAGCCCTAGTTTCGTCGCGTGTAAATTAATTTGTAAGTATTCCCGTGTAATATGCAAGTATATATAAATGATACGATGTAACGAAGAGTTCTTGCTTGAACGGATTACAAGAAAAGAAACTTCGCATGATCGCCAGAGGTCTGGTAAATGTACAACTTACTGAGAGGCACTGCACTGCTTTGCACTTCCTCTAATCAGTAAGTTGTTCTTTTTCTTCTTGCGCAAGTCTTTCAAAATAGTTTTTCAAACTCGTCGAATCCTCTGCGAGGTTCCCAACGTGGCTGCAATCAACGCGAACAAGTTCTCGGGTATTTGTACATTCCAATTCTGCCTCGATCCGAATCGTCTCACGAAAGAGATGCGTTTGCATATAGATAGATATACATACTTGCATAAAATAATCGAGAAAGGGAGAGAGAAAGGGAGAGAGATAGAGAGAGTGCGCGTGTGAGAGAAAAAAAGAGAGAGAGAGAGAACACGTGTGCAACGGATACCTGCACCACCACGGATAATTTATTGTTTTGTATTTTTAGAATATAGAAAGAGATCAACTTACTAATTCATTATTAATTAAATGTATTGTAATAGTTCTTTTTTACATATATATATATATGTATATTGCGTACAGCTTATGTCTGTAATAATGTATGAGAATCCTTAACGAGCAAAGAGACGATATCTTGTTCTTAAAGATGACGAGAATCTTTGACAATTAATTTACTTCTCTTTTCTTTTTATATTGAAGAGTGACAGTTTTCACTTTTGATGCATTGCACTAAAATACTTTTTTTAATGATAATAGTGTCCAATGATTCTGTTCTACACGCCGCTATGTGTGATAGCAATTTCGATTTCTCAATGGTCTTCTGTCCAGTGAAAAGATTTCACTTTCCTCTGATAAACTATAAGCGTTCTCGAAACCTCGACGAGAAATAGTTGCAAAATGTACATGGTTATCCTCTGAAATCTAAATGTGTAGGATTGAACCGATCAAGACATAACTATGACCTTACTTTGTCATTGTTAGCGATTTACAGAAATTTTTCACGATTTGAACTGAAGGACGTGAAAAACTATTGATCATTTTATATTTAAAGTGTGTTCGTTTTATCGCATGGTGCTTTTAAGTAATGAAAATTTACATTTACATTGGCAATAAATTCGAAATTGTATATTTTAACCCTTGTGCTTTATCGATTAGTTTAAGGATGCGAAATTAACTTAGTGAAAGATATATATATATTTTATAATCTTGTAGTATTGAGATCGATTGGTTCATTATTCTGGAAATCGCGAGAAATTTATTTAAATCTTTTATATAAAATATTTTTAACGAAGTTGGCTTTATTCTCCGCGTCCTTCAGTTTAAATAGTCTACGTAAATTAATATAGTACCCTAGAGAATGTAAGGAAACCATCATACTTACTCGGATAATATAAATTATAATAATATTAAATATTATTAAACGTATTTCTATTTTTGCGTGAATGCTTACGATTGTTAGTTGTTGGTTATTGTTATCTATTTGATGAGAGTTTTTAATGTTATGCATACCATGAAAGAAACACAATATTCAATTTCCGTCTTTCCGTTTTGCAACATTGCCACAAGTTGTGCTGTTCATTTTAGATGCTTGTTGTGTTATTTATTACTAGATTGCGGATTTGATGCATTTATGACAAAAATGGTTGGATGTAATTTAAAACAGTAAAAACGTTAAAACGATTTAAGAACATGCCTATGTTATTTTCAATTTATTACAATTGTTAAAGATAGGAATAAATTTTTATATAAATCCTACATCTTGTAATTGACAAAGAAAATTTTCATTTCGCATAAAGATCCGCAGTCTATTTATTACTGTGCTCTGCTAAATTACAAGATTGAAAACCTTGGAAGATGCTTGATTTCTACAGTTTTTGAAATCGTTTTTAGCGAAGTAATACAGTTATACGAAACTGTATAACTGATACTGTATAACAATTTTGTAATTTATCTCCTCCTTTCTTTCTACTCAGTCCGAAATTACATGTTGACCAAAATTACCTCTGAACGAAGCGCATTTTGCAGTCACCTCATCTAATTCCTCTCGATGTAATTAATAAAAGAAGAAAACAAAATAATACGTAAAAAACCAATTTGGATTGGAGGGCGTGAATGCTTGCTACCTGTGAATGAAGTTTCATATAAAAATATATAAATGTTAAAACGATGATATCTATACATACATATAATATATATGGATATATATATATATATATATATAAACGGAACTCTTTCACAAACACAATAATGAAAAACCTCAGTAGTAGTCAGTAGAATAACAAAGATAACGGCAGAGATAATTAAATATTGATACGTGTCCTACAATCAGATCATTTTTCCTTAAGGTAAGAGGATTCAAGAGAATGGAAATCTGGAATGTATTGAAAAATCTGTTGAATAACAGCATGCTTCTATGTTACGAAGCGAATTGTACAATGAACCGTGTATGATTGTAATTGATAGAAAAAAAAACTCGATGCTTTTACCATACTTCTTTGAACTATCATAGAGATGGTACGATGCTCAAATTGTATGTAGTGATGTTTTACTTACTTAGTAACAGTGTCCTAGAGCGGAAGAATGTGGTGCGTTGTAAACTTTCTGTACAGTGGCGCAATAGTAAAGTAAACGTGGAACAATAGTTTACTTTATGTTTATCGCATTTGTTATTTGGTACTTAGAAGATCCTCTATCCTTTAACGTGTCTGTAATTATCGAACACAGCTTGTAACATACGACTAACACTTTCTGTATTTCGTGTCTGCGTATTCTTTCGACGATTCAGAAAGAATATCATAGTTAATCATTCGATCGAACCTCTAAGTTTCACGCACCCCTTCTACATATAGATCAGTACAAATAAGTTTAATAGAAATAATAATAAAATAATTGTTTGATCTTACTAAACACGTAAGGTACATCCCACTTAAACAGTAGCTGGTGTCCTACTAAAATATTGTACCTTTGACAAATTATATAAGCTACCAGCTGGAATACTAAATCCTTCTGTGTGTGTATTATATATATATATTATATAAATGTCATAAACTTTATGTATATCGATAAATGCTATATTTAACGTCAAATTGACTCATACAACTGCCGTTACGAGTAACTGTTTTCTGGATACTGGTACCATCCGATATCCTGTTCGAACATTTTTCTTCATTAGCATCGAAACAACAAAATTCTGTGTACATTTTATTCCGTATAATTTTTATCATTTGATCGTATGTACATTAACAAAGTATCTTGTGATTTATAAGAATATTGTTGAAAAGAGAAATTAAACATTGCTGTTCGGAGACAAATATTCCATTCTACAATACAAATGATTATTGTTCATTCATTTGATGATTCATGTCGATATTATTTCAAACTGCCTTAGTTATCGATAACACTGTGTATGGTTGTGCTAAGTAGGTAAAGAAATGAGTATACATATGTATACATGTACAAGAAACTGTGCATTGTACATAGAACGTACAAGTTTCGAAATACATGGACGTAGACAATGTTTCAGTCCATCTATCACTATATCTTTAAGCTGCAACTGTCAGTTCATGATTTGTTGGGGGAATATAGCTCGCATGTTTGTCGTAGCAGTTCATTTTTGCTACGTATAAATTGTTACAATGATTAAGCTGCGCTTTTATATATGTGTAAACGCAATACTGTTTCAGGCAACGGTACGCTGAAAAATAATATTGGCATACCAAGGATTACAGCATTGAGGTGGTAACTGTTTTATAAAGAATTAAGAGTAATATATTCACGAAAGGATGCTTAACGAGGAATATATAAATTATATAATAACATAAAAATGAAAGAGTGCAGAAGCGATAGTAAGAATGGATGTTAGTGGAAGTGCGACAAGTCATTATATATGAATGTACATGTAAAACAGTATGGTTAGTAACAATCTTTGATTTAAAAACAAATATAATGTACGGTCTTTGCGCCAAGAGATAAATAGTCTATTCTGACTTATCCGAATATAATATTTTTATGAAGCGAATTAAACGGTTTTCTCCGTTCTACTCCCCTCCTGTATAATACTTACTACAATATCTGTATTTATTTATTATTGGGTTGGCATAAAAAATCCAATTTTGGGAAAATTTTAAAGTTTTATAAGCGCGGAATTATGAAGCTATCAAAAGATGGCAAAAGATCATCGAAAAAAATGGAAAATATTCTATTTGTTAAAGTTCATTGCTTGAATAGAAAAATTGGTTTTTTTTATTTCACCTTAAAATACCGAAATTAATTTCTTGCCAACCCAATATTTTACTAGATATCTATATTTATCTGTATTTAATTAGGAAATTCTGAATAGATACCTAAAACTTATTTTTCTTTTTCAGAAACAAAATAATTCAACGTCGTTTTGTTTGTTTCAATAAAGTGCAGGTAACGAGCAGCGTTTACGAAAACGGTGTTTTATTCGTGATGGACATGATACAGTATATGCTTCTCACATATTTATTATTTACTGACAATTCTTGATGTTAACAGTAATTACAGACATACTTTGATATTTCCACAGCTGCAAGTTCTTTCCCCATCTTCCATTTTTTTTTGTTTGTCTCGTAAATAAAAAACTTCAATAATATCGAATAGAAAAAAACAGAGTAGATAGAAAATAATATTACAAACACCACAGTTGAATCAAGTACAATTACATTGAGAGAGGGCATCCTATATTTTTTCCTTTCAGTCACGCCGTATATACAATTATTACTTTCTTTGATATTGTAGTTCGTTAGGTCCTTTTTTATACTCAAAAAATAAGTTAACTGCTTTGTAAAACGTGAGATTGGAAGAAAAATTGTATTTTTTCTTTAACTAAATTTCACAGCTTTCCAGCATGTGTACAGTCTTGGTTTAAGTTTATCTGAAAATAAACGAAAGATTAGTATATATCTTTCTGTGTTTATTATATATAAATTATTTAAATATTGTATTGAGATATCTGGCTGATATAGACGCTATGCTTAAATGATTCGCCATAGCGAGAATCTGATCACCAATTTGCTCTTACATGTTCGTGCAATGCTAAATACACTTAATCCATATATAAAGCATGAATTAACATGTGTATATATAAGTTTATAGTTAAAGTATAAGTTTGAAACTTACAATATCTTTTTCCATAATTTATTGCATATCTAAAATTGTTTAGAACTTCTCTTCTTCAAGACCATGTTTGAAGAACATGAGTACAGGCACGGATTCACCATCGATGTCACGATATTCCATTAATGCCACCAGACCGTCGATGTCCATAGATTCACCAGTGAAAAATTGCAGGTCTTTAAAGCGACTCAAAACGTCTTTCATCACTTTATTGGTGTTCGTTTTGAATACGTCCACCTGATCCGGTGCTTTCTCTTCCAACTTTGCGACTAATCTAGCGAAACATAATTATTAGATGCATTACATTACCAGAATACCTCAGAAGAGAAGGAAAAGATGGGAGTCGTCGACTCCCATCGTTGGACTAGATATTGGGAGAAAGAGAAAAATCGGAAATGTGAGTTGTGCGGAGATACCTTTGGAAATCTTGCATTGAGGATATATTGAGCAAGAGGGGGTCAGAGGAAACGGCAGAATGACTGAGGAAGCTAGACAAAAAAAAGGATAGAAAAGAAGTATAGATAAAGATAGGAAAAAAATCGCTCGAAGCAAAGTGTATTAGTGGGTACGAGGATGTGCGGAAGGATGCGAGAGTTCATAGGAATTGTAAACTGAGTCCCTCTTTATGGTCAGAAGGCCATAAATAAAGCATTTCGACTAGATATATTACATAAGAACAAAGCAAGAGCTATATTAATATTGATAATTACTTTTTCATGTAATCCTTCAGATAAAGGGTGTAAGATTTCTTGTCGTTGAACGCATAAGTTTCTTGGAGTCGATGATTTAAAACTACATCAACTCCGCTTTCTACGGCTACGTCTGTGCCTTCGTCAGCTTCCTCCACGGATGGATTGAATCCAGCAATCTCTATTTCTCCAGCTTTACGCGTCACAGTCTAGTTTTCAATAATGAATAAATAATTATTAGTCGCAATCATTTAATTTCATTGCTTAACTCAATAAAATATTTACTGTCTTACCTTGCCATATACTTCATACATAACATCATCGATCAGTTTCATTTTGTAGGTGTCTGAGAACATCTCATCACCTGCAATACAAAATTATAATTGAATCAAACAAACTATTCCAATCGAAACCGTGATTATTAGACTGTAGATCTTTAGGCAAAATAAAAAGTTCGGGCATCATTTGCGAGACGCAGGAGCTAAATATAAATTTACACTCTTCATTAATAATTTTAATGTGGTGAAAATAATATATTAATACTCTTAAAGTCCTTCAATATTCTCACTATTTTAAATTGCACTTGCTCATTTTTGTTATAAATGCATAAAATCCGAAGTCTAGTGATTATATTCTCATAAATTAATGAAATGGGAACCTTGAATTCGATTTGAAATTCTTTCGAATTTGTTCATTGTTGTGAGTCATTGTTCTCAACAATCTTGCGATCAAAAGTAGTTCAGACATATGGAGGTTATAAATGAGAATGTTGAATATTTAAATATCACGATTACACATCTTTGATTGTGTTGCACAGGAATAACATAAAATACGACTATAATGAATTATATACTTGTGAGAACATGTTTTAAAAATGTTATTTTCAAAATATTGGTGTTCGTAATAGAAACGTCAGTACGAGTATCACTTGAATGAAACTCGACTAATTTATAGTTTGGTAGAATAAGTAATGAAAAAAATATTAATTATACGTGTTAGTTGTGAATATTCTAAAGAAACTTACCGGTGAAAATATCTTTGTAGATCCTCATGCTGGAAGATGGAGAAAGATTTAATTACAGCTAAACTAAATAAGATACAGTCACCCCGACAGAGCGAACCGGAAGGGAGCGATGCTATTCGAAGAAGCAGCTAACTTCACTACACACTCATACCAATGTCTAACAATAAGATTTACAAACAGGATAGAGCCTATAGGCTCTACAACGCCATCTTTATCAACATGTAAAGAGAAGAATAAACCAGTAACCGTTTTTCATTTTTCTACATTTATCAGTAAACTAATCTGTATGCATCTATTTATGGTTTCAAAAAATTTTCAAAGAAAGTTAGAAAATAAAATTATACAGAATTTAGTACGATTCTTATTTATTTCAGATCTTCAAAGACGACTACTACTGAAAATAACATTTCACATGATTCCACTTTCTTAAAATTTCCCTACAAAAATTGGAAATTGTATAAACATTCGCAGTCTATTTTTCAATTTAAAATATAAATCAAATATTTTTACTTACTTCCGCTAGAATAATCAGTAAATTCCAGATATATTGTAAAAAAGAGAGCGACGCAATCTTCTGCATTATACATGTTTTAATAAAACGTTTTTCATATTTTACTGCGCAATAAATACTTCATATTATATCATATTATAAATGTAATACCTAAACATTATTCAATATATTTTACATGTTGTACAAGTAGATTGATCTTGTTAGAATTTTTTTCATATTTTACTGCGCAATAAATATTTAATGTTCTAATAATCGCACAAGTGTAATATATTTTAAATAGAATATCTAAATATTGTTCAATATATATTTACATGTTGTACTAATAGTAATGAAAACCTGTATAATTTGTTTGAAAATCGAAAACAGTTAAACGTTCACTTTCGAGTTCATTTCCGGTTGCAGCTTACGAATTCTAAATTGCTATGTTCATAGTATTTGAATTATTCTTTGCCATTCGAACCATATTATGTACATATTCAAACTACAATTGATAAAATGAATAAAAGTAAATGAAAACTAAACAGAATTGCATAATACCGCAAGTACAGAAAAAATAAAAGGTTGAAATCAATCTAATATTTACAGCGTTCGTTCTAATTACATATTTTCATGTTAGACTTAGTGCTATCTGGTGTTATGCATCGATACTGTTAGGATATTCATTTGTAACCTCTATTTCCGGTTTTAGTGAACATAGGGGCACGTGTGAGTCATGCTGTTTTGCGATTAATTGTTACAGTTAATCAATCTTTCGTTTTACAAAGAACAAAAGTAGTGGAATTACTTCGAACTTGTGTCTAGTAAAAGTACGAGAAAATGGAAAACGGAAAGGAAGAAATTAAAACTGAAACTGTGAAAAATGCTACAGCCGACGAGGTTAAATGCGAGAAGCCGGTCTCGAATGTTGACGAGAATTCTGTGAAAGACGAGACAACCGACGAGGTTAAATGCGAGAAGTCGGTTTCTAATGCTGAAGAAAATTCCAAAAAAGTTGAGGAAACAAAAGAGGTTAAATGTGAGAAACCGGTCTCTAATGTTGAAGAGAACTCTAAAAAGGTTGAAGAGCCTTCCAGCGAGCTTCTGACCAAGATAAAAAATCAAGTTGAGGTATTATTTCATCATTCATTTCGATAAAGAATCATTTCGAGGTTCTTAGTTATGATCAGACTGCAGATTTTTATGCAAAATAAAAATATTCAGCACTGATTGTGGGCAGTGGGAGTTAAATAAAAATTCATTTCCTCCCCTAATAGTTTTTACACCTGAAAACAACATACTTTTCACAGTTTTACATTTCACCAATATAAATGCATAACTTCACGGCACATCATTTCTTTAATTGCAGTTCTACTTTGGAGATGTTAACATGCAGAGGGACAAGTTCCTCATTGACCAAACAAAATTGGACGAGGGATGGGTGCCAATGACCATTATGTTTAACTTCAAAATGTTGGCATCTATGAGCAAGGATGCTGACGTGATTCTAAAAGCTTTAGAATCTAGCGAACTCATAGAGGTATCAGAGGACAAAAAGAAAATTCGTCGTTCGACAAAACATCCTCTACCTGTTTATAACGAAGAATACAGAAAAGCACAGGAAGCCCGAACAGCTTATGTAAAAGGATTTCCAGTGAACGACACAAATATTGAGAAACTCAAAAACTTCTTTAATGCTTTTGAACCGTTTGAAAATATTATTGTAAGTATTCTCAATTAAAATATTCCTCGTCTATACATTGAGGAAACTGGTGTATGAATGTTTAGATTTCTAGATGGTTGTTTTTATTTAATAGATGAGGAAATATAATGATCCAGACAAAAAGTTACGGTTCAAAGGATCTATCTTTGTACAGTTCAAGACACTGGAAGATGCTAAAGCTTTTATGGCTAGAGAACCAATGAAATATGGAGATACTGAATTAATCAGAAAGTGGTCGTAAGTGTATCAAGGTTTCTTTAAAGTTCTTGATTATATATCATTTTTGCACACCTCTATTAATTACATATAATAGGAGATATGCATATATGTAATAACATACTTCAAATTTTTAGAGTTGATTATAGCGCAGAAAAGGCAAAAGAAAAGGAAGACAGGAGGCAGAAAAGATCTGAACAGAAAGCAAAGAAAAATGACACTGTTAGTAGGAAAGCAATAATTTCAAATATTTCAAATAATGAGTAATTAAGTTACAATGTGAAAGATGTTGTTTCTTTCAGGGAAAAGAAAAGGACGACGAAGAAAGTGGGGAGGAAAACGAGAAGGAATCAACCTTACCTAAGGGATGTGTAATCCACTTTTCCGATGTACCTGAAAAATGTACACGAGAAGATATGAAGGAACGTTTAGGAGAACTTCAAGCCAACGTTGCATTTGTTGATTTTAAGATTGGAGACAAAGAAGGTTGGGTTCGCCTGCAAGGAGAGAATTCTGCGAAAACTGTAGTTGACAAAATGAAGGATAGTAAAGTAAGCAACCTAAAACAGTCTCTCTAAACTATTCATTCGTGGTACATCGATATTCACTTAATTTATTTATTTCGAAAGGTATTGATCCGTGAGAAAGAAGTTGTGTGCCGGATTCTGGACGGCGAGGAGGAAGACAATTACTTAGCGAAAGCGAAAGTAGAAATGACAAACAGTAGGCAAAAGTTTCACAAAGGAAAACGTTCAGGCAGAAAGGGTAAATTGTTGCGAGATACAATAATAAAAGTAATAGATAGACAGTGGATCTTTATGCAAAATAAAAATTTTCTACCTGAATTGCAACAAACTGGAATACAATATAAATTTACTTTGTCTTTTAATATGTTTAATACGTTGAAAATAATATAATCGCATTTTTTAATTCTTCTAATGTTTTTACAAATTTTTACAAATGCATAAAATCCGCTGTGTAGTAATACATAACATTTTCATTTAGTTATATAATGATGCTTTGCCATGCTAATACTGAGGGATTATCTGGATCTCGCTGAGTTGAACTCCAACATTTACTGAATAATTAACGATTAAATGTTTTCCGTCCATCGTGAAAGTATACAAAATTGTACAATTTATGAAATGTATGTCTCAGGTCGTAACGCGCAAAGGGGACAAAGGAAGAGGCGTAACAGTGACGCTAATGACGGAGTTTCAGCTAAAAAGGTGGCTGTTGAATGAAGTAAAGAATGTAATTAATGACAAGCCAAACAAATTCCACACTTTCTCAGCTCTGTATATTAATCTTATTTTTATTATACGGACATACACAAAGATACATGTGTATACATCGTAGAGAAGATGGATGTTACACTGCTACAAACCTACTCAAAGTAGGCACCTACTTCGTATGCATATTTTTTGTTACATGTGAGCAAAGTGTATATTATTTAAAAGATAAAAAATACGACGCTCTTTATATTTATAAGCTGTTCATTATTTCATTCTCATGAAATCCCAATGAATGAATGTATCTGCGATGTAACAAAAAAGTGATTCTATCAGTTCGTACACTTCATTGCGTTTCGCAATAATCTCAACAATGCTCCAATGTTTATAACTCTAATATTTATGCAGTTTAATTAACCCTGCGGAAGTTGTCGCTTGTCTGATTGATACAAGAGAAATCTGTTTAATATTTGCAAGTAGATTATAATTAGTAACTAACACAAATTTTTGATCTATTTTAATAATAGATTCTTAGCGAAACTAGTATTACAACACGGATTTAACAATACTGTATCTCTCAGATATACTGCGATTCAAATTAAGTTTTGAGGCTACCTCTGCGACGTTAATGTTCTTTCATTCTCATCGCTAAATATTTTATAATGGAAAGATGTATAGATTAAGAGAGCTGTACGTAAGTTTCTTTTTCTAAAATTACAAAATTTATTATTTCATTGTATTATATGTAAGCAATGTATATTGTGCTTTTGAGTTTTATTTACGACATCCTTTATAAAAATCCTCCTATCCTACAAAGCGTGAAAAAGATTCTAGAAAAGAGAGAAATTATTAAATTTACGTTCGTTTTAATAAGAATGATGAATGTCCTAATCAAGAGTAGAGAATAGTTGAAGAAATAAAATATATATTTTAAAAATCTCCGCCTTTTCTAATAATTTCATTGAATATTTTAGCGATTGCAACTAATTAAAGAAATTTTGGAACAGAAAGATAATATAGTGTCATAAAGAAATTTTTTGTTTATCGCCCTGTATAAATCTGTAAGAATTTTCATATATTATTTTTACAAAGAATTTATTCAAACTCAATTATTCACAATTTTATTCTTAAAAGTAAGATATCTTTTGGTGATAAGGGCTTTTTGTTTTACTGTACTGCGAGAAACATTTTCAATTTAATAATATGTCAGAGTTAAAATCTATTCTTAAAATTGACATTCTTCATTTGTCACAACTTTATCAGCGCATAGAATCTTTTCAAAAAACGTTGCTTTAACAATTCGAGAAGAAGAACCTATTATGTCTACGATAATAAACTATAAAATAATTCTCTACAGTTTATTCACTATTTTATCCATACAATGATTATCGTAATTTAACAGCTTCTGTATATATATATATATATATATATATAGATTTTTTTCGCAGCAGAATTCTTTGTGAGGCAGTGTATAACGATCCTGTACACGTAGACTGCATGTTTTACTTTATACAGATACGGGAAGTAGAGATATAAAAATGTATAACGAAAAACAGTTTCGGTAAATAATAGTATATACAATAATTACAGCGTGCTTCGCGTAAATTGAATGCTGGTTCTATGAAATAGTCTTTATCGAAATAGTACATCGGCATTCAGAAGACCTGAAAAGTCGTAGACATCTTGCTCTCTTGCTTCTCTGTATTACTGAAGTCAGTAGAATGAAAAGAGTAACTATCATTATGATAGCGAGAAAAACCTGCAATATACAATAATTATGTAAGACATTAGAATACCTTGTTCACAACATTCTAAGAAAATAGAAAAAAGCAACACAGTATTTTACGCAGCTAATTGTAATAAAGAACACAAAAAATGAACATTAGTATTAACGGATCAAATAAGGAGGAAAATAAAACTTTAGCATCTACAAATTTGTAGACAGAAAAACGTGTATCACAGGTATCCATTCCAATGTATTTTTACATAAAATTTCAAATTTTAGGACATTGTTTCGATCATTCACACATACATTGTAGGTTTCGGATTAGATTATGAAGATGTACTTACACATACACGTATAATTAAAATGAGAAAAATGGAATAGTTTTACATTACATTTATCTGTGAAAGATGTTTATATAACAATATATAAAACCGCGTGAAAATTATTAATTGATTCATGGTAAATATAAAACTGCGTTTTATACTAATCGTAAGAAAACAGTCTTTACGTGAGATAAGATCTCTTTTCTTCTTAATATCAACAAATCTCATCTATTAAGTTCGTTTGAATACGATAACATTAATCTTTCGCAATATAATATTACACTGCGTAACATAGGTCGTTCAAAAGAACTTTTATTTAATCTAAGTGTCTAGATTTCTTTTTAATTAGTCGTATAAATTGGTAGACTAGAACTTACAAGCAAACAATGATAATTTTACTTCTAATCTTTTCTAAATATTCTAGAAGTAAAATTAAATCATATATACTTTGTGCGTGTTAAAGCGCTCCCTCCTTTCGTTGGATCCATCATACGATCCCAGTTCGTGTGACCAACCACGAATCCCACGGCACGCATTTTTTCTTGTTCTTTTCGCTCCTCTAAATCGGCCCACCTTACCTACAATTCACACGATATTGATATTACATCATAAAACATTGGAAATATTACTAAATACTGAAGATCTACTTACGCGTTTTTTACCAGAAGTATCCTCCATGTTATAGTAATCCGGAACTTGAAGGAAATCTTTCATTGTTTGAACTTTTCCCTCATTCTTTTTCTTCGCGAGACCATCCAAACGATCTGTGTAGTATGTTAATATAATTGTTATAGAAATACTCCTACGTTACACAATAGATTGTAGCTTACCTAACTTATCTTCCGCTTCCATGCGTTCCCATTTACTCACACCCTTAAAATCACAATTGTTATTTTATAATTCTGCTTATGTAAGCTCAGACATAATTAGAAAAGAAAATAATAAATTTCACTCAATGATCGTTCTAAAACACGTTATAAGAATAACTGTTATTTTGAACGAATGCACAAGTCATCTTTTTTCTTCGTATGATCTTTTTAAACGTGGAGGAAAACTTACAACACCATCTTGGGCATCCTCTTGACTATCTTGGCTATCTTCGTTTTGTGGAGATACTTTCTCTTGTGTTTCTTCGCTATCTTCCATATGTACCTTATAAGCAGAAAATATAAAATAACGTTCTCCTACAATCATGAATGGATCTGAAATTGTTTTCCAAACCAACCTCTTCGATTGCCTGTTCTTGTAACATTGAATTAACATCCAGCTTTTGGTGGTAACTCGGCGTTGGCTCGAAGTAGTCTATAATTCTGTTTATTTCATCTTCCGTACGATTGTGAACGTTTCTCTTTAAACAAATTTGTAAATCCATTTCCATTTCACACACGTATACCTAGAAACAAGTATCTATAGACTAACAGTGTTAAAAAACGAACTATTTCCATCGAAAGAAAACCCACTTTAAAGCCTTTGGTTTTGGCAAAACTCCACATTTCTTCGTAGTCGGAGATCTTTTCGTTAATACAGTCTAATATTATAAAATTAAAGAAACCATCGGTGATGTTTTTCTTGAACGCCTTTACTAACGAAGCCACGTAACTTTGCTCCATTGCCTCTTCATATTCATAGACCATTTCCTAAAATATTTTTTATTGATTACGTAGAAGCAATTGGTATTCAATACTTATATATAGACTGTGGATTCTTGTGCAAAATGAAATTGTCTGCACCATTTGCAATAAACAAATTATAAACAAATTTCTTGTGTCCGGTAAATAGGACTAAAACTTTGGATTAAAACTTGATCAATATTTCTTTTGCTTTTTAACAAAATCGTCCAGAAACATTTGACGATACAGAGAAAAGGTGGATAAAATAAATTACAGAATGCCTTCAAATTAGTAAAAAACTTCCAAGTCGTCACTAAATATCTTTAAACTATTCTTAAACTCTTTTAATCCACCTCGTTCTTGTCATAAGTACATCAAATCCGCAGTCCAGTTATATAATAAAAAAATCATACCTTGATGATCACTTTCTTGCCATTATCGTCAGTAGATTCTATTTCCTTCTCAGCTAAGAAATAGTCATCGAGACTCAAAATCCTTGGCGCAGACCCTCCTTGTTCCACTTCTTTGTCCTGTAAAAACAAAAAATTGTACACTCACGCGAATACAATCGAAATTTTATTCGGAAAATTACAATGTACCTTTATAAGTTTTGCAACAAATGATTTACCACTGCCCGGAGGACCCCTTAAGATAATGGCTATTTTTGGTGGTCTGTTCTGGCGACCAGGAGCACATAGTAAGTCATCCACCATTGTGCAATTCGGTGTCTTGGCCAACTCCAAAGTCTTTGGCGCAGGTTCCACCACATTGTGTTGAACATCTGTAACACTGTAATGTATAATTTAAATTTACCAGGAGTTCTTTCCAGTCTAATCGTTAATTGTAAATGTATCATTCAACAAAATATAAATAGACCTCTTATGTAACATAAAAAGAAAAAATAAAATCAGTTGTGAAGGTTAAATAATCAATTTTTACATTAAATGTACTTTTGATATTTTTCGAAGTATACCTTCTAGTTCGGTCATAAGTAAAAACTTTGCACAAGGTATTAAGACGTTGAACGTATTTAAAACCGTTGTAGAGAGAACGGAAATGCTTTTTTGAAGCAATTGTTGATGATAGTAATAATTGTGAAATTCCTGAAAACGATGTATATTTTCCAGGTTCCCATATCTGGGTAAAAGAAAGCTTAAACTACAAGAAACATACTCAGGTATAATACAAATATCGAAAAATAAAACATGTTTGTATTATATTGCTGCATGTTTCATGTGTTCAACTTGGAGCTTCCGAATAGTCCGAAGACGACAAAAATGCCATTGGTTTGTTGAAAAATGACAAAATCTTTAAGGAGTACGTATAGAAACGAGTCCATCGAGTATTTTAACTATATAACATTAATTTTATATAACCATACACATAAACATAGATTTCGATATGTAACGAAAACCAGCGGTTTTCAAAAACACTGACGCTGCAGAAACAGAAACACAGTGTGTGTTTATGTATTATCAACAGTCTGAAGACAGAGCAGAGTTTGCATAAACAAGTCTTCATACTTTATGCAAAATGCAACGTTTGTCTTAAATAATTTGTAAATGGATATACCAATGTTATAACTCGAGTCCGTGTAAGAACACAAAAGTCGTAAAAGCATTTATTTTACAATGTTTCAAAAGGATCAAAACAGTTAAGGCGCAGATTTAATAATTGGTTGCACGTACCTGGTGTCTGTTGGTTTTGTCTCAATGATGTTCTTGTTTGTGTTCTCCTGCCAGTTTATATTTCCTTTCGATCTAAAGAAAGTTATATACATTTTCAAACGAATTTCATTCACATGTGTTCACATTAATATATCATGATTTATGCATATATGTATGCATATGCACAAAAGATATACGTATTCGTTGGTACTATACCTGTCTTCGTCTTTGTTCTCTTTCTTTGATTCCTTTTGAATTTGTTCGTTTCTTTCCCTTGTTCTTTCTACATTTCAGAAAAAGAAACAGTTAACATAGCGCAATTCTGTTCTCATGGTTCTCATGAAATTCCATTGATTCGAATTTAGAAGAAACTACTATGAGAGAATAGCGTAATACTTAAACTATAAATTACCTTTGTTAGATTTCTTATCGTATCGACAATCCTGCTCTTTGTTCGATGCATGGTCAAACATTCTATCTTCTCTTACTTTCGCCTTATAATTCTCTTTCTCCCTATACTCCCTTTCAGCCTTTTTATCGTCTATGTACTCTTCGCTGTTCCTTCTGTGACCGTAATCACCTGTTCTCCTGTTATCCGGTTGTCCGGAATAATGCTCGTATCTCCTTATTTTCTCGGTGTATTCTTTCAAGTTCTGTTCGCTCTCTTCCCAATTTCGAAAATCTTTCTTCGGTTGTGCTTCGCGTTCTGGTATCAGTGGTTTCAAATTACCATGTCCGTAATCGAAGCATTGTACAGGAGTTAAATGATCTTGGTTCATCGACCGAGAAGTATGAGCGTAGTCGATTACTTTAGCAGGTACGTGTTCAATAAACTTTTTATCAACAGTGGCCCCACCGTGATTATAATTGAATTGTTTTTCTATGCAGAACTCTTTGACAGGTGCACATCTGATATGGGACTGTCGATTATCCATAGATCGTTTCGCGTACATGTTAGGGCTGTTGAATTTCGAGTAATCAGATCCTGAAGACGATTCGCCAATTGTTAATTCGCTCATAGTCTTGTCTGTCCTCATGTCTGGCTTAGCTGCGTCCAAAGGAGATCTTCCTTCTACATTGTTCATCAAACTTTGATTGAATGAGTCACTTTGAGCAAGAATAGGTTTCTCGTTGTACCCAAACTCTTGCACAGGTCTTTGATCAATCTGCTTCCATCCTTGCATATCATTGGAATCAAACTTTCCCTGCTGCATACTTTGATCCATCTGCGTTTGATCCTTGCACTCAAACACTCCACCACTGCTAAGAATATCAGAAACGTCTTCTGAAGTCTCCCTACTCTTGGAACCAATGTTATTAAGGCCTCTAACGTCGAATTGTCTCTCTCTAGTTGTAAATAAATCACTAGGACCGCTAGCTGGGCCACGTGGTCCAAAGAATGGATCATTTCCAGCTTGCGATACCGAAGTTCCATCGGTAAGAGTGTCAAACGACTTTTCGTTAAATCGATTTGGAAATTGTCCCTCGTTTGTTGCTTTCGACCCGCTGGGACTTCGCTGGTAAGGCCCTTCGTTGCGACGTAGACCAGCTAGCGTGTCATTGGGACCAGAGAATTTAAATTGTCCATCATTGGGTCCTCTAGAAGCAAACTGCATGTTACTAGAACTCCGATTGTCGAAAGGTGCGTCACTGGATCTACCAGGTCCAAAGGGTCTGTTGGATCCTTGAGACCCAAATTGTCCGTCGTTGGGTCTTCTTTGTCCAAATTGTCCGTCGTATCTAGGACCAAACTGTCCAATGTTGGAACCTCTCGGTCCGAATTGTCCACTATTGGGACCTCTCGGTCCAAATGGCCCATCGATGGAAGCTCTTTGGCCAAAATGACCTTCGGTAGGTCCTCTTGGTCCAAATATCCCGTCGTTCGGTCCTCTTGGTCCAAAGGGTCCACCAGCAGAACCTCTTGGACCAAACTGACCATCGTTGGGTCCTCTCGCACGGAATTGCGCGTCATTGGGTCCTCTCGGCTCGAACTGTCCATCAAACTGTCCAATATTGACTCCTCTAGGACCAAATTGACCATCACTAGAACCTCGAGATCCCAATGAATACGAATTTGGACCAACAGGATTGAACGGTATCGAACCTCTAGGCTCGAACATAGGAAATCTATTATCACTAGGACCTCTCGGAGTGAAAAACGGTGTATTCGGTCGAAATTGCATTCCCCTCGGGCCGAATGCAGGATCGAAATTATCTCTGGCAACAGAACATTCTGAACTATTTAAGAAAGGTTGCGAGGAAGACTCTTTTTCACCATGCATCTCATCTATCCGCCGCAGAGGCTCAGTTTCAATATTATCTGTGGTAACAGGCCCTAAATTAGGAAATTCAGGAGGAGGTTCCATATTCAAGTCCTCCGGTTTTGGATCATTCTCTCCCATAAAAGGCAGCACTTCCGCCTTCTTAGTGTCATTATCATTGATCAATAAATCCTGCTTTACTTTTCCTATTTCAGGTATAATATTCTGTGTAGTTTGCTCTGAAGCGACAAAACTGATAGATGAGTTATCACCGTCCGTCACGGGATCTTTTTGCAGATGACTATCAGGAAACCGGTTATCGGTCCATGGAGTTTTCTCCAATAATGGAATTTCGCTTTGCACTGAGTAATTATTAGGATCATCTTTCCGTGTATTATCGACGTTGTGTTCATCAAGCGAAGGATTATTTGTCAGAGGTTGATCTTCTCCGCTAACGAGTTCTTTACTATTTTTAGTCATATCTGCATCAGTTCCTAGATGTGGTATATTCATGTCTTGTAGTTGTTGCGGACTAGGCCCCTTAAACGGCATACCATCCCTCAAATCAAATGAATTATTACGACCGAGACCTGTCGGGCAACGTGGGCCAAAATCAGAATTTCCTGGAGGTTTGAAATCCATAGGCATTCTGAAATTACCAGGTCCAGAACCAGGACCAGGGCCACGAGGGCCGAAATTATTAATCCCAGAATTTTTCATGAACGGAGAATCACCAGTTATTTTCTTAAAGCTCTCGCTCAACGAACCAACGTTACTGCTCTTATCAGAGTCGAGATAACTAGGTCTAAAAACATCCATCGCAGCTCGTCGCTTCTCCATGAGTTTCTTCAACTCTGGTGCTAGTTTATCGGATGGTTCAAACTGATTATTCCTATTGAAACCGCGAGAAGCATTTGGAAAGCTGTCGCGCCGGTCTCCTATATCCTTCTGATCGAAACGATCCATACTGTTCCTATTGAATCTATCTCCTGCTGGACCGAACGGTTCATTATTAGGACCAAATCTATCATTTCCTCCGAAACGGTCATTGGCAGGCTCACCTCCTTGCACACTTCTCTCAGTTGACGAGCCAAATCTTTCGTTTGCGAATCTATTATCTCCAGTCCCGAATCTGTCACTTCCAAGTCCAGATCGATCGTTTCCTAAATTGAATCGATCGTTTCCGAATCTGTCGTTTGAACTAAATCGATTGTTTCCTGGGCCAGGACGATCGTTTCCAGAATTGAATCTGTCATTGTTAAAATTCAGCTTCTGCTGACCGAATTGATTGTTTCCGTGCTCTTGGTAATTTCTATCCTCTCTTCTGAACTGATCATTTTCAGGTGCTCGTTCGTCGTTAAACTTATAGTTCTCGTTTCGTTGACCATATACGTCGTTGGATCGAAACTGGTTAGGTTGTTGTTCAGTAATACCATCGCGATTAAACCGATCCGGTGGAGGACCGTCCTTTTGTCGATTGGGATCATTACCTACGAAGTTGTTCGGATTATTCATCGAGTCAAAGTTATTCATGGGAGCTTGTCCTAGACGCTCGTTGGACGCATGACTTCCATCAGGACCATTATTTGGACCATATGGGGAAGGTCTTCCTTGTATACTCTGTGTTTGACATACGTTAGAACTCTGTCTATCGTTTCCGGCGAAACCTGGCGGCGGTTGAGAGAAATTCGGGACGTTGGAAAAGCTTGGTGGTGGCTGTGTGAAGTTCGGAGGAGGCATTTGCGTGGGTGGTGCACTGAAAGGCAGCGGAGGCGCACCGCTTACAGGTTGAAAATTAGATATGCCTGATACGTTCATTCCTGTGTTATACTGTTGCGTCCATTGCTGTGAATTCCAAGGTGACGAATTAATCGTGCTAGAAGACATCATGTTCATCGCAGCTGGTAACTGAGACGTTGTCAATTGTGAGGTTTGAACGGTGGACGTCTGAACGGTAGACGTCGTAGTCTCCGTAGCTGGTGGTGGTGGTGGCGGTGGAGGAACATTAGCATTCTGTTTTGTTGTTAAACCAAGAGTCTTCCCAATGCCTAACAAATTGTTGATTAATCCTTGATTCTCCGTGCTCGATAGAATGTTCATTATTTTATCGTCGCCGGGTAAGCTTTTGTTCTTCTCAACAACTTCAGCCTTGGCAGCAGCTTGCTTTTGCTGTTCACGTTTCTTACGCATTTGTTCACGTCGTTCGATAAGCTTCTCCCGCCAAGAAGTCCATTTCGCTTCATATTGTTTGTATTGGGTCTAGAATAAAATGATAATTTCTTTTGGAAATATTAGAATCAACGATACAACACTACTAACGTTATTAACTTGAAGCTCTAGAGAATACAACGTAATTTTAATATTACTTACCTTGTCAGGATGATTTGCATTTTGCTCTTTCCACTTATTAAATTGTTCCTCCCACTGTTTAAACTGAGCGTCAAATGTTTTCTCAGCCTCGGTTAACTCGTCGTCTTCAACTTTCAACTTTTTAGCACTATTTGATTCACTAACGCTACTACTACCGCGTTTACCGGTTAATGTACTTTCTTTACTATTATTACTACTTTCGGGAGGCAACGGTGGTTGATTCGGAGGCAAGGGGGGATTCTGGGGACAGTTCTGTATACTAATTTGCGCTGTGGTATTCGCATTTTGCTTAACAGGAAATAATGGAAGATTGTTTTGATGTGGCGGAGGCATGCTTGTAAACTGATATGTATTCATTGTGGTTGGGGGTAACGGTGGCTTTGTATCCTCTTTCGGAAGAGGCGGTGGAGGTTGTACGATTGGTAACTGGGACACCTGTGTGGCTAGACTCATATTCTGGGCAGACATATGCTTCATAGTTTCCTGATACTGAAACAAAATTCAATGAATCATTCAATAAAATTTCATAATTACTAAGAAGAAGAATTTCTTTATTCAAAACTTAGATACTAACTCTAAATATTAATTCGACACCTTTCGGAATACTGTTTTGGATTTTGTTCAAATTGGGGTATGATTTTTCGAAATCCTAAAGGTTGTTGGTTTTACGGTCGTGTAAAATAAAACGTCAACCTTTCTTCATTAAATTGTAACAGCTGAACTAACAAACCAATGTAAATCAGATTTTTGGTGCTTATAGTCAAAACATATGAGTATCTGATGAAAAAAAAGTTTGTCCACCATTTATTTTACAACTGTTTTAAACAACGGCAATGTTTTCGTAATAAAGCCATATCGAAACATTTGAAAATGATGAGAAAGACACTTTAAAATTTGCGAAATGGAAATTATTTATTATATACATCGTGGTGCAACGTTCACTTCAAATAATTTTAATTTCGTAAATTTTAAAGTGTCTGTACTTTTAAAAACGGGCCCGGAAAGTGGACATTTGTTTCAATATTTCCTTGTTATGAGAACATTGCATTTGTTTAAAACAGTTGTATAATAAATGGTGGAAATTTTTTTTTCTCAACTGAAACAATTTTCAACAGATACTCGTATGTTTGGACTATAAGCATAAAAAAACTCATTTCCATTGATTTGTTAGTTCAGCTGTTGCAATTTAATGAAACATGTAAAACCAATTCAAAGATCCTTCGAAATACAATCATGTCAATAGATTTGAACAAAACCAACAACAATACTCAGAAAAGTGTTTGATTTCATGTGGAATAACCTAGTAGTTATTATTCTTGATCTTTTCATCAAACACAAATCACGGTACTGATTAGAAAATAGTGATTCAGGTGTTCAACAATACAAGAATCTTCTGTATACCTTTTCTCCGTACTGAGCTTGCCATTGTTGGTACTGTTGTTGCCACTGCTGCCACTGACTCCAATTTTGCTGCTGAGCTGCGGCCCATTGTTCCGCCGTATATCCACTAGGTGCCTAACAATGAAACGTAACGTGTTTACAATCTACTATTCATGATATTTTTATTGTTCCGTTCAAGAGAGGATAAATGAATATAGCCACAATTGAATTTTCAATTTAGTAAATTATAGATTACAGAATTTATCACAACTGTAATAGTTTATAACCTATGGCCGTTGCAAAGACATTCAAGACAAAGCGTAACTCGATTTAAAGCGTTAAGTACATTATAAACAGAAATGTGAATGGTAACACTTACCGGTTGACTATAATACTGCATGTACGCTTGCATTGTAGCCATGGGATCTCCTCCTGGCGCAGCGTAACCAACTGGTGGTTGCGGCATTGGACTGGCAACAGCACCAGCTGATAATTGCCATTGGTTCCAATTTTGCATTTTTAACCCTCTTTCTAGCGAATGGTTTGCTAGCACATTCCAAACTGTTTTAAGGGCTGCAGTCCGTTTGGACGCTATTTTGTATTTAAAGAAAATTGTTATACAATTAATGTAACACACACGCATGGTTTATAGTAAATATCTCTATCAGTTTATATAGTTTACTTTCATGGTACAGCCACCAATCATACATACGTTTTCAATATAGTCAATGCGAAATGTATCTGCAAAATTTATCAGTACGTTGGCCACTTTTTAAAGAAAAGATTGGAAAAGTATTTACCTGAAATATATTTTGTACACTATACATTAAACTAATCTAGACGATAACTTTAAGAAAATTTTTCTTAAGTTTATAGCTATCGGCAGAGAACCAACCAATTTTTATATTAGTAGAATAAAAAATATTATTAAAAGGTATTATATTCTTATTCTAGAATAGCTTCTAGAAAAATCAAATACATATCATTAAACAAATCATTATTAAAACGGATAGTGAATGATTATGTTTAATATACGATTAACATAAAATTATGTGAGTTTTGGATCACTACTATGCATCAGTAATGAATTGGCATAAATGTATTTGTAGTTGATTACTACAGAAAAGGAGTACCTTTTGCTTGTTTTCATAGAAAGAAAAAACACCATGAACAGCCGATATAGATTCTTGAGGTAAAGATTAAATTATGCATAGCAAATAAATGCGTATAAATCTTTTTCACAAGACTATAAGCTTTCAATATTCATCAAACTTGACTTCTTCCTCTATTTTGAACAAGCAAAGATTTGTAAAAGCTAAAGACAAAAGAAATTGTAATAATTAAGTTGATAAAACCTACTTCATTATCCAGAAAATTGCTCTAGCTACTTTTAGCAAATTTATCTATTAGACAAACATTATGTTCGACGTGTTATCGACATAGTATATTGTTCTAATAGATTTAAACGTTCATTCGCTGGACAATAAAATAAATTATCTGCGTTGAAATAATTATTTATGTATGTAGCTTGTAAAAGTTTGCACAGAATAAAATAACATAAACGAGAGAACCGTTTTAAACAACTTATCTGGAAGCGTAAAATATGTATAATTGGTTTATGTGTACTACCATTAAAATTTGTAATGATAGACAAAATTGAATTATTCTATGGTAACGTATATAATATAGATATAACATAGTTTAACAGAAAAAGTGTTTCTCGTTAATAGTAAACACTTTTTTCGAAAGACGAACATTAACTTAGATTTACAGCTTAATTTTCTATTAAAATATTCAACACGTGATTGTAAACACTCTGCGTTACATTGTACCATTAAATTTGATTGCATAACAATGCAAGCATAGTGCGAGGGATTGTTGCACTGAGCGCGCAGAAATTTGTTAATTTATTTGAGGGAAAACTTCCTATCGCATCTCGATGCGTCGAAAATCAAATTGGGTCAAGTGAGAATGGAAAAATTTGTTAATATGCGATGTTTAAACGGTAGAAAAACCAAGAAATTGTACGTATGTCATCGTTGGGTGGCATAAACTACTAAAAACATGTGAATTCGTCGACTGAATACAATGAAGCAATACAATCTTAATAATATTCGGTGACAAGCATCTCAACTCAATCGCCATGATTGTTAATGAGAAATAACTTATCAATTTCGTACAAATGTAATTGTTGCTGTTGGAAGATTAAAAATATAATAAGCCTCGTCGGTTTCTTAAATCAATGTAAGCGAATTTTAAAACAATTTAAGAAGTCATGACATCGTTAATTATTAAATGCGAACTCCCGCATTCTCACAGAGTGAGAAGTCTCAAGTGAACGAGAATAGAGAAATGTTGTAGTAAGATCGTTGAAACGAAGAAATGGTACTTACGACTGGATCTCCAAAGATCAGCAACACTTTCAGCGTAGAATTCACAAACACCGCGATATATTTCACGACGAGTAATGAAAATTCGCCCGAGAACGTCGAAACTGACCAGTATGGCGGCTGGCGACGACGGATCAACTAATTCAAGTTGCCAACCGTACAGGAAAAGTTTCTAGATGAGGTACTAACACTAGCAGAGTAGCACAAACGTGGTATAGGAATAGACCAATCATCTTATGGGATTTTGTCGCTGTACACAAGCCACAAACTTGATGTCAGTACAAATCTTGCACCGCAATATATTTTTCTGTTTACGGTTTTGAATTTCTGACTTTGTAGAAATGCCCTAGTACCACAGATAATGTGTAGGAATAGACTGACCATATCGGATGTTGTGTTTCACGATCTCTGAAATACCAACATCGCTAAAAATCATTTGATTTGTTACGCCCTCTGCGCTGAAGAACGATAAATATTGGAACTAGATCCACGAGAAGCCCTCTAATTTTATGAAAATCGAGAGTAAGTAATTTTATGAAAATCGAGAGCTCCTACTTTTCAAATTTCATATGAAATACCTCAATTTGTAATTTCAAAATATTCCATAAATGAGCAATTATTTCCTTACACTTTTTTAAACACATAATCGATCCAAGAATCAATCTGTGGGAACAGAAATACAGTAAATATTCGATGGACGCAAGGGCCTCGAGGAGGTTCGTTTGTATAGTTCGTAGAGAGACACTATTTTTTTGTGCTTGAAAGACCGAGCCAAACGTAGAAAAGGACAGCATGTGTACGCGAGACCACGCGCGGCCGAAGCGCAGCAAAAAATAGCGTACCGATGAGAATAAATGAATGCTTGCGGATGTTGATAGTTTAAAAGTTATTTTGTAGCTCGAGTTCTGTTGCCTATTTTTACTAAAAATATTAGATGACAAGGTGGTCAAGAGAGTGCTTGTCGACATCGTTGGCGAAAGGAATGGTTATAAACATTAAACAGGCAGAAATAATAAATTGTCATTAATTACTATCACCCCAATCGAAATCGACCGATATTTAGTTGAGGTGGGGAGGGTTGCGCCTCGCAGTGCACGTGTTGGCTGAGCTCGGCGAGAACGCTCAGTCTCAGACTCTCAGTCTCATTGTCAGTCAGTCTCATTGTCAGTCAGTCGGGTCGGGGGTGCTGGTAGGAGGGGTCGGGCGCTGGGACCAGGGGGGCCAGGGACCAACCAGGGGATGACCGGGGGTCACCCTGGCCTACACTAGCCTCCCTTCAACAATCTTAAGGAAAACCATTTTTTTGGCACCTTCAACCACTTTCCACCACCTTCCCCAGGGGCTTACCAGAGGTGGGCCAGGTAGTTGGGGGAAATGGGATATCGTTTGAACACTTCTCGTGGTCATTCCTCTTGACGAGGACCCGTCGGGTATTGGTTCTGGCTGGAGTTGGGCTGCAAGCATTGTACGCGCCGCGTCACTTTCGAACCAGAGCCTTCTGCTCTGGTTTCTCTTTTTTGAAAGAATCAGATCCTTCTGCCTGATTCGCCTTTGGTCCTCCGTGGATCGGAGACTTCTTCTCCGAGTAGGTAACCTTCTCGCGGTGGGACCTGGGCAATCGGTATTATCCTCTATTTGTAAGATACTTGAAGTATCTTAAATAGGATAATAATAGGATAATATTGAGCTAATAGCTGCACACTTCTATTATATACTAGAAAGTGAGACATGCTAGATGTAAGAACAAATGTATTCAAAGATTTTCAATAAATTAATATCTACGATTATTTCAAACCTATTCGCTTCCATAACATTTCACTATGTCACCTTCCCTCAGAACGTAACAACTATTCAATATATACTCTCTCGTATAGCAGACTGTAACTAGAGAAAGAGTATAGCCGGATGAGATGCTGAAAAATGCCCCAAAGAAAATCCACGGTGACAAGTTTCAAGTCGGTACCCTTACCACAAGGGTAGTTAATAGTATTTTGAACATTTCCGCAACCGCAGTCTAGCGACTTCATACATTTGGATCGTTATTAAAATTGAGTTTTGTCGGGCTAGATTTCGAAAACATCACGCTGTGCGCTTTGCCGGAAGTTGTCTCTCGTTTCCGCAATAGAGCTGCAGATATCCTTGCCTCCGGCCTGCCGGGATTTTTCAAGGGATCGACCTCCAGGCTTTTACTTCGTCCACTTGAGAACGGACCTATGCGGTTTCGTCTCGAGAGCACGCTCTATCGATCACGATTGGACGCGTGCTCTGTTATCGGGAATTAAGTGAAATCGACGGTGATTAATAAGTTTATGATTACCAACAGCAACTGCGTTCGGCGACGAAGGACGCTCGGCGAAATGGAAATGTTTAGAACAGGCCTCTAAACTCGTCGCTACGACTGGGACCTTGGGAACAACTTCCCATTGATTTCTCTAAGGAATTTCAGATTCATCGCGAGACCTCGTAGTTTTTTCATATTTTTCTAAAGAGATCGTTTGACTTTTTTAACACTAAAACTACTGAGCACTGAAAGCGATTCAAATGCTTTAGCAGATGAAAATGACAAGGATCTGTATTTCTTTGATAAAGTAATTTATCGAATCAACGCAAAAAGGTCTGGAAACTTTGAAGTTGAATTTTTTCGAGCATCATCGAACTTCAGGACAGTAAGTACAAATACTAAATATTCAATTTACAAATGTTCTCTTCGTTCATACAAGGTCAAGACATTTAAATTCGTCTTCGTTGGTAAGAGCTACGCACGATCGTTCTGTATAAAATTCTCATTCTTCGTTTGAATTGATGACTATCCTTGTGTAGATCGACGTCACGCAGGTGAAGACAGGTATCGTTCTTTGTTCTGTATCCTGAATGCCAACAGACAATCCATTTTGGTGATGCAGTCGAGACAAGGTGCACGTGTATGTTTTGCGACCGAAAGTTAGCGTCTGGTATCCCGCTCAACCGCTCGTTTACGTAAACAATTGACAATGACTTAACGAGGATTAATTAGATCGGTCCTGGCAAAGAGTTCTTGTGACAGATCGGGACAAGGCCTTCGTTCGAACACTATCGCGAAGTTTCCACGTGTTTTCGCAAACAATTATTTCGTTTCACGAACATATGCTGCTCTGTTGCGCCTCTCTTATTCTTTTTTCGCGAGTCGAACGATCTACGAAACTTCAGCGAAAAAGCTGTTTACGTGGCTTCTTACGTGGATTAACAAATGATTCGTTAGTACGCAATAAAATGGAGCGCACGATTGCGTCACGGATTACAATGAATCAATAAACAATACTCGATGACATCTTTTATTTCGAAATTGTCGAAGGCTCGATTTTAGGCAGTGTAGCCGAAAGAGTAATTGAAATGTACTCTTTGCAGTCGGAGCTATTCTAACTTGAAAATGAAACATTTCTTCGTAGCTGGAATAATTCCATTCTATATGATTATTTTCATTTTATGGATACAAAATTGATGTAACACCTCGTACAATACTTAAATATTTATATTTCACTCGATAGATTCATTTAATGAATGAGTATTTTGGCTCTGGCGAACAAAACGTTTTCTAATCTCGGATTTTTTAGTTCCTAACCTTTTCGCGACCTTGAGGTTGGTATATGGAAACAATCGAAGAATTAAAGAAACCGGTTTGACGTAGAATCGAACCACCTCTGACACAATAATATTATTGTTAATTAAATAGCGGAAATAGGCTTGCGGAGCAACATTGCATCAGATAAACCGCCACTCTGACCTTTTGTTTTGTTGTGACCAGATAAACGCACGCACTCCAACACTTTACTGCTTAAACATTGACAGTAAACATTGAATATACATGCATTGAAGTCGGACAATTAAACGAAGTTGCTGTTGGAAATAGTGCAGACGGTTACGTGTGCTATTAGCATTTTTAACACGTCGCATCTCGTGCTAGTCGATCCGATGACTAGTGTACATAACAACTGACCGTAAGGATCAACCGTGACCGCGGTGCGAATCGCGATTAGCATAAATCATTTCGAACGAAATTGGACGTCTGCGTGCGCTCGACGATTTTATAAATAAATAACCGCCAATATTCATTCTACTTCTAGGTACAAAGATATCTAATGGTTGTCGATGAACGTCGCTAATGACAGCCATCAACTGCCAAATTAGAAATCCGATGTACCTCGTAAATAGGTATTTAATAATACCCCGTGTACGCAAGTACAAACGACGTTTTTCCCATTAAAGAGTATATATATTTATTTTTTTCTTAATCTGTTTAATAGGTTGCAAGTAATAAAGTAGTATTTTTAAATTCTTCTAATATTTTCGCTGCCTTAAATTGCACCAATTCATTTTTGTCACAAATACATACAATTTCTCTTTCATATACCAAGTAACTGGTACACCAAATGTGTCGCGTTTCCTCTACTTGTTTCGATAACGGTAATGTTTAGTTTCGAAGAAAGAAATGACGTCTATCGTTTGAAACGAAGCCGATGATCGGAGAGCCGACACGCTACCGTACGCGCGACAGACGTTTCACTATGGAATTTGCTGGAAATTCATTAATTTTTATTGGGTGCATCGGCGTACGAACGGTTCGTTTATTGGTATAATGAAGGCGAAACGACGATGCGGAGACATCGGGCACGTTCCATGACATAACACTGACGTGACAATGTTATCCGAGCTCGATGAAATTAAAGTGGCACGAGCTTGTGGAGCTAGTTCCACGATGGCTTCGCCATCTCCCTTTCTCTCACCCTCTCATTCTCTCTTCTTTGTATACGTACAGCGAGGAAATCGAGCGTTGCACTTTTCTTCCGTTTCCCGGATGCGTTTCAGTATGATGTAAATACTAGAACTCGCGGTAATTATAGTCTATTCTACTCGGTCTCGCCGTCAATTCGAAACCGCGACGACTTTTAATGGTCTTATCTTGTATTTGCGAACCTAACATCGTATCAGCTTGGTCTCGCGAGTTTCGGAACGCGATCATTTCAGACACTTTCGATCGGAAACAGGAATATCCGGTTTCCTCTTCGATGCTTCAACCATCGAACGTACGACATCACTGTATCAGAATGATTTACAGACGTTACGGCATCGCGCTTTCCACGATTTTGAACATATCAATGTTTATAAACGAACCGTGTATTTAATGAAACGCGTTACGCGCAACACAAACGATGCTCTCACTCGTTATGGTTCTCTCATCACACATATCCACAGATTTTACAGAATTTCTACTTTAGTGTACGATATTTATTCTGACGGAATTGTAATGCAGCACGTAAAGAAAATTTTAGTATTTTTTATCGGAGATAGTTTTAAATTTTAACCCTTTGCACTCGGAGCAATTTTAACGGGAAAATTATACATTTCTTCCTAGCTAGAATATTTTCATTCCCTATGATTTGTTACATTTCATGGATATGAAATTGGTACAATACCTCGTACAAAACTTAAATATTTAATAATTGATTGGATACCGACACATTTAATAATGTATACAATATTTTAATTGCACATCTACACGATTAAAATAATATGTGTAGGAACTAATAGCTGTAATAGATTAATGAATTATTTACAATTTTCGTTCCGCTGCCTACTTTCGACCCAGCCCTCCGGCACTTAAGGAGATGACGTATGCAGGTGTGAGTAATCCGCAATACAAGGACGTACATACAAAAGCGATTTACGAAGAATAAGTGAAATAATGGATAATTCAAGTTCTATTAATTTAATCTCTCATTTCATCGGCAATTAATCATCGGCCGCCGTTAACGGCGGATCGCATCGCTGATAATGCAATCAGGTTTTTCCAGAAATGTTGCGGTTCTACAGAATTCGAGATGTCGAACAGCGAAATCATTTTAATTCAGCCCGATCGTAGACAGATGTGTTCGGGTGAATTTCCAGGCACGCGCGTTTGATTTCTTGTCGCGATGGTGGAATCGACATCTATTGTGTTACCTTATCGTTCCATGGGTATTATTGGCCGCCATTTACAAGGGAGTTAAGTTACCGTTTCAAGTCAATTGCTGAAGTTTTATGAGAATGATAAAGAAACCATAATATAACTACCTTATAATTCGCGTAATTTGTGGGCTGCAGTGAATGGCGATGCTCTATTTTACCGACGTCACTCATAGTCAGTAGCAGTATTATTCCATCGTCCGTTGCTGAAAAACATACACATGCTAATCTCAGAAGGTTATCTAAATTCAAAAACCATTGCAGAAGCGCTAGTTTAAAATCGCAGATTCCGGATCGTCAAATCATATACAGGGTGTTTCACAAGAACACAACAACGAGGTGCGAAATGTACAGAAAAGCCGTTTGGCTTGGAACAACGGTACTATGATCTTGTTTAGTTTTAGTTCCGAACTCTTTCAATTTTACATTTATTAATTTTTGTCCCCAGCATCGGTCAGAATGACCGGTTCCAGATTTTTTATTTTACATTTTTTGAAATAATAAAAACGATTTCATAAGAAATCATTGTATAAATATCTACATATAGTAGAACACGTAGTATAATAGAAGCCGCACAAAGTCTAAATAAAATCAATCTTGTCATTTTTATAAGGAAGCATGTGCCACTAACTTTTAATTTAAATTTTTGTACACGGATTACAGATTCGTTGCTTCTGCAGATACAAAAGAATATAATTTGCTTCAGAATATCGGATATTATAATTCTTTTCAATTTTGAATTTTTTTACCATTTATATTCTGAATGTTTAATCGATCACGATCGCGTGAAGTTTTTAAATTGTAACACTTAAGATAAGAGTTAGATTACCTGTTCCCATATTTATACTCGTAAATGTATCGAATTCGAATGAATTAAAATAACAAAATCGAAATATATATATATATATACACCACAATTTATATATTTATTATTATACTTGTTTTAGAAATATGTCTCGAGTTGTGTTACTTTTTTTATGAATGAACGACGCTATTTTACCGATTTGTATGAAATCAAAAACTTCGGTTACGAAGCTACACAAGTACATGAAAATAAACGTGATTATTTACCTATTTAGTAAATAGTATTTACTATTTGAAACACTATTGTACTGAGAGGTCTGCGTGTGAGCACGTGCTAATGTGCACATGGTGGGGCGGGATCGCAGTGCACGTGTAAACAATTCCAGGCGCATGCGCACTCCTTCCAGTCGGTGTAGTAGCAATCACGTGACCGACGCGTGTATATAATCCAGTGATCGGCCGGCCGGCGTCGCATACGCGGACGATTGCTCGAGGGTTAGCGACCTTTTGTTTCCCTTTAAAAAAGCAGGAAGTGAAGAATCATCTTCGATTTGTTCCCAACTATAAACCAATTCCAGTGTGATCGAATCGTTTGTGTACAATCGTTCGAAAACTAAACGGAAATAAAAAGAACGTAGAAACGCGCGCGCTGAAGTTGTTGCTCTGTACACAAACCACACTGACATTCGACTTTAATTTCGAGTTCGAAGTCGATTGTGCGTGGGCTCGGTTAGAAAATTCGCGGTGACAATTCTCGCAATCAAATCGAGGTGAGACAGTTCGATTAACTCGAGGACCGGAAGCAGACAAGACGACAGGGTGCAAACTCTACTCGGATTTGAATTTCCCTGACCTGAATTTTCGATAACCCGATTCTCGTCCAGCGCGATGGAGGGCCAATGGGATTACTCTCTCAAAAACGGTAAATTAAAAACATTTTCTACGACACCAGTTCTGTCTCGAATTAATACGTTCGACGAAACACTGGCTTTGCTCGATTGTTGATTTTTATAAACTAAGTTACACTCTTTTTGTACGTTAATCTCTTGCCCTACGATTTATTGTAGGGTTTAAGTGATTAGACCTTTTTTTCTTTGGCAGGTTTCGAAATGCTGCGCGTTGGCGAAATCCTACATTTTTATAAATCTTTTTGTAGGTTGTTAACAACATAATTGTTAAGTACATAAAATTCAGTTTCTTTATATATTTTATTAGTTTGCGAATTTACGTTAAAAATAGATTTTTATTTATATTATACATTCGTGCGCACTGTCGAGCAAGATATTAGCAATAATTAAAAACATGAAATCCCAGCTAAAACAATAATCCTTTTGAGTGGCGTTTTCGAAGTTTGTTATATTATCCAAATGAATGATTAACACTTGCGGTACTACGTACAAGAGTTATGGCATGCACTTGATATACATATGTATGCAATAATCCTGTGTACGTTTCGCGAATAGTACGAATACTTCTGCCCTCGCAGTAGGACTCAGATAATGCTTTCACGGTTAAATCTATATTAGCTCGTAACATGTGTATTATGCAGTATAGTTGATGAAATATTCAAACTCCGTCTCACCCGGTTCAGTGACGAAACAGGAAATAACGATACTGCTGGTTATCCTAGTGAATTTTAATCTTGCGAATACTTTTGATAATACAGAAAATATTCCGAGGAACAAAATCATACATCGACAAATATCGGTCACTGTTAGTTCGATTCTCTGGCAATGTTGAATGCGACGTTCAGAAATCGACCACTGTCTAATTCATATCTTTTTTTCACTTTCTTATGGCGACTGGCTTAAACGCAACGTTCGAAGAATGACAGCCGCGTCTCGTGACTTTTACTTGCCTCCCAATCTATTAGGATTGTTGATTTAATTGCGATTAACTTCATAACAACCCCATAAATCTTTGAGCACGCAGTGCAACATGATAAACATTCACAATAATTTTTTTACTTTTATCTAGACTTTTAACAGCAAGTAACGCTTTTATCTAGATTCATCGTATACAGCAAATATTGAAATTTTATAGTCGAATAGACAAACCAGAAAAAAACCTAAAATTGAATAAAATATCTTTTATCTAAGTAAACTCCAGATCTTTGTGCAAATGTTGAATTTTCCGACCTGTTTGTCATTTGACCGTGTACTGTAACTTCGTGAAATTCAGGATGTACCTGGTCAGAATTTTCGTAGATAAGCTCTTTCCATAGAAAAGAACAATATTTTATAAAAAAAGAAAACAATTGATTTTAAGAGACAGCTTCTCTTCGAAATAATGCAGAAATAAATACTCATCCTTAAAAATTGCAATTGGTAAGAGTTACATGAAAAAATAAAAAAGGTGCTTTTTAAAAAGTTTTTATTCGAGTGCAATAGTGTTAAAGTTGGGGGGGGGGGGGGCGAGACGCGAAAAAGCAACGATCACAGCGTGTCGATCACAATTAGACGTCATCTGAGAATGATTAAGCTCTCGACAAGGTCGTAAAACCTCGAAATAAAAGTCTTACCATAGTTCATATTTTCTTTTATTTCAGACCACAATATGGACAATCGCGAGAAATAATCGTTCGAGAGACACTCGATTCTACTCGACAACATTCAGATTTTTTCTTTACATTCTATTCTGATTTATCTGTTTTATTAAAAATAAAGATAATACGCGTATCAAAGCTGAGATTTCCAATGTACGTAATTGTTTGTTCTAATCTTCTTTGTCGTACAATAGATGTACCAAGTCATAGACTAATTATCCGTAAAGAGGACAGACACAATAGTCACGTTTATATTCATGATATGACTAATTATAAACGTATCACGCGAATCTACGAAACACATTGCGTTTTCGTGAATAGAGCAGATTAGATAGTAACGGTATCAGTCATTGTTATTGTTTCGATTTTTTAACAGGAAGAGGCGGAATTTGCTGTGTAATACGCATTATCGCGAGCTGATACGTTGCGTTGACAAAGAGATACGTATCTGCTACATATTACTACTGTTAGAAAGTCGAATTTTTCGTTCCGATATCTACATATATGTATAATTAGTATCGTTTTCTAAGGGTCACGTCTCGAAATATATTTTTCAAAAGAGTATAATAATAAACTTATAAATGGCGTGCTTGATCGCTATCGTACAAGAATTCACCCACTGTCCGAATAACAACGAAGTCATGTAGAATTGAAAAAATTGGCAATTTTAGGTAACTTTTAAACGGTTTTCCTGTAAAATTTCCTGTAAAATTTCCTGTTTTTGACTTTCGTCGCTTTTCTCTCGAATGAACGAATATCGTGTTACGGGAGGAGGGTGGTCGCAGCTCTTTTGCAACTACATAATTCTAAGATGGTCGAGTGTAATAGCACGGCGAAGGGTTAACATAATAGTTAACAAAGAAACTTTCTCGAACGTTTTCGAAATCGAATCGAATCCGCGTCTACAAGTTTTCCGGGCTCGCTCGTTCACGGTCTCGATTAGAAAAGCGAAGTTGAATCGAAGATTCGCGGGGGATGAATTGCATAGGCGCGCGGTGTTAAGCTGCTGGAGCACGAATCGTCGGGGGATAAAAAGTGCAATTCCGTCGTGATAAGAGGATCTCGTGCCTTCTGGTTCGATTGACTTCCACGGTGTCACGATGGCACCAGGCTCACTGACCTAAGGCTATTGTCTACGAATGCAGGGCGTCCCACTCGTGCCAAGGGACGGCGTTGCCCTCGCTATGCTGCCGCGGGACACTACCTGCTCTCCGGGTAAACGAAAATCAATAATTTTCCTCGTTGTGCTTTAGGCCGATGCACCTGTTCTCCCAGATATAGGCGAGCCTGTGCACTCTCTCGCGCTATAGCGTGCTTGTGATTCTTGCGCGTACCTGTCAGATTAACTGGCTGACAATGACCGGAAAGGATCATTAGAACGGTCTTTACAGATATTTGCGTCTAACGATACCTACCGTGTCGTCCACGAGCAACTCGGCCACGTCCGGCATTATTACACCACAATAAATACACCGATCGAAAAATAAAAACCAGGGGTGGCGCAGTTCCTTGCGACGAGGGTTGGCCATTATTCGTACACGAAGAAATTAACGAAATACGGTTACGTTTGGAAACGACTTGAAATCTTGAAAACTTTTGAATCTTTCACGGGTTTCCGTTGCTCGGTTGCTTCCCCTGTTACAGGTTTCTTTCGATGCAAGACAATGGTTCCGGACGGGTTTCGACGTATTGCGGACGAGGGTACCGAGAGCTTATGGGTCCCATAAAGTTGTCCGGCAGACCATAAAGAAGAGGATAAAATATGATACACCCTCTGGTTCTGACCCTGAGCGGTGTCGAGCGGAAAACTTCAAAAGAAGGGATTTTTTTTGTCGCAAAAAGAACATTGTTGCATCGAAAGAAAACTGTATTTATTTATTAGGACCAGCCTAGAGCGCACTGGCAGCGGCAAGAATGATTGCGGTGGCGAAGCCCGCCCACTTCGAGGCCGCATTCTCGCGCACAGGCGAGTTGTAATCTCGGAGCCGTGTATAGACCACGTGGACAGGTTGTATATACAAAGTACTGACCGCGGACACATAAATATAATGCGAGAATGGAGAGCACGTTGTACCCTGGGTAACGAGGCGGGAGCACGCGCACCTCCTGCAAACGGGCCTCGATGCTTGGCGGAATTGCGCGCTCGCACTACGCTCGCTTCGATTACTCCTGCCGCTAGCTGGACAAAATCATTTTTTATTTGGGATTTCAATTGTTAGCATACGAGTCCGCTTTCAGTTACGGTTTATGATTTCATTCAAAATGTCGATCACGAATCGTGATATTTCGAATCTGTCTTCGTAGATCTATTCCTTGTACAAGATCGCACAACTTTGACCTATCAACTGTTCCTCCAGCTGCGACAGTTTCCAAGGTATTCGACGAAATGCATCTTTCAGATATGTTCTCTTAAATATTATCCTTTGCGATCGGAGTTATTTGAAAAGGAGTCACTGGAAAATTAAACATTTCTTCCTAGCTAGAATAATTCCATTCCATACGATTTTGTTCATTCGATGGATATGAAATTGATATAATACCTCAGAATACTTAAATGTTCTTCCAATACTCTCGAACTTTCCACTAACCCCAACAAAGCGCGCGTAGATTTCCCGCGGGGAGTTCTGCCAAAGAAACTTTCAATCGATTCATTGCGTTCCAAGAAAAATAAACCGTCCTCCTAAGCGAAACGAATCGTCTCAAAATATCTGCCCTTCGCCGTGTCCATCAATTCCAGTGACGCATGTCTGACATCTGCGGTATCGCAGCTATCGGATATTTCCAAGTTTACTTTATTTTCGACTTTTGTACTTCTTTTACGTAAGCCCCCAGGGCAGTTTCAATTAATAAAAAAAAATCTGTGCAAAGTTTGAGAGCTTAAACGTTAAGGTAATTAATCCTGTCCTGGAATCAATGCGAACATTTTTTATTTTGCATAAAGATCCGCAGTCTATTCGTACGACAATATTTAATTTGTCAAGAGTAAATAGGTGCCCGATTCTGTTGGGGAACGCGTTCAAGTTTCGAGTTACATTTCGGATAAAGCGCGAATACACGAATCTCGTATAAACGATGAACCACTTTTGAGGGACAGTGTACATCGAGCTCGGTGAACGCGTGTCTGAATACCGGTACTTAAGGAGTCGGAACGGTATCGACGTTCGCCCGTGAACGCTGATATTAGCGCAAACAGAGGGAACAAAGCGAAACGTACACGAAAGGTAGCAGCAGGAGCAGCAGCAGCAGCAGCAGCAGTAGCAGTGTGGTGTGTTTAGGGGTCGCAGACCCAGTTTCGCATCGCCTTACCCGGTTACCGTGCATGCCTCTCCGAAATGCCCTTAATCTGGGGCCAATTTGTCAGCGCTATCTTTGAACCGGTGCAAGTGCAATTGCAAAGTCTGGCGGATACCGTGATTTGCATAAATTCCTGGCCGGCGGCGTGCAGATCGACGATTAAGTCGTTTGGGTTCTGACCGTTCGCCGGCCGAATCGCCGAACACTCGGATTTATTCGCTACTTAACGGGCAAGTTTTCGCGACGGAAGCGCCGCCATTGTTGCGGCCGCTCGAGGTCGCGGCCATAACTCGATAACATTCGTCCCGGAAAAATATTGCAAACCTTATTTTAAATAATAGATGGCCACTTAATTTAAATAAAACAATGCTTCAGACAAGGCCGCTCGCTATTTTAAATAATAATCAAGAAACGAAATCTCGGGGGAACTGTTTTCTTCCGTTCCGTTCAGAAATCCTCTATTATTAACATATTCCGTGTGCGACACGTGGGTCGCGTACGCCTCCATGCTGAACATTCTGTTCGAGTCACTTCGAATTTTCGCTATTTTGTCAGCTTGGCGCGAAACTGTCAGTCTCGCGCGTAATTGACTTCAAACTTTAAATTAGAACAACTATTTTTATAAATGTACCGAACGATTTCAGTTTTTCTGTCAAGCTAGATGGATTACTAGATGATACGTAATGAGAATTTTGGAAAAATTACGTTTAGTTTGAATTGCGAAATAAAGATAGTGAAAGTTAACCGCATCGAGTGACGTTGAAATAATAAAATGGATTTTGGCTTTCTAAAATCGGATGTTGCGTATACAACGATCTAATAGTGACATTCAAATGGAGTAGAAGAGAGGAAATGGAGGATCTACGTCTAATTTTAGACATGCAATGGCTAGTATACGACAGAACGGAAGTAATTGGATCATAGATCGAAATTGATTGCGGTGGAACCACTAGGCCTGTTAGACAGAAAAGTAGGTAGCTTCTCCGGTCTGATTGTGGACACGTGTTGCTTTATACGCTGGCCGAGGGAGAAGAAGAGGAGATATCCGATCGTATCAATTTTTTTTAGCAGTTCTGCGACGACCTGGTCGAATCTACACGAGGTCGTGTTCTTCTCGTTGTTTTCCCCGTCACGTGTAACCAAGATTCGGGTCAGGCGGGAATTTCACTCGGCGCAGAATGATCGAGGTCAACGTCCTCGTTCGATTACGCAACTCACCTGCTAAACAAAAAGGCCGAACCTGCTTGTATTTTAGCGCCGATGGCAAGTTCGGGACCTAAACTTGATTCAAACTTTCCACAAGTGCTTCTCCATAGCTTGCTTTAAATATGACTAATCCGAACCGGTGACCTAAATTCGCGCAAACTTCTAGCTTAAACTTTCCTCGAGTTAGGCCCATATTTGGCTGAAGCTTCTCACCGAATCCGTCCCAGATTCACGGCCCGAATTTGCGGTTTGCCTTGACAAACCCACCGCCGTGTTTCAGCGTTTCGAAGATCGTTTGGCGAAAATGATGGAACAATGTGAGCGGTAGATTGGTAGGAGTTTCGTGGGAAACGAGGCAAGCAATTTGCAAGGAATCTCGCGGCGAGTGGAAATTTCTGAGCGGTTGTTTTCCCGCTATCATCTCTCGCCACTTCCTTGGTTTTGCTAGTCTTGCAATTAGTTGATTTATACATTTTATCGATTTTTTCCATATTCATCGAAGGAGTAGCCAGCTTGTGTCCGAAGAAAGTTGAATCAGCATGTAGTTAGAACTAATTGTAACATGAATTTCAAAATACTGTAGCGTTATCATCGACCCGTTAAGATGCTTAACAAACAAATATCTAGGTATCTCTTACAGCTTGGTACGAATACAGAGAATTTTTATTTTTCATAAAAATCGACACTCCGGTAACAAATTTTGTAATATGTACACTTTAAATTCGGTACGGTGTACATACGTCGTCTCTATAGGGCTAATAAGCTCGGTAGCCAGAAAATCGTTTTTCGAAGGACACTTTCTCAGATAGTTATCTCGCTCACGAAAAACAAGAAGTCTATAACTAAACGAGCGCGAGCAACAACTTTTTCCTCGTCGATCTATTTCATATTTGATAGTATTGCGTGCGCTGACATTCCTACGGTCAACAAGTTCATCTTTCGCCTTATACGTTATGTACTCTTATTATACATCGCTGACGCTGAACCATGGCAATTACGTAAATCATTTGCATATCCATACTCGTTTGTTTTTTTGCTTTTTCCTCTTGAAAGTAGTCACGGTGCTAACTTATGTTAACTCGCAGCATCTATTCAGTATCATTGACTACCAGCGAGATCTGGGTTAGCGATATTTGAGACATACCAATCCGGGAATCGAGTTGAATAAAATATCAATTCGCACAGTTCAAATGTTAGTTGAATAAATGATCGATCAACAAACAGCTGTTGCGACATTGTTGGAAAACTGTAGCTTTCATCGATGGCGCAACATGTACGTATATCTTGAACCTCAAAAATCTGAACGCTTTATGGAAAAATCTTTCAAAAAAATAATCAACAAATTTGAGTTTATATATTAATTCGAGCTTTAGAGTATTTACGCATTTACCGGGAAATGCTTCGATCTATTTAACAGGTACTTCAAAGTGGATGTGACATCGAGTAATTAACATTAAACCAGTAAACAGTAGACTGTACAGACCCCCTCCCGCTAAGCTGAACAGAATCGGATCGTTAAAAGATTAATGGTTACTATTGACAGAAGGAGGTTCACGCGTTATAGATACAGGCTTTGTTTGTCGTGGTTCTATATCGATTTTGAGTGGTTTCCGTGCTGTGCACGATCTCGATATAATACTTAGTTTCAGGCCTGCTCAACGCGAGTCTATAACCTTCCATCGAAATAACTCGACCGCAAGAGGGAAGAAATTGATACATCCAATCATTCAAAAACCGGCCGCGAAGCTATGTTTCTTCCGTCGGGATATCGTTGACAAAAACTGATCAGAAATTAAATCTCGGATCACCGGAAGTGGGTCGCGAACGCGAAATGAAACGTCTGGTCATCTGCACACAGTAGGTGTACAAAGTATTCGTATACCTTTTAAAAACGAATAACTTTTTCAAAATACGATCCAACAGCTCGAGTTCGTTTTCGTTACGTTGCGTTAACTTATCGTTGGTAACAGGACTTTGACGAAAATGGGATTACCAACTTGTAGTTCAATGTATTTTCCTAACTTGTACAGCAACCGAAGAAATAGAAATTATTTTTTATTAGAAAATTTCAAGAAACAAAAATTACCTCGCATTCGAAATCATACAAGATTTGAATATTCGATGAGATCTTGTTTTAAATGTTTATAGAAAAGCTTGGTAGAAGGTTGTCCACGCTACCTGCAGTTTTCATACAATTTTTTATACGACAATTGTAAAAAAAAATCTGAAATCCGTGATTTAGGCGTGTTCGGTAGATCCAGTGTTAACGTTCAAACGAAAAGGATGGTTTGTAATCTTCGCATGATTCATAGCCGAATGGGGAACAAAGGTGGGACGGATAGTCGGTCTCATCCGGCCTCCAAAAGGCGTGGCAATTGCTTACTCTTCGGGACGTTACATCCGACTGAATGATCGCGCGCGGAATAATAGTCTCGGCGGAACGTGACGCGTGAATCCAGCCGAAGCTGCTAATGCAATTAAACATTCCGTTGGTTTCGCGTTGTGCTTCTTGGAACCTAAAGCGTTATTTTTACGGCCAGACAGACAGCGAGAGCTGCGCTTTCGCACCGATTAACGACCACACGCTTTTAGAACGCGCGATACGTGACGCGGGTTCCGATCATTTAAGAATTTTACGAATCGCAAGAATACAGATGAACGTAATCTCGCTTTACAGTTCGAAATTTTTCATTCAGCATATTTTTCTTTATCTTTTCCTCGCGTTACGATTCGTTGCGTCGGTTTTTCCCAACCTGGGATTTCTTGATTGATCTGTCCCTCGGTTTCACTTCCTCTAGATTTAATATCGCGATAAATCAATTTTCCTCAACTGCGTTTTCCTTCGGATTTAATTATATATTTATTTGATTTTAACTGCTGCAGAGTTGAACTCGTCTTGTCTTTTAAGAATATCAATATATTATTTTCGATACATTAGAATTATTAGCGAAAAATATAAATTGACAAACTTTTCATTTTGCACGAAGAGCCGGAGTCTAGTTACGAACGTGCATTCGGTTCCCCAGGTTTCTGAGATTTCATTATGATATATGAATGTGGACATCGCGCAGCCATAAATTCAGAAGCTGAGATTACGGGGAATGATGTACAGGGGAAGAATAATTGTTACACTCCTGGCTAAGGTCAGGAGAAAAAAAAGAAACCGAAGGTTTACAGAGAAATTGCCAGCGATCCCCGATCGCATCACTTGTTGTGACTCGGGTTTTCTCGTGACTCGTTGGGCAAGGTTGAACGAACCTTCAAACAGATCTCGACGGCCTCGAGACGGTATTTTTCTCTTTAGAACGCGGCCGAGCTCTGTGATCGCGGTCAATAGGAGCTAGCGCCGTGGGTCTCGTGCTCTTTTCTTTCCACGACGCGTGCTCCGATAAAGATCTACCTCATCCTGTGTACATATTTTCAATTCCTTTAAAATATCTCGTCACGCCACACTGTGCGACGAAATCTCGAAGTTCAGAGTTCGAGTACATCTTCCGGAAAGTATGAACCTCCCTCGATTACGTTCTACCGACAAAACTAATTTTTGATCATTTCAGAGTTCGCGATTACATCAATTTTTATTTTAATAAATATATTCGTAACACGAGGCCCGATGAAAAATGTTTCATACAGAAGTTTCTACATTTTCCTTGTAAAATAAGAGTCTACGCGAAAACGTCGAGAAGGCAATATTTTGAAGGAGACGTCATAAACAAATTACTCACCGGAATCCCTATCTGTTTTGTCCGCAACGACCGCGCTACGTCGAAACAGGACCTGTAAGGCTTCCTTTAAAAATAATCCCTAAGGAGATGATTGGATCAAGTTCCCGAGGATGTTGGTTAACGCGCGACATCGTTTTCTTCGTTCAATTCTTCCGATCAGCTGTTCATAATCTCGTTTCATAGGAGAAATCCATTAAACTCGTCAGAAAAGGTTTAAATAGGTGCCGGTAAGTTTTTCCCGTTACGCTTCGAGGTCGGATCCTCTCCGAATAGATCTCGCGAGCGTTCGCGCGATGCAGCCACCTCGAAACAACGGAATTTTCGTTCCTGTCAATTGAACTTTATTGCGGCTAATATCCTTGTTCGGCGGAAAAGGATGATCACGAATCCGGCATCATTCGCGATAGAACTTGCCGAGGAAAAATCGGATTGCCGGAGTCCCTGAAGGTATAAAACGATTCCGGTGCACTCGAACGCGTCAGGGTCGATCGAATAGACTCGTGAGACACTTCGTAAATTAATGGCGTGCGACGATCGTAAGTCGCGCGGCGCACATAATCGCGGTTGCGTCGCACGATTATGTCACCGCATCACGTGCTGCTGGTGGCTCGCAGCTTGCGAGCATGCGAGAGATGCGAGCTGTGAACCACGCGGCTCTTGAAACGCCTCGGAGCGGCCCGTTGCTCTGATAAAGGAACGTCGCGTCGCCCGTCGTCTGCACGGGACAACTGTATTTCTCTCGGTTGTGGCATGGACAGATAACGCGAGCATGTTTTCGCAGAGTAAACTCTAGCTTCGATAGGTTCCACGGATCATCGGTTATCCTACGATCTCGTTTCGAGAAAGAAACCCAGCGGACAGGAGGGAAATCTGATTGCTCGACCTTGAATAGCGAAAACTTGTGCGCGGTGTCGTTTTCAAGAAGGAACAATATTTTTTAAAGGAAAAACATCTTTAGAAAAACTTATTTCCAAAGATACCGATGTATATGGGAACATTAGAATTATACAATTATGGTTCAACCATAAATATTACTAGGGTGTATCGTGGTCAAATGACAAGAAGGTCTCTGGAATTAAGGGGAAAAAGGTACTTATACGCAACAAAGACGAAACGCGTCACGTGACATAGCGTCGTAGAAGGGGAAGATAGAGTGGGGACGCGAGTCTTGATTTCGGAACACTGGCCCGAAGCCCTTCTCGTCGTCTCGTCACAGTACATGAGAATTATTTGTTTAACTGTACCAGAAGGCAACGATTGATACGCAATTGTAGCATGATCATCTTGTAGCATGATTCACCGTATAATTAACAGAGACGTGACTTTTGTTCAACTTTTTCCGATTCGGGCCCACCGTGCGATGTTTCAGCGGTGCGCGATAGCATCTCGCGATCCTTTCGTGATCTCCGACGTCGATTGCCGTCAATTTCCTGGAACATCGTTAGAAAATGGGGTTAGACTATTAAAACTAATGGTAACACGACGATCTAACGATAAATTCATCGGTCACGTGTGCCACGGTAATCGCGTTTTCTGCCAGCCACTCTCGAGAGGACATGATCCACGAGCCGAATTGCTACAAGATACCGTGTCGCGATAATGAATGTTTGATTGGACGGAGATTACGATCGAAAGATATCGACAATGTTTCGGAAGCGTGCGCCTGACTAATTCGTGACATCGGCCGCGGATTAATCATAGTTATCGTTAATCATACTTAAAGCTTATTAATCGAGACAACGTATCGTTCGATTTGATAAGTCGCACGATGACACACAAAATGAGCAAGTCGTGTGAATCGAGGGAAATTAGCTTTATCATTGGTACACGTAGTAATAGATTAGTGTAATATTTCATGCAGGGGTGAACCACTCGAATGTCTCTGGAATTATTAATGTCGTCAACAAATGTCTCGCACAAAAATTATATGGTTTCGAGGGAGACTAGAATTTAGATATCATCTGAACTAGGTGTTTCGATGTAAGAAGGTTAATAATGTTGTTATATATGGAATAACGAACTGTATAAAATTAATAACGACCTTCGTATGTGCTCTACTTCTCCGCCTGCAAAGAAACCATTAACGTAGAATTACGTTCACCTCGAAACTGTATAACTTTTGTTTGCAAAATTTGTCGATATCGTTCGTTATTTCAGATATGCGACTGGTCCACTTTAAATGGGACACCCTGTACATTTATACATTTCAAGCTTCGCATTTCGATTTTCATGGTAAAACGTTCGATACGCGCTGTTTAGAAAACTGTTTACTTGTTCTAAAAAAATTCGACATGTTTACTATTCATTTTCGAATGTAGAAATGCATAGTATCGATTCCAATAATCGGGGCAATTAATCGGCCGACTTAAGTCATTCTGGTTATCACGTGCGCGACTCACGTGCGGTTGTATGTGTACGAAGTTTTCTTCATTGCGACACGCGATTCTGATATTGTTCACGATAAACTCACGTTGCAAAGAGAACCGTGAATTTCTTGAGTTACGGTCTTTCCTTTCTTTTCTGTGGAGACGTGTTTCTTCTGTCGCGAATTGAATTCCAAAGACGAGTCTGTTGAGAAATCGGAAACCGAAATCTCGGATTTAAGTGTTTGTTCACACAGACGACCGAAATAGTAGAGCTTCGCGCGTCTGGCTCTGTGCGAGACTCGATAAGGATCGTGATAAGCACCATCCGGATAGCTATGCAGTAAAAAGATTAAGAAGGTAATCGAGACACGGCGATTGCGATACGATACGTTTAAAAAATATGGATATCGTAGAATTAGTAAGCGGATATTCTTACGCAATTAGGAGCGAGTACAGATTGAGGAATTTCATTCAACGATTATACCCGGTTTCTTTCAATTTCTTTCAGAAACTCGTTAATAGTTTTAAATGGTACTTGAAATATTTTAAATCGTGTTTAGTATCATTTTAACCGTCTAGCTTATTGTCAGATGAAGAGTAGTTCGCTGTGGTAACGTCGAAACCAACAAGATTGTAGTGTAAAGCGCAAACTTCGTTATCGAGTAAACAAGAATGGTGACGAACAACGGCGATCGCTTCGGTGAATGAAATAGATGGAACTCGCGCGAAACGCAGAAAACTCGCACGCGATTCAACGTGTTGACAAGCGGATAGGAGGCTTGTTAATTTAATAATCGGTTGTTTCCGTTTGTTGCAGGACCCAGCACGTGGGTAACAAAATTCCCAATGGCTGCTGGCTCGCGACAGAGCCCGGTGAACATCGAGACCCATCGAGTCGAGTCCGACCACGAGGCACTGATCAACAAACCCTTGCGATGGAAGTATCCGGCCACCGCTTCCCGGAAGCTCGTTAATCCAGGTTATTGCTGGCGTGTGGATACCGCTGGCGAGGGCACTTGTAAGTTCACGATCATTTTCCAGACTTCCATGACCCTCTCAATTTTCCACTGCACGCGGAGTCTGGACGAACGTGCGCAACCCAAACACGTAACCAACACTCCACTCGTTTTCGCCTACTCGCTAATAATAAATACGGTAATGCCTCGACATAGAGAACGAACTTGTTCATTCGCGAATTAATTAAGGAATTATTTCTTTTTAATTTGATCTTTTCATGGCCAATCCATGAAAAATGAAAACACATCGCATCGAATAATTTAACCTTCTGCAATCAATTTTGAAATATTCCTCAGAGTCCGGATCATCCTAAATTTCGAGTTTCACATTTTAAGAAAAAGTTACAATTGACATTTTTCGGTGTTTCCTGCATATTTTATATTCTCTGATATATTTTGAATATTTGTGTCGGGATGCGACTCGACGTTCTACTCGGAACGATTCGAAATTGTCGCAAATAGGTATAACAATGCTGGTTGCTGTCAACGACCGCTGCAAACGATATACAACGATTTATGGCACGGCCGACGCTTGACCCACTCGCGGTCGCAAGACTTTTATGAACAGTAGAACTACGAGGCAGGTCAAAATCGCAGGTTTCAAAATTTCATATATTTCTTCGTGTAACAAAGCCAGGCAAAGTAGCCTGTACAACGACATCGCATCTTTTCTTTTGATATTTCGCAGGTATTTCTGTGCGATCGCTGTTTTTAATGTTTATTTTCTGTACGGCAACCGGGGACTTGCGATTGATTTCTTCGAAACTGTGAACGGCCAGTGCATTAGTTGTTTTTCCTCTCTGGTCCAGTTCATTCCAGTCCGGTTCAGCTCCAATTTATTCCAGTTCAATTCTCCAGATATGCTCTTCAAATGCCAGAGACTGTACGCGGGGCTAATCGTCCTCAATTTTTACAAAATACAATGTTCAGCAGCTTGCAATGAGCAATTGCAATCCATTGATCGAAACGCGAAGTAGTTCTTCTTTCCAGTTGTCGTTATTAATAGTCAGATTCTGATAGCGTGCTAGAAAATGTTGACCCCAACAGAGGGCATGGAAGAAAGAATAATTAGATCTTAGAAACAATTGAAAGTGCGATCGATTGCCTTGAAAAACGTTTAAACGTTTCGGTTAAATAAAATGATTGCACATTTTGAAGTTATCATTGTTTTATCATAATTTTCCTAGTTCAAGGGCATTTGAAGATCATAGTGTACCACATTATTGAACTCGTCTCGACATTATCTACAACGCTGTGAAGTTAAAAGTATATGGTGCCATTTAAAAATCATCAACGACCTTCGAAAGACCTTGCGAACGATGAGAATTCACGTTTATATCTCGCAAAGGCGATATACCAGCTTGCCAGATTTTCAGCTCTTCTATTTAGGTTGAACCACCTCCTAACGATGTCGGAAATGGACGATTAGAACAACGTTTCGTGACCCACTCGTGCAACCAATTAGCTTCGGCTCGCGGTTAATACTAAAATCCACTTTGAACGGTTCGAGATCGAGCCGGACGATTTTCATCGCAAATATTTGGGCCGCGATGCCTGCGTTGATGAATGGGAACGCAAACAGTATCTTCTCTCGCTGTTAACAATCGATACAACCTGCATAATGCACGGTGACTCAAGATTGATCGCTCGCACTGCGAGGTGGTATTCGGAGCTGTCAATTTTAGACAATTTACGATATCGAAAATGGTTGGTTTATAAAGTTTCTGTTTCTTCAAAATTATTTATATTCTTTCCAAGTTTCGTGATAGCCTGATCGGAAGGCGTAATCTAATTTGATTGGCACAACAACGATATTCAAAGATCTATTATTCTTCTGGATATTTGATCCATCGCGGACGTATTAAAAGAAACTTACTATTCGTTTCAAGGACGACGATATCGAATTTCGTAGGACGACAGAATTTCATTTTGAATGTGGAATCTGATACATTTCTAGAATGTGGAAATCGGCAAACAAACATAGGGAAGAAGGTTCAAAGGAATTCGATGTAAAATTCAGAGAAAATTTGTTTTGTTGTGCGAAAGATCGATGTCCCTTTTTGCTAATCTCTAGAAAGGATCGATAATCTGAAACGATTCCTCGTGGAAAGGCCTCTCTTCCCACGAAATCTCGAGCGACCCGGGGAGACATATTTGCATTCGCGGCCGATCTGCAATTCAATGCTGCCGATCGCAATCGTTCTTCCCCGGGTATTCGCCTCGGACTTTGAGGTAACGAACGAGTTCTTAGTCTCGCATTTAAATGCACGAACGAGCCGCACGACACAACGCGTTTCTTAACCCCGAAACTACACTCTTTCTCCACCATCTCCGCAACGATCCGCGAAATAATATCCGCGTCGAGCGGGGTCTTTGTGCCCCGGCGCGGCGGAATGTAATTGATCTGCTCGTTTCAAAAACAAAACAAATACCAACATCTCGTTTCTACCACGCGGAATATCCTGCATGGAAACGGTGACCCAAAAGTTCGCCCATTTTGAATCCCCTGATTTGAGTACCTTAGAATCCGTATTCGCACACCCTTCAAAAACGAATAATGTTTTGAAACGAGGACCAAACGACCTTTTCTGAGATGTTAAAAGAATTAGTTTGCTGGCAAATGTGTAAACAATTTTTTAAACGTTCCAATTGGTTGCAATTCCGAAGAAAAAACTAAAGGTCACGATAAAAATTGAAAGCGCGTCTTTTGCGGATCTAAGTAAGTTACATACATGTAGAAAATTTCATTAAAATCGTAAGAAGTAAGATGTGAAAATCAGGTCGTCCGATATAATTTCAAAATTATCCGAGGTAATTCAGGTTTCATTGAAATCGCATAGAAAAGCTGTAGGCATTCTAAGACGTAAAGATCTTCGGTCCCGATTCGTGCAACGATCGTTTCTAAAGAGTAGAAGGAAATTCTCCGACACTTTCGTTTGGAGGTGCGGGGTGTCAGCAGCCCTTCGTTGCGTGGAGATTCAATATTTGATCAATTTCGTTGTACACGACCCTTCCATTAGGGTCGTAGTAACTACCGGAAAGGCCAATGAGAGCCGATGGTCGCGTAATCGGTGCTGGCGAACAGGCCGAGCCGAGTCGGACCAAGTCGGGCTGAGTCGGGTCGAGCTGATTGCGAGCTCGGACGAGCTCGCTGGCTCGCAAGCGTGTTTTTCGCCAAACGCTTCGACAGCGGTTTCGTGCCGGTTAAAGGAGGCTATTACCTTCGCGGTGTGCTCTCGAAACGGGGACGACCGTGCCGTGACGCATTATGCGTGCTCATATGTGGCGGGAACTGAGCGTTTACATGACAGAAATAGAGCAGAATTTCAGGGAATCGATGGAACGATAACCGAGCCTCGCGATATACCGTGGCCCGTTTTCTTCTTTCGTTCTCTCTCTCCCTCATTCACCTTTTTTTTATTAACGATGACAAATCGTTCCCGACAAACACCTGTACGGTCGTTCGCTGTTTATTTTCCGCCAGTGGTCATCTGGAATCGACTTTGTTCGAATCGAGCTCGGATATGGATGAGATTTTTTGCCTGCTAGAAGGTTCGTCGATATTTTACATATACCGATCCGCAAAATTGATCGCAAAAGTTTCGCTTAAAAATTGTACATGTTCAAAGTTTCGTACGTACGATTAATTTATCGATAAGAAAGTGAACGCCGTATACCCGAAGTCAGCTGTGCAGTTCGTCTCCGAATGGCCTGGTGTGACACACATTTCGAAACAAGTACATTTACAAATTAAATCAATTTCTGTTCCTTCTCTTGTTCTCTACTTTACCACGGCGCGATACTAACGCTACGCTCAGCGGAATCTGCCGCCAAGGCGGACTCTCCCCGGATCTTTATGCAAAATAAAAATTGTCTGCATCGATTGCGAGAAATAGAAGCCAAATCGAATGTTGTTTCTTCCCGTAACGATTTTAATAGAGGAGGAATTATATATCGAGTTCTTCGATTTTTAAAATTTTTCAACAATTTTACTACTAGTGGTAATTCTGTGTGTTGGCCAACCGATACATCAAAGACCCACCAAAGTGCCACAATGATTGCTACTAGGGTGCTTCTTAGAATTACTAGCTTTCAGTCACGAGAATGTCACGCGATAGAGTTTTACTGAAAATCATCTGTGTAACCAACAGATACAATGTTTGATCGAGAAGCGACCTACTTAACGAGTTAAGACCAATCTCAAGACTAACGCATCAACATCAGTGACTCTAGTTTCAGTAGATTTTGTCTGGAATGTTCATTGACTCCGACTTGGCTCCAATAAATCTTCGCCCTCTTTCTCTCTTTCCCGCTCGCTCGATTGTTCCTTTTTCTTCGTACCGTTAATACCAATGAATCAGCCTTTCCCTGCTATGATCTCGTTATGGCCCCAGTATCGTTCGCGCAATTCGGCTAATCAAGCGTATCCTGTAATTGAACGCAGTCAAACGATCCGCGTGCGTCCTGCGACCCTCGCGGAAACACGATATTGTTCTTATTTGTGAATTAGACACTCCTTCTCCATCCGGGTCGTGTACATTTCGCGACAGGGATGGTCACGTTTTAAGGTAACGACTATCGATCCTCAAGGGGGGTACACACCACCATGCGAGTTCAAAATTGTTGGCGAAATTAAAAAATTGGTTTTTCCGGTAATTATTAGATAAAATGAAAATATCTTTTCAGTGGTTACGTAGCAACATCTAAAATTACAAAATGGCGACGTTACGTATGTATGTTTTTCACATGAAAAATTTGTATGCGAGTTTAATCAAGAATAAATATACCTTTCAATGTGGTGTAGTAAGATAAAATTATATTCTACAATATTTTCTTCGTTTATTATGTTTATCATATATTTAGAAACTGAAAAAAAGTTATTCCGATTCGATGTGTGTGTTATCAATTATGAGACCGACTGTACGACAGATTATTGATATCAAATAAGATCCTACAAGAAGAAGATACATACTGGTCGTACTGTAATTAACCCTTAGCACTCGAGTGACGCCTCTGAGGCGCCATTAATGATTGGTGTACTATTATTTAAAATATTGTTTACATTATTAGATCTGTCGGTATCTAATCGATTACTCAACATTTAAGTATTGTATGAGGTGTTACATCAATTTCATATCCACCATATTTAAAAAAATCATACAGAATGGAAATATTCTAGATCGAAAGGCATGTTTAATTTTACGGTTAAAATAGCTCCGCGTGCAAAGGGTTAAACGATTTGTGGGAGCTCTAAATAATATGAAAGAGAGGAGGAAAAGGAAAGGTACGTTTCTCGTCCTAGACCCGCTACCAGAGGACTCGTCGGTAAAGGCTATTCTAAGCGGCCCCCCTGCCTTAAACTTTGGGATATCGGCAGGCGGTTGTGGACGGTATATTCTTTATATACACAAATCGGTGGCGAATCAGGTACTAGCGAGAAAGGATAGGGACAGACTTGACTATCTGTCCATTTTATAGCAGCAAGCTTCGGAAGTGAAGCTCCGCCACATTACCCCGTTGCCAGAGAACAACGATAATTAATAAGACCCGGGGAGTGGGGGATGACGAAATATGCTTGTATAGATTGCGCGTTTGCTCGAATTGTAAACACATCGTGGCGAGGCAATAGATCGCGCTCAACTCGAGCCTATCGGAGCCGTGGATGCTGCTGTCTCCTAGCATGGATCGTTCGAAGAGGAGGTGGCCCACACTAGGAGAGGGATTCACGTATTCTCGGCGGTTAAGGACTGCGTCTCTTAGACAGACGACACTCGCGTGTGACTGCACACAGTCACCACAGTACACTCGCACACCGCTAGACCACGTATACGTACGCAAAGATTGCAAGGGTCCGGGGATTCCACTCCTGATATCTTAATAATGCAAAGACGGGGTTTCTTATTAGTCAAAATCGGTAGATAAAAGATCAATCTAGGGGGCTATTTGCCTCAAAAGTCTTACTTTTACGTTTACGACGCGTAATTCTCATTATTCTGCAGCATGTCGCGGAGCCGCGAGTAGCAATGGAGAGGCGACGGTGCTGCCGCCTATCGTGGCTGTCGATATGCTACCGAATAATGAGAATTACCCGTCGTAAACGTAAAAGTAAGACTTTTGAGGCAAATAGCCCCCTAGATTGATCTTTTATCTACCGATTTTGACTAATAAGAAACCCCGTCTTTGCATTATTGAGAAATCAGAAGTGGAATCCCGGACCCTTGCAATCCTCGCGTACGTATACGTGGTCTAGCGGTGTGTGAGTGTACTGTGGTGATTGTGTGCAGTCACGCGCGAGTGTCGTCTGTCTAGGAGACGCAGTCCTTAAGTAGATGCCCGCTCGATTGATGCGTGTATTATATAATAGTATACCCCATTTATCCCCCATAAATATCCTCCTCCTCTCTTTCATATTATTTAGAGCTCCCACATTGGTGAACCCGATATGATGGATTCGTTTCGCGCGCTGTTCCACCGTGAATCCGTCGTGATCCGCAAATGTGTTGTAGAGGTTCGGCAATTCTCATTCGTGTTATACCTCCTTGGTCAATCGGTGATACATCTACCGACAGATCCAGAAGACACAACCCGAGATTCGTTGAACCTACGACGATGTCAAACGGTTGATATACGGTATACATATATACAAATCGGTGGCGAATCAGGTACTAGCGAGAAAGGATAGGGATAGACTTGACTATCTGTCCATCTTGTGGCAAGCGTCGTCGCAAGCGAAGTGCCGCCACACATTATTATTTTTGTTTACAGTCCTAAGCGGTGGTCCCCTGATGGATGATGTTTACAAACTCGAGCAGTACCATTGTCATTGGGGATGCAGTGACTCTAGGGGTTCGGAGCACACTGTCGATGGACAAGCATTCGCAGGAGAGGTTCGTACAGTTTTAATTAATAATTATCTACCTAAATGATATATAATAAATAGATTGCGGATCCTTACGTATTCGTGGCTTCGAAAAATTGTGAAAAAATGCTAGAAAATATAATGCCACAGAATTTAGTACGATTTCTATTTATTATTTTTATTTAACTTTCTTAATTTTCATTATTTTTTTATGAAATTTCACTATCGCATTTCTGGTATTTTTCTGATTAATATAAGACCAAACACGATATAATTCCAATTGTATTTAATGGTTAAATCGACGATTCAAGTTTCGGTCGCAAGGAAGGACAGCGTATTGGAAAGAAAGAGACACTCGTTCTGTCCTTCTCCATGTTCGGCTTCTCCTTTGAATTTCATTCTGTCCTTCTCTAGGTTCGGACTCTCCTTCGAATTTCATTCTATCCTTCTCTATGTTCGGCTTCTCCTTTGAATTTCATTCTGTCCTTCTCCATGTTCGGCTTCTCCTTTGAATTTCATTGTTCTTCTCTATGTTCCGACTCTCCTTTGAAGTGACAAAAATACGATCGTACACACCAACCTTACTGTCCACCATAAATACGGCTGTTGGACGGTAAACTCGACTTTACTGTACCACTGAAACTAAGATTTGACGTGATTCCTCGTTAAAATTGCACTAACAACCGCAGTCTAATGATAACAAATTGTTTAATTTCCGCAGCGCTTGGCAAAACATAAAGAAATATTTACAGTTTGATGCTGACGCTATTTCTCCAGACTTGAAAATTTGTTTTTCCTCTCGCTCGCCGTGGAACAATAGCGCTTAAGGTTCCGAGCACGGTTTAAATGTGAGGAGCGTGCTCTTAAACGACTTTAAAAGGACGAACGCGGGATAGGCGATTAACCGGGTTCTCTGACATTCGTGGTCGACCGCGGGTTCGCTGTAGATCGTTAATAATTCACTCTCGCGGAGCATGATTCGCGTCACGATCTACCATAGTCTTCGCAAACACGGGCTGCGATCGGCCTTGCCCAAGTGAGCATTCTTCGTCGCTTCAGAAGCTGACTCACTTCTATAGGAACGCATCCCTCGAAGAAGGCGGTATGAAAATTGCGTCGAAACGAGATCCTGAATGTGAAAACAACACGAATGAACAGCAACGAGAAGCTAGGAGTGACTGTATGCGAAACAATTTAGAAGGCAAAACACTCGGAAAACGGGGGAAGCGATTATGATAATTGGCGCTCCTATTGAGGTGAACACTTGTATGGAAATTGTAATTAAATTATGTAACAATACGCTTAGGCATTCCGACCGTTTTCAAACAACGCAGGCTAATTGTAAGTTAAGAATTCTTGACAAAAATTCCGTATGAGGTAAAATGAGGTATAGATATTAACCGACTATAAAAATAAAGGAATGCGACGAATGAAAATATTTATTTTCCTCTTTTTGGAATTTGTACGATTGCGTCTATACGTTGTTGATGCGCTTTCGAGCGATTTCCTCTGCTGCCTTCGGAATTCCTAGAGTTTTCCTGATTACTTGAAAAGATCTGTCAAATTGTCGGTCTTTCTATTTTCGAGAGAAACTGAAACAGAGGAAGAAGCCAGTCGACGATGGTTTATCTTGTAAACAATCCTAATAGACGAAAGAATACGTGAAATAATTGCAAGACGACATCCGTCGGCCGCGTCGCGTTCAATTTCTACGCACGTTTTTCTTTCGCTGTTCGATGCGCTTGGAATGCACTTCGAATTCGTGCATAAATCAGAGAAAACTCTTTCGCGTCGCGTGATCAACGCGCATTTCAAAACGATTGCTCAAGTAATACTCGTAGTTCAAGCGTACTTGTGTATATGTACGTAGCGAACACATTGTGAAATTCTACATTAGCCAGAGGCGAGTGTCAACTGGAAATGTGATAAATAGCCTGATTGCGGATTTTTATGCAAAAGTTGTCTGTATTCATTGCTTGATACGGGAGCTACGTAGACAGTTTTTTCTTTTCTTTATCATTTGATCGCGTTGAGAACGATGCAACAGAGTTTTTTCATTCGTAAAACGTTTTCGGTATTTTGCATTTGGTATGCTCATTTTTGTCTCAGTATTTTGCATTTGACATGCTAATTTTTGTCTCGGTATTTTTCATTTGATATGCTCATTTTTGTCTCGGTATTTTTCATTTGATATGCTCATTTTTGTCTCGGTATTTTTCATTTGATATACTCGCGTGCAGGGGATACTGCTCATACAATAGAACGCTCAAATAATAGAGCGTTCATATAATAGACGGTTCGCATAACGGTTGTTCATACGTATAATGGAGGTTAAAAAATCCACGGTCCGGTAATCACCGAAAATCCAACTCGTTGTTTAGTTAATACCAAGTGTTCGAGGCTATGTCCTCGCTGTGCGTCAGTTGATTCCGAGTTTGTTCTACCAATGACGCGCGCTAATCACGAGTGTAATCACAAGCTTGCGAAACATATTTCACGCGGGACTGTTTGAGCAACCTGTTAGACGAACGACTCGACAATCCACAGAACAATAAGCTTTCTTCTTGATCGCATCGCGCCTTCGATGAATAGATCGCTGATGCATAGTTTATTACCAGCGGCTATTGTCTCGCGCGGTGACGAAACAGGAGAATTTTGATAGTATTGCCTCTGCCCGTTCTAATAGTCGGGAAACATTGATATCAATGTATAATAACATTATACGTGTATATCGGCGAAATGTTAATGCACTAACAATGTGCGTATATTATAGAAATGTATATTAACATACAATATACAACTCATAATACTCGTACATTTCGTAGATGTAGAAATTTAAGTAATTATTTTTTGTAATATCTGTTCGTATCTTTTGTTGCAGTTGCATCTAGTGCATTGGAACACCAGCAAGTACAAAACGTTCGCCAAAGCAGCGAAAGCGCCGGACGGCCTCGCGGTTCTCGGTGTATTTCTGAAGGTCGGTAATCATTTGATTTCCTCTTGCTGTTTCCTTGATCCGAGATTTTTTTCATCCGCTTCACCTAGTTCAGTTTCAACTGCACATTAGTCACGCGTTCTTCCTTGTTCCTTGAACAGAACGAATTTAAAAGACCAGATTGCTCGCCGCCAGGTTATCTTCTCAACGATAGCTATCTTTTCCGAGAGGCGTACAACTTGTGTTACATCGTAAGCGGTAGTTGAATCACTAGTAGCTAATACTTAGAATCAAGCTGTGCTATAATTAACTGCAAGCGTAACGACGAAGTACTGTTACAGTTAATTGAAAGTCGTTCGAAGCGTTTCCTCGCTTCGCTCTGCGCAATTTCATTTTAATTTCACCATTGATCTATGAATTCTTCAAACTCTTAAATTAATTATTTAACCCGTGTTCCGAAATGTTATGAATTGAATTTTTAATTATACACAGGAAAGTAATGCATTTTATTAAATAATTTGAAGAAAATCAAGAACGTTACGTACGACAACAGCTCTCCACGGAAATGATGCAAAACTGGTATTTCTGAAACTTCTATGAGAAATTTGCATATTTTTACGGATTTTTCGAGATTCTCAATTTTTTAAAACACGTTTGCCCAATCCGAAAAATCCACATTAATAACCATGATCATCGGATAACTTCGATATAATATCATCGAATTTACAGTGGAAATTTTCCGAAAAAATCAGACAGCATTTCTAAAAGGACTTGGGACTTTTTTATTATACAGTCTGGGGTGTTCTTTCATCCCCGTACGCAGAGCGAATGTTAACGATGGATCTCTAAATTAATATTTAACAATGAAATTTCATATTCAAATTTGTGTATAACCATTGAACTCGGAGCTCAAATTCGATTTGAACGATTCAACATTGAACACGACTTGGAATTCAACGATTGAGCTGAACTCGCGTGCGACTTAACCCATTGAGCCCTGAGTTTAAATTCGAAGTTAGACAATGAACTTTGAATTCGATCGTCAAACTCTGCCTCCGACATTGACATTGGCATTATACAAGTGTCTCGCGGTCAATCTATCACGATTACGAAACGATCAACTTGGCCGTTGGCATTGACAGTTTTCCTGCTCGTGACACTAGGTGGCCGTGCACAGAATTCTCGGTTATTCTAATTCATTTTACTTAGATACTGTTTATGTCCTTTCTACGGGTGCAGCACACCGATGCACGCATATTTATAGTCGCATAAAGCTTTTACATAAGCTGGTATAAGTTCCGTAAGCAGAATCCGTAACAGTGTGTGACGCCGTTCGTTCCATCATCGGTTGATAGCATGGTTGCATAAGCTCCGCCGAGAACACGAATCATTATCCGAGGTCTATCAAGACGAGGTGAAATTCACTGTTGCCACTTCTGATATCGAGAACGCCGAGGACGAACGGAGGAAATCATGATCACGCGAGATCGAATCATTCTCTTCCGCTCATCTCTCGCCGTCATCCTACGCGGATACTAAAATGGAGTTCCTCTCGCGATAACCATTCTGCAATTGGTGCAATTGGTTTTTCTGAATTATTCTTCCAAGGTACAAAAATTTTTTAAATGCGAGTGCAGCTATTGCGACGCATCGCAGTGTAGGAGGGTCAACAGTATCATTTACCGTGGGTGTTCAAATTATTAAGACGTTCAAATTATTTTTGTGGAAAATTCTATGTTTTAAAAGATACAGGGTGAGTCACCGAGGACAGCCACCGACTGTACATCTTTTTTAATTAGAATTAGAAACTTCTATAAACATCAGAAGTCCATTAGCCATGCCTCGAACATACATACCTACATTACGTACATAACGCGATGCCATTAAAGGAAGAGACGTTCAAGTGCCATTTAATCTTCACGTAGAAAATAACTATATATAGAATTAAGACTCGTGTGTATATTGGAACTCAAGATATAGTATCTGTATATTAATGTACTCGCGGAATCGATAAACGAAAGAAAACGCTACAAAGCAGTAATATCTCTGATCTGAGTGATATCTCTGATTTAATGATAATTGAAACTCCGAGTGGTTTGTCGCAGACATAATCGTAAACGGTGGAACAACTTTTGCACAGTGAATCGCGAAAGACAGGTCCGTCCATCTGTCGATCGAATGTTGCCAGCCACTGGTATTAATGACCTCTCCGCTATCAAACGATCGTTCAATGCACATCATTCACCCGAGAATGCGCATAGATTATAATTTGTCCGGACTGTTGACATTGTTGATGCATTGCCAGCAGGTGTCCCACTACTGCAGATACTTTATTCAATTTGAAATGTCCCGTAAATTGTATTCGTTATTTTTTTCGTTTATAGATGTACGATGAAAATTAAATTATTTTTATTTCCGTTTGATCGCGATTTTTAGCGATTCATTGTGAAAGTGGGGTGTAACTGCGGTGCTTGTACAAACACCTTTCTTCTTAATGTATTTTTACAGAAATCACGGTACAGGTTTTGCACTCCAAATTCACCCTTTTGCAAATAAAGTATTTTAAAGTAAGTTTTAGTGAGAAAAATCAAATCAAATGTAAATTAATTATTAAGAAATTTAAGATATTATTTATTGCCAGTACTGGACGAAACGCGTCACGTGACCGGGCCGCGGCGGAAAGGTGGAGAGTAGCGTAGAAGGGGAAGGTAGAGTGGGAACACAAGTGCCACGAGGACCTTCTTGTCATCTCACCACGGTACACATATTTTACAATCCGCAAAATTTACAATAATGGAAAAAATGTAGTTACCCCATTTTCATAATGACCGGCTCGTTTAATAATTTCTTCGATTACAAGAATTGCGCGGCACGTTCCATTCGTATCCGACGAACGAACGATGTACGATATTATCGCGTGTCATCGATACAATGATGTATCGCGTAAAAATGACAATACAACCGTGAATAACGCAATCATTCGTTTCGATCGCTCCAAATTCGACGGAAACGCTCGAATCCCATCAACATAATGGACACGCTCGATTGTGCAACGCTGTTTTTCGAATTGCATCGCATTATCAACTGAAATGGCGTCGACTGCATCCACTTCCGACTTGCGTGGGCCAGGCTTTTAAGTTCCAGCGCGTGGCGAAGCTTGAGGAACGATTGCGCAATCTCGAACCGTTGACTTCATGACTGGAGAACATAGAAAAACAGAATTCATCGGGCAACCGTGTGAAACGGCGTTGTCCACGCGATTCGACATTCCTTACACGTGCATCGTTGAGTTACACCTGATATTTTCTATTAAATGGAATGATTTTCACGCGACGACGTATTCATTTTTCCTGCAGGCGTTGTTCTTTCCAATAGACATTTAGGTGATGTAATATTCTTTAGCAATTACCTGTGTATTCATCAGGAATGCGTATATACTGCCAATCAACTAAAAACTTTGTATTAAATGGAATGAGTCTCGTATATGAATTGACTCATTTCTGTTGCACGCGTATTTAACACGTAGTTTTCGTATGTTTCATACGTTCATGTGTTTCGTATGTTTTGTACGTTATGTATTACGTACAAGATGTTATCGATTTTATTTTTTAATATTTTCTTATGTTGTATTATGTCTTGAGGGCTACCAATTTTTTTTTGCATTCCGAGCACATCATTCTTGCATAAAATGCTTGCACATACGGTAAAGTCGCGATCTAGCTTCCCGAGGATCTCCACGATCACTGTCTCTTCGTCTACCCCTTCCACTGTGCGGTCCGTGTTTACATGCTGTCCTTTTCTACGTTCGGCATCTTTGTACTTTCGGCGCGATCGACGCAATCAAAACAATATAGTTTCCCTACACTATCTCTGTCCCTGTATTATTATTTCATGATAAATTAGGAATAACATTAACGTACGATCGAATTACGATCGTACAGTAATCGGAACAGTTACCGTAGTTATGCTTCTTAGTGTATAAATTGAACACTGTCGGTTACAGGTTGGCAAGACGCATCAGGAAATGGATAAGATAGCGCGTCTGCTACCATACGTGTCTCATAAGGAGGAGGTCGTAGAAATCTCCGAGCCCATCGATCCTGGTAAACTCCTTCCGGGTAAGCGTTATGGCAATGACATTCAAACATTTTCTCGTCCCACCACGGTTCGATTAAGTATTCACCGTTGATTGAATATTCCGTATGTGCATTACCATTGAACGATACACGATCGCGCACAGAAATGATCGAACTGTTTTCATTTCTCCGGCTCGAACGATTTGTTCGTTAAAAAACACGATTAAATTTGCATCGATGCTCCCGATCACGATCTTTGCATACTTTATGCCTCGATACTGTTTTGCTCGCGACTGTCGACATACGAATGAATCGGAAATCACGGCAGAAAGGGAACAACAATGTTTCGTTGGTTGAAACATTTATTTCCTCTTTCGAGGTCGTTTTTAACTTGTCTTTCAAACATCGATCTCTCGCTTTTATACGTTCTACGTACTAGATGTACAATTACATGTAATTTTGATCGAAATACGAGTATATCGATGATCGTTAGACTGGAGATCGCTCTTTATGCAAGGTAAAAATGATCCGCATACTATAAGCAGTGTCGCCAGATCAAGACTCGTGCCCCACTCTACCTTCCCCTTCTACGACACCATTACCTCATCCTTCCACCGCGGCAGGGAGGGTGTAACTTCTTCCCCTCATCTGGCGACACTAAGAGAAAAACAGTAAGAAACAGAGTGCATCAATTAAAATGTATTTTTTCTTTCGATAATTTTGATAAACTGCAGAGATCGTAAACAACGTTTTTCCAACGTCTTAAAAAATCCGTAATCTAACGAGCATTGCTCAACGCGTTCACAGTTCCATGTCGTGGAAATTTTTAATAGAAATTCAACAAGTCATAATCGAAGATAACAAACTCCAGAAATAAAATAAAATTGAAAGCTTCTTCGAAGCGTATAGAACAACATTGTAATCTACGTATTTGCGATTGGTTGTGATCGTAAGAAAAAACCATCGTAAGATTTTCATTCAAGCACGGTTGGTCGGACCGATGAACGCGTTATCGGCGTGTAAACAAATTTACGTCTCGGCAACGAGGAAAACGAAACGGGGAGAGAAAGTTGCCGGAGCCGCGCAACATTTTCTAGCTGGCCGTAACATTTAGTTTTCAACTCGAAGATTGCCTACGTTCTCGAAGCGGAAGAATGACGTTAGATGCTTATAAAGGTCGCCGGGGTTAACCATATTCCAGTGCATTAGGTTGACGAAGTTACATAATTTTTCTCCTCGCTTTTGCCCCGTTAATAAATTAGCGGCCGTCTTGCACGTGTCCAAGGCAAGAGGCTCGTTAGCCCGTCACGCGATTTCGCTTTCCGTCGTTCGCCTTCCATAATTTATTGCGTCGAGGATCTTGACCCTCGGTCAAATTCGCCGGTGACATTTGCTTCGAAATCATCAGCCAATTTGTTCGTGCATGTACAGACGACAACGGCTATTGGACGTATCTGGGCTCGTTGACCACGCCTCCTTGCAACGAGAGCGTCACCTGGATCCTGTTCAAGAAGTGCCTCGAAGTGTCTCATCACCAGCTCAATATTTTCCGTAATCTGCGGAAGTTCCCGCGCGGAGAAGAGTGTCCCTGCCACGAGAATCATGGAGTGGTGAGTATATTTTCCGTCTTTCATAGCGAAGATCGGTTCGGGTAACCGCTCGAGGTCACCGGGACTGCCACCACCATGCTTTCAGCTCCGCCCACTGTACCAAAGCAGTACAGATCGTTCAAGAAATTCATTGATCTTTTCGTTTTCTAAATACAGTAGAGCCTCCCGTGTTCGAACTGACAGACAGTTTTACTTGGAATCCTATATCCTTGAAAGGGATGATTCGCGAAAACGATCTCCGTGGCTGTGTTGAGGAGTTACGAACGAAGAACACAAACTAGGGACGGGCATTTTTGTCTCAACCGAGACAAGACCGCCCCCCACCGGTATCCACTACACAGTGGTCCCAAATCGCCAAAACGTGGCCAAAACGTCAAGACGTTCCTGGATTGAATTGAAAGTACAACATTGTCGGAACACCCTGCATATAAGGGGGGGGGGGGGGGGGAGATAGGTGGCTGTTCTTTCTTTCTTCATCGACAAGAACGTTCGGACATGAACTGGGTATCTGGGCTGTGTGTCGCGGGTCGTTAGCCCGGTCGTGTCCGATCGTTGTTTCGTCTTCGTTATTTTTAGCGGTGGCGTGGCGGTCTCTAGTGAATTTCAAATCGGCGGAATCACGGCCCGGTTTCCTAATTCCGGCGACTCTACTCTTGGTTCCAGGTAATCAACAATTTCCGTCCGCCGTTGCCGTTGGGGAATCGCGTGTTGCGCGAGTGTGGCAGCTTCTGAGTGCCGTCTCCCGGTTCCAGAGCGGTCGTTGCACATTCTGGGCTATTCAACGGCCTGTGTCGGCCACCAGGAACTCGGAATCAGTCGATGCAAGTCGAAACTCGACCGGAAGGAAACTCGTACTACGACTCCTTTGCTCGTCACCTTCTTCCTCCAGTGTGTACCCTTCTAATCGATGGATCGTCCCACCCTGTGCAATAGATCGTCGAGTAAAACGAGGCGAGAGCCGGCTCCCTTTGCCCCGGTGCCTAAAACCCTGGACGACCGTTCGCCGACGCGCGTGCATTCCGTCGCTTCGAGTACAAAGTGCAATTAATCATAGTTCAGACCAGAGGATTACTTCTTCGCTTCAACGTAAATAGAGACTAGATTTTAGCCGGAGAACCTGTCGGAGCACCGCCATGGACCGCTACAGGTCGAACCGAGAACGTGCCTACACGCAACAGCGCCTAATCGGCTATAGCCATCCCGATCCTGGCATCCCGATCCCGGCATCCCGGCCCCGATCGCTGCCACTCCCCACTCCTCGCTATTCCTTGAAACTGGTTTCACGGATTGGGCGCGCGCGTCCATCACCGCTTTCCTGCGGTTTCCCTGTTTAACTCGGTGTTTGTTTAACCTGAAATCGCCGCAGTGTGGTAGTCCACCAACAAATAGTAGTCTTCGTTGGCTTTATTCGGATTTTTACTGAAAAAAAAACAGTATAATTTTTATTCAATATTTATGCATACGATAAGCGACGTCTTAAAAATTACGACTTAAATTTTTGAAAAAGCACTTGAAAAGATTGAATCATGAATTCGTTGCAAGAGAATGCAAGAAAAAGTCGGAGGTTTCCGTGGGTGGCTTTTTCGAAAAAATAATCGCTCGACGGTTCTCCGTCGAAAAAATGAAAATGCCGAGTACAAATCATTGCCGAAGAACATGTTTACGACGTAAGGTTGTCGTTTCTAGTTGCGAAAGCGAGCTCGCTCTTAATTTATTTCCATCGTTCTTCGAATACACCGTTCGTTTTTCTTGTCACGTAATTGCAAACGACCCGATCCGTGAAATCGAACATTCGTGTATCGGTAGTAAACATTCGTATTGTGTTTGTAGCAGCGTAAGAGAAGGTGGAGTCAACGGTGAAGAGACTGCTCCGAATCGTGTACCATGTAACGTTAACATAAGCAGGATACTTGAAATTTTTGTAGGAAACATTTTAAAGATGTATGCGTGTATCTTCAATCGAAACAGAGAAGATCCGTCCATTATCGGCTGACCTCTTCGAAGGAACAAGGAAGCCTTCCAACGAGAAACGAGTGTCATACAATATTGTTATAACGTTCATATATAGGTATTATTTATGTATTGTACATACATAAATATACATACACACATATGTATTTGCTAATACGTGTTATTTGTGACACTTTGCGAGGTTGTTGGACGACGGAGATTATTTCTGATACATGTCTAGATCATTTTAAAATTGAAACCTGTGTGTACGGTAACATTCGGTTTACGGTAAGTCGAATTTTAGCTTAAGAGAAAGAATCATGCCAATAGACGAGTTCCTCTAAATTATTTCCCCATTCCTAGGGTCCTAACTGCGTCCGTGGAAGTAGAACTAGACTCTGGATTTTATGATGACCAAAATGAGTAGGTGCCATTTGTAACAGTGAAAAGATAAACTTTAAGAGTATCGATATAATAGTTTCTCTACATTAAAATTTTAAAATTAGTATCAAGTTTTTTTATATAATTAGTTAAAATTAGAGTGACAAATATAAATTTATATTTATAGTTAGCTCGTTGCAATTGATGCTCAATCTTTTTATTTTGCACGAAGAACCGGAGTCTAGTTATTTTACTACTATTTAATTGCTGCTTCGTTCCTCCTAGAGTACTATCTTCACCCTTCAAAAGGAAAGCGCTTTATTCTATTTCCTGTTAAGGGGCGCTCAATTTTCTCCACGAAAGAGCTACTCCGTTTCTCCGCGAAAGAGCAACTCCGTTTCTCTTTGAAAGAGCTGATCAATTCTTCCGCGAGCATGGTTTCTGGAATGAAATATTCACGCCGTTCCGACAAACCTCGTGAAAGAGTCGTCGACAAATCGTGCACGCCAGTGTGCCTTCTAAATTCGTCGTCATATCTGTCAATGGTCCAATGTAGACGAGCTACGAGTAGACGTGTTGAAACAACGTGCGAAGCGACGATCGTTCACAACCCGTTGTAATCATCGAATGTTCCAACGATGACGATTCCCGTCACGAACGAGCATCTAGTTTCCTTTGCATATTACGATTGTTATTTAACGCGTCCGACTTCGTCTCGTTCAGACTAGAGTCTATTCGTTGACCGAATGCTTTTCAACACGAAGACGCCTACGACTTCTCTTTGTTTCGAATCGTATTTTATAGATCGTGAGTTTGCTAAATGTAATTTGAATCGTTGTATACAACGTCTACTCTTGTCGACGGATTTATAGATGTGTAAATGTTTGACAAGCGTCGATCGATCTCGATTGCTTTTTAAACCAAGTTGAACCAACTGGATTATTATCAATCGATCTTGAATTCTTACGTGCCCATGATTATGAACGTGGTCTAACGACAAGTCATATATTTCTTGTTTCGAGATATTTCAAGGATTACATTTGAATACATTATTATGAATGCGAGGTTTTGCGTGAATCTCGTACGAATCTCATACGACAATGTTGTTTTTAAAGTGTGAATTGACTTGGACCATTTTCAAAATTAACTGAATGACATAAAGCAATAAAAAAACTATGAGTTTTATTAGAAACAATAATTTTAATGAAATAATTCATTTTTTAAAATTTTGATTTAGACCACTTTTATAATTATGGGCACATGTATGTCTTACAATTAGTTTTGAAGCGATTGCATCCGAAAAGTGTCGGACAAAGTCTCACTTATCTCCGCCCTAAATTTCTGCATTGATGCTCAAGTAAAATTCAACGAGAGGAATTTCCGATGAACGTAGGTAATAATGGACGAGAGATTACGCAGCAAAAATTCGTTGTAACCTAAGGGCTCCCGTAAAAGTAATCTAAACCGGAGCCCATTTACATCTTGTTTGACCCGGTTCTAACTGAAGTAGACTTGCCTGACCGTAAAGGCCCTTCGTCGTATCAGAACACCGGGAGTGTCAGTTTTTAATACGATCAGTTTGAACGCGTGCTCGAACATCGTGCTCGCGTCTCACCCTCTCGAACTTCCCCCTTTCTCCGCTAAAATTTGTATTCGACACTTTAGATGTATGTATTTGACAGAGAAGCGACTTCGGGCGCCATTGTAGCGCTCGTTTTTAGCGTCTAACGGCGATTTTTAAACGGGGGTTCTGTGTATTTATTGTTGAACACGTGATAAGCAATCTGTATTTGTATTTCGTAGCATCGACTGTGATAAGAGAAAGAATATGTTATGAATAATAAAGTGGAGACGAAAAATCACGGTCATTCAATGAGAACCTTCTTCAATTCTGTAATTATTACCAGACTGCGGATTTTATGATTTCATTCAATGAGAACCTTCTTTAATTCTATAATTATTACCATACTGCGGATTTTATGATTTCATTCAATGAGAACCTTCTTTAATTCTATAATTATTACCAGACTGCGGATTTTATGATGATTTATTTTATGCATGATAAAAATCAGCGGGGGAGAAATACAAAACTAGGAAGACATCGAACAAAGTTAAGTATGCTACGTTGTTATCGACTTGTTAAGATTATTAAAAGAAGAGATACTGCTCGCAGAATTCTGTTTACAGAACGCATTGTCGATCAAGATGTAATTACACACCTTCCACGAGCAAGCGCCACTCAGAAATGTTCGTATATTTAGCGTCCTGCCATTCAGGCACGTCTGGTTTCTACCGTTAACGCAATGGCACGAGAGTCCTCTTGAAAACCGGTCAGAGTGGACGGTGCACCCTCGGATTCCTGATTGCGTCGCCGATACCTGCGTGCGGCGAATGAACTATATTTTAATCCGACGAAAACCTCTCTTCTAATGGAACTAGCATATCCGATCACGTCAGAGTCCCCGACTACTTTGAATAATTTTTCATTTTTCATGTAAATAGTAAAACGAAACACAGCGGTCGATTTAAAAAATGATTTCTAGTATGTAAAAATTGAAGATATACATACAATGCGATGCAATGCGAAGAGACAATTATAAACTGAATATTTTGTGTATGTACTTACGTAAATTTGGCTATTACTTACCTGTAATATCTACAACCTTACATCAAGGAGGATACTTCTGTGAAAGAACCGTTTTCTTTTGTTGTATATTTACGTAAAATGAAATTTCAGGAATAACCCGCACAATGCATGAAAACCTTTAATGTTCTTTTCTGGAAAACGAAAAAGAATTGCTTTCGAAAGATGCTCCCCTTTTTATTTACATTTAGAACATAAATTTACCAGTTCTTGTGTACCATTTTTTAGAAATGTCTTCCGGCTTTCAAAAAATCCGAAAAAACCAAGGAAACCTGGTCAAGTCTCTTCTTTAGTACTGTCGCCAATAAAAAAGTAAAATTCAAAGAAAGATGAGGATCCCCTTCTTTCCCTTTGACAGGACTGAAAAGAGAAATTTGTGTCTGCACGTAAACGCAACACAAGGCGATTATCCTAAAATGGCTTTATTATTAACTCCTTAACTTTACACATGTTTAATATGTAGTACTTGTCAAGAGATATCTGTATACGTGTGTTATTAATTCAGTATTTCGTTCCGTTAGTCGTCGACGCCGGCGACGAGACGATCGACGGCGTCGACGAGCCGGAGACGTTTATTGGTTTAGCGACGAGCTCCCGCACTTTATCCGGTTCCATAGAGCTGCGCTACAGCGGACAAAAATAATTTGAAAATCCCAGTCAGTTATGTGGTTCTTATTGTATACAAGAAATTCCTATACACGACACCATATTAGTGAATCCTCCGTCCTTCGATCGTGGAACTTCATCCCCCTTCGTTTTACTCGATTACATCCCCTCATTCTCTCTCTCTCTCTCTCTCTCTCTCTCTCTCTCTCTCTCTCTCTCTGTCTTGTAATTAGTTTTTTCCTTCGTTCTCCTTTGTACAAAATACTTTCGAATCGCTCCGAAGATTAAAAAAAACAACACTGTGTTCCCCACCCCCCGACAACCATCTCTAAAGAAATTCGTTCCCTCTAACCCCCTCGTTTTCTCCACTCTCGCGTGTTCCTAATCTTATTAATTATCGTACACGTTATATCATACACAGGTCGTCGTATCCTTGCATTTTTCCACGTTCTCGTCACAGTTAACACAATTGCAGCGTTTGAGAGCAACGCGATTTCAAAGAGCGATGATATGGATTAGAAGCATGATATGAGGTGTCCTTGCTTATCGCAGGGCGCGCTTATCGACGCAGGGATCGGCCCTGATTCGTTTCCGTCCGATAAAAGTTAGAGATTGGTCGACTGCGAGTCGAGCTGCTTGTGTAAAAAAAGGTACGCTCAGTTGGTGGCTCGAGCGCAGCCGACATCTCTGTTCGCAACGTGACCGTACAAATTTCCACGCGGAAGAGACACGCTAAAAATGGCATACAAAAATAGAAAATATTCCGAGGTTCCTCTACTCGCCGAACCGGCAGGGTGAAGCGTGACGATTAAGATCTTCGAGCGAACCAGGAAACATAAGTACACGGACCGTTTCAATCGCAGAAGCAATGTAAATAAGACATATAAGGTGAAAATGTAAATTTTTCTAACATTTGGACATGTTAAAAATATTTAAGAACATCGATGTATCAGTTTCAGCTTAATAAGATGATTAAAAGAAGAATAGAATTTTTGTTTGGCTCCTGTGTCCAGCGATCAATGAGAACGTTTTTTATTTTGCATGAAGATCCACAGTTTAAAACCCTTTGCTCTCGGAGCTGTTGTAATTCGAAAACCGAATTTTTCTTCCGGCCTGAAATATTTCCTTTTTATATGATTTTTTAAATTTTATCGACATGAAACCGATGTAATACTATTCGACTTACGCGGAAAGCGCTGGAACGAATAAACCGCGCAAGTCGAGGACTTGCTGTACCCTAAAAATATGCCACTCGTAAGTAATTTTGAAAAGAGACGATACTCGAAGAAAACGATGATCGAACGTTTCGTCTCGCCTCACCGTGCAACTTCTCCCAGATGAACGTAACGCTTTCAATTCATATGATCGTGTTCTCTTCCGTTCGGCTCCCTCTGCGATAAACAAGTCGCGATGAAAAAGGATTCCAGTAGTCGCGTAAATATACTTAAACCTTCTACATTACAAAGACGTGAATTAATAGTAATATATATTATATTGTAATTTAGCTTGCATACGAAACATCCGTTTATCATTCTACATACACAATTAATCATCATCATCATCAGCATATCATCATTCACACGAGTTTATATAGGAGTTACCCCAAATTTTCAGATTCGTCAACTACCTGTTCGTTCCTCGCGAAGCGGATGTGAACGGAGCCTTCAAATTCGAGGTGCAAGATATATTTTCATTTGCTCTTTTTCTTCTCCATTCGAAAGCGAAAAAACCCACCCTACCTCCACAGATTTATCGTTTTTATTTTCTGTCGTCCCGCCATCTCGTGTTTTCCCTTCTTCTCAAAAAAATATCAGGAAACTATCGAGGTATGTGAAGAAACGGCGTGCGTACCCGTATCGAGCCCAGAAAACATACTTCCACGTTCGAATTACATAAGAAGGACTTTTGCGAACAGAGCGGTTCGGAGAGATTGTACAAAATCATGTTACAAAACTGTGTATAATATGCGTGCGCCCCGCGCAGAAAGGATTACAGCTCGCGCTTCATGTACACCTTATCAATGAAATGGGTTCTTGTTAATCTTTTATCCGCTCCTAGCCCCTCTGTTTTGTTCCTCGCTTTCTCCTCTACCCTCCTCTCCTCTTTTGTTTCGTTCTTTTTTTCTCTTTCTTTTAAATAAGTATCTTTTGGCTTGGTAACTATGCGAAGTTTAAATTAATTAAACATGACAACTCTCTTCCGCGAACAGGCTGAAACCAGAGATCGTGCTTTTGTATTTAAATACACGTGCATTAACGCATCCTCATTTTAATTTGTAATTTTTAGAACATTTGATATTCATTTCTCTACCGAGACTATGGTTTCAGTGGTAGTTCATTTTTTAGAAAAGGCTCTTAGAAAAACGACAGCCAAATAGACAATCATTGCTGGCAATAGCCACGAGTTGTTACGAAAAATAAGATTGTGCGTAAAAATTAAAAAAAAAAACGAACAGAAAGCAATCCTGTCTCCGCGTCCTCCTCTCTCTCCCTCTCTTTCTCTCTCTTTCTGTACAAGTGTGCAGTAAAAAGAAACGGAATATAAGATGAGAAGAAATTAAATGCTGTGACACGGGTCTGGCAGCGTATGAACAACATTGACCTAAGTGACTGCAGACTCTCTATCGAACGACGATTAGGTAATATACATATTTATATATATATTTGTTATCGTTAGTTTTCCTTTTTTTCATTCTGCATGGCCTACAGTGCCAATGGAAGCATTTTTTTCTTGCTGTCACTCTGCAATGGCATCGCGCGAACAGATATAGTCGATTAAGTTTTCTTCTTTTTTTTCTTCGTTTTCTACCCCCTGTTTTCTCTCTCTCTCTTCTTTTTTTTCATAAAATCCTCAATTTTTTCTCTTTTTCTAATACGTTAATTTCTTTAAACGAAAAACCGATCGTCGGATGCTTCAGTTTCAATCGAACTCCGTTCTTCGGTTTCGATCTTGTCTTCTAAGCGGTGAGAAAGAAAAAGAAAACTGCGTCACCCGACAACCAATCGATTCTCTTTCCCCTTTCTTTCATTTTCTTTTTTTTTCTCTTCATCTTTAATCATCCTGGCAGTGTTTACACGTTGTAGGTACGTTGTACGATGAGAAGATTCGTTAAGTTGATAGTCATTGATACTTGGAGACCGTATAACAGTTTAAGTAACCGCGAGAATGCTGTCCGATCGACAGCATCACAGCACGATACTCTTATTGCTTACAAAAATGGCACTGATTACTGAAATATTGAACGAGTATCGTTGCTGCCCCCCGAAAGTAGTGAACAACCTCGCCGTAATCGATGTCTGTTCTATCCAGTAAAACCTAAAATCTAAATTCGCTTAATCCCGGAGTCGGAGCAGTGAATCCTTCGTCTCGTCTACGGTTTGAATTCGTTACGAAAGGCAACGCGTGATTTGTATCCCATACTCCCTAGAAAAATTTCCCGTGAAATATCGACGGTTCGGAGAAGTACATCGGTTTCGAAAAGAAAAAGGAAAATAATACATATATATTAAAATAAAAAAAAAAGAAGAAAAACATATATCGAGGACCCAGTCGAGTCTCCGTTAAATACAATTACCGCGTACGAACAGCGACGATCGAGCGTGTCTCTGCATATGTATATGTGTATGTGTGTTCGTGTGTATGCGTTGTATAGATTATTTCGATAAATGTAAGTAAAAAGTGCACGCGCGATATTTTTTCTTTTGTTTCTCGCCAACGAATGTCCTTACGTGTACCGGATCGTTTACCGGACGAACGAAAAAGCTTTACAAATTGCTGTATACGTTCAGAGATCCACAACCGTGACGTCACCGGCAGTCTGAGGTTTCTTCTGATAATTATTTTGGTTTTGCGTGTGTATTGGGGAGTCTCCGAGCATCGCTAGCATATACTTGCGCGTAGGGGAGTGGACCGTATTTTGTTAGGGGGGCACGTATGGGGGCGGTTTTCTGTACGTGGGAGTCGGCTTCGGCCGATTTTGACGATTGGTATCGCGGTTCGTGGCGAATGGCGGCGGTGGTTGATAAGGCTCCTCCGAATTCTCTTTTGGTAACATAGGCACGTCCGCTCCGTCCTCTGTTTTCTGATACTCCGGCGGCGGCAGGGGCGGTTTCTCTTCCTTTAAAATCACCGGCGACTTGTTGCCTGTCAGACATATGAAATAAATGTTAATAACAATCCGTTTAAACGCCGCATTAAATAATAACCCACTTGTAACCGATGTAGAAGTTCTTACAATTATGAACGAGATGCTTTCGAAGAGATCTTGATCGTGGTTTACGTTTCTTTTGCCAGGATCGTACTTGTATCGAGAAATGCGAGTATACTTGTATTTACAATGAACAGTGAACAGATACGTTACCAAAAATGCAAAGTATGAATTTTCACCATTTCAATGTGGACGATGGTTGACGAAACAAGCATGTGTGTAATATTTCTCTAAGAACTATCTCTCAACTAACAACAAATATTTGACACGTATTTTTTTATAGCTGCCGACATTTATCTAGCAACCTCCCTTGTATGATCGTTTCTCTCTCATTTATACTGGACAATAAACAAAGAAAGTCAATGAAACTAAAATCTCGAAGATGTTCTGACATCGATACTAAGAAAGCTTCCAATTCGTCGAAAGAACATAGTTGTCGCGAAGAACAGAAGTTTGGACACAAATGGGTTAACAGAGATCAATCGAAGTCAACATACTGTATTTACCTGGATCAGGTTTCTCGTCCAGCTCGTCCTGGAAGATCACAGGGATTCCCTTGCTTCGGAAGCTCTGTCTTTCATCGTCCTGCTCGCTGACGCTCATTTTCCCGCTTCTCCTTCGTCTGTACAGTACGCAGGCAATGATACCAGCTAGGATGAGCATTGCTGCGATGATGATAGCAGGTAGAACGAACGTGATGAGGTAGTCATCGTGGAACGTTCCGACCGAGGTGGAATCGTCGATAGGTGGAACATAGTTATCCGGCGAATGAACGTCAGTCAGTTCACCAAGACAGATCCCCATAGGGATCACCGTAATTTGTTTTACGGGGAACTTAGAGCCCATCACTTCTAGGACTTCGTCGGTCACAGATCGACGATCGTTGTCGCTTTTGACCAGCACCGATCGTAGTCTGCTCACCTCGTCGTGGGCGCAGTACGAAGTGGGAAGAGTCCTGTTGTGCCATGTGATCAATGTGCTTCCGTTAGATATACTATGCAAGGAGATGGAACTCGTATCTCTGTCTTGATACAGGTCGCGCAACTTCTCGATAAAGTTACGCTTCTGTAGAGCAGAGTGCGCGAACGAGTCGTACGGGATGTCCAAGGTCATCGAGAACTCCACCGTTTGATGCATCATCGGAGCTGGATGGACTACTACCACCAGGCCATCTGTGGTACTAGCGTCTTCCTTGTCGGTGACGACTAGCTGGTATTCTTTGCGTCCTACGTCACTGCGCATCGGAACACCGTAGAACTCTTGATTCTTGCTGTCGAACTGCAGCCACTCGTGCGCTGGTATAGGCGTGCGCTCGATAGTCAACAGAGACATTCGCAGGTTTCGGGCAGAACCGTCTTCGAGATCGTAGAAGGTGTCCTGAAAGAAGTATCGAAGCGGATATTATTGTGGAAAATTCTAACGCGAACAAACATGCTTTAGACTACTTTTGAATTTCTTCTGCTAAAATGTTTTTTGAACAGTTCATTAAAGAGGCTCATTTCATAAAACATTTTAAAACCGAAGGTAAGCAGCAAAACAAATGTTCATGATCGTTCGAGGAACTTACTTCTGGTACTTTGAACACGAGCAGCTGACCAACGGTAGCATTGACAAGATCCACTTGATTTCTGGACATGGGTGGGAAGTTAGACTTAGGCTCTTGGGTGGAAACTTTAGGCGGCTGCGGTTTGTTCATGTCCTCGCACTGGCCAATACCTTGATGCACCACTCGTTTCACTCTGATTTCAGGGAGCAGCACGTTTCTCAGCGCAGCGCTGGGATCGCCGTTCTTATCAACGAGGACCTGAACAGAAAATACATTATCAGAATAGGTTCGTTCACGTTTTTATTATGAACGAATTTATTTACGAACAAGATGCTTACATGTAACAGATCATTGATGTACTCTCTGGGGCAGTCACTGCTTCTTGGCAGGCTGTCGTTCGTCCAAGTGAAGGTAGCTTGGTCATTGAGGATGTCAACCAATCGAACAGTGATATGTCTGGTGTCGCTGTCGCCATACAACTCAGCTATGCTTCGAATCACCTGAAATCAGACGTGATAATTAGACTACGGATTTTATGCACTTATGACAGTTTCACAAGAGTTAATTCATTTAATTACGAAACTTTCGTTACGAATAACTATTATGAATGACTAAAGAGTTACTTTGGCTACCAGTGATTATTTATTAGGTCGTTCGGAAAGTAATTTCGTTTTGCGTGTAGAAAAAATCCTGGTGTGTTTTAACTAGCGCAACAGTAAAAAAACTGTTTAAACAAAAACACATACCTTCAGCTCCCAATCCACTTCGGTAGAGAATTCCGTGCGTTTATCGAGCCTAAGATAGATACTGAATTCGTGATTAACACTGCGACTCAATTTGTGTTGTTGCACGTGAATGTCCAAACGATCGGTCACGTTCAGTCCCTCGCTATCTGAAGCGACCAGATCGTAGGTCCAGGTGGAGATGTCGTTCTCCAGTGGTCTAAAAACAGTACAGTTTAACAAGCAGCCAACAAAAGCTTAGAAGTTTTTCTTTGAGAATTCTTCGAAGAAAGAGAACCACTTACAATCCATAGACCTCCTGAGTGTTCGGGTTGAACTGCAGCCAGTGCAATCTCTTCAATGGCGCACCTTGAAGGTACAGGCTCAGTCTTAGGTTTCTGGTATCACCATCTTCTAAATCGGTGAACGTGTTGGCTGGTATAATGTAGCTCAACGGTTTGCCAGCAGTCACTGGTATCTTCTTCAACCTCTTATCCTGTCTGGGTGGGAAGTTGTGCTGAGCGTACTCTATGGTTTCCGTATTAACTCTGGGTGGTTCGGTAGTAGTAGCTCTGGTCGTTGCTGGCGTGGTGGATGTAGTCGTAGATGGAGTAGCAGTCGTACTAGTAGTAGTGCTAGTAGTTGTCGGAGCCATGGTAGTAGTCGTGGTAGTGGTTGTGGTGTCTGGCGGTATTCGTACTTCTGTTGTCGTCGTTGTTGATGGTGTGGTAGCGTTTGTAACCAATGTTGGTAACAGAGTACTGGCCGAGGTGGTAGTGGGTGTAGCGATGCTAGGGGGTACTGTGCTGGGTGCTAGGAATACGGTCTGTCTCGTTGAGGACTCTGACGGTTGCTCCGTTGGCTGGAGGCAGAAAGAAGACATCTTAGAAATGGGAATATATGTAGAATATATCGATGGACACCGATATGGGAATTGTGATCTATACGGCAGCAAGAATACAAGATCACAAGGATATACCAAGAATCGTGTGTCCTGTCGCTTCTCCTTCTTATTTCGGAGTATTCTTTCATTTGAGGAATTCATTTGTAAGGTAGGCTGATCGCGAACAGATTGCGAATGGGTTTGGGATTGCGAACCTTTTAATATTCTATAATATACTCTGCAGTTGTCTCACTTAATCCTATAAACAGTCCTCTGGCTCCTGTGTCGGGTGACTTAACTTAGGTCGTACACGTAAGAATCTTTTGAAAAAATGATTTCATCGATTCAATCTCGCTGTTCGCTGTACAAAAGACAGTGCAATTCGTTCACTTCCATTTTTCTCATAGACCCGCCGCCGCGCTGTTAGCAAGATAAACGCTAGGCAGCGCTGACACCGAGCATGATCTCCCAATCTGTCCAGAAATTCGGAACGCACCGAGACGAACAACGAAAGGAAGCACGCGTACGAAAGAAGCAGAAGCTCGGTGCACGATTCTTTGCTAAGTCTACGTGGGTGGTTTCGGGATTCGCGATGACACCTAACCGGTTGGCGAAGCGAGAGACTCATCGTAATCGCGGCTATAATGGCGGCAGCATGGACTATAATACAAATGAGAAGCTGGAAGCATTGAAGCATTACCTCCTCCGTGGTGATATTAACAGTACCACCGTTGAGATCCGTGTCCGTTTTCTCTATGGTGGTCGTAGCGGTTCCGCTCGTGCTAGAATGTGGGATTACCGAGGGTAGGATCGTGGTTTCTGGGTTAATGGGAGACGAGGTGTTCACGGATTCGTTTTCCGATCGTCTGACGTTCTCCGTGGTCGTCTCGATGGTAGTCGTTTCCGGTCTCGACGATTCGGTGGTCGTTGGAACAGTAGTTGGTACCATGATGCTAGCTGTTGTTGTATCGGCTGTTGTTGTACTCGTTGTTGTGCTAGTTGTACTACTAATAGCCGTCGTCGGTGGTTGTTGGGTGGTTGTAGTTGGGGTTGTTGTTGTTGAGGTAGTCGTCGTGGTGGTTGATGTTGTTGTTGTGGTGGTACTTGTTGTCGGAGTTGTTGATGATGGTGGTGATGTGAGGTCAGTGGTTGTTGTCTGCGAAATCGTTAGTAGATGCGTTGTACGGCACGAAAAACTTGGTTAGTTACAATAATGATAGGTAAGAGAGCGAAGTGGAGGAAGATACGATCATCGGTGGTAGTGGTGGTAAGTCAGTGGCAGTAAGTGATAGTTAGGAGTATAGAATAGTGGTACAGTAATCCCGCGATCTATCGGTTTCTTCATCGTTTCTCTTTCTTTTCCAGTCGCTATCGACTCGAATATGCGCCCCAGTGGAAGGGGTAGACGAACTGGCTTAGATCACAAAGCTCCGTCGCGCTTAGATCGCGGGAATACTGTATAAATATGTATATATATTCGGTCTCTCGGACTTTCGTTTCTTTCTATAGGGTAGAGAGGGAGGGCGCCCGCCTGCCTCTCTTCTATACATCGATCGATATTGTGCCGTCTAAAACGGCGCGGGAAACACAACAACAGGCCGGCATTAAAACACGCAGTACCCACAGCTAGGACACTAAGTATCCGAAGCGCAACGATCCCCTCAAAGCGATTGGCGGTGGCAAGAATGGAAGGACAGAAATAAGAACTTTCGACGAAAGCCGGTTATCGCTAGACGATCGTGCGAATCTCCTGTATTCGCGAACACGATGTAACCGATGTGACGACGCACACCGTTTCAATTCTTGCTGCGATACTTACAGTGCCGATCTCCGCCAAGCTTCTGTTCGACGCGCTACCCAACGTGTTCGGCTGATTCACCGATGTTATCGCGTCGTCGATGTCTTGGGTCTAAACGAACAAACGTTACATGTTATTCGCCGGTGTTATTTTACCGTGTTTCGCCAAACAAAAATCGATTACTCGTTATTCTAAACAGTCATGCATTTCTTGTTTCCAGATATTTGAAGGAAAGGGATATTGACGCTAAATGAATTCCATGTAACGATACAACGTTGAAATAACACGCGCTATCCAACGGTTCATTTTTCACAATATCGTAAAAATTACATTGAATTGATTTAGTTTCAAATAATGTGATGTGAAATAATTCATACTCTTCTTTCTTCAATTTTGACTTGGACCACTTTATGTGTACAACACGTACACGTTCGAATTGTCAATCTGTATTTAAAGAATTACTTGAAATCTGTTGATACAAGCATGCAAGAACGATCGGTTTGATGAAAAATTAGTGTCTAATCCAAAAGTAGCTCCTCAACGGTAGACCGTGTGGGGTTAATATTCAGTTTGAACGATTTCTAGTGTTTTTTCTCGGTAAAGACACTTACATTCCAGTTAATGCCCACCTCGCCATGGTGGTGCCTGTGAGGATGTTCTGGAGCAAGGTTTCCTGTCGGGCCGCTCGGATCCGGCACCACAGTCGGCTGTACATGCAAGTCATCGCCGTCCTCGCCGCCCTCCTCGTCGTATTCCTCGTCGTATTCCTCATCGTAGTTAGGATCGTCATAGCCTTCGTCCGGACCATAGTCTCCGGAGCCGGTTTCCCTTCGGTTCCTCAATAAGGAACTCGATTCTGTTTTCACGCGCCACACCAGCACCGGAAGCTGCATCACCTCCGCCAATGTGCCGTCCCTCGCTTGCTTGCGCAATCGTCTCACCAAATCCGTCTGATGCCTCCATAAGTGGCCGTCGCAGCCGACCTGATCAGAAATTCAATCAATATTTCGACTCGAACTTTTATTCAACTAAAATGGCAGCTTCCTGTACGTCAAATAGACTCATGGACCATCTCGAACCGATCCAACGGGCAAGGACCAACAACGTTCCGATTTAAATGAAGCGCAATCGAGACAGTCTAGATTTTCATTATTTAATCGATTCGTCTTTTCAAAGTTTCTATATTCAATTTTTATACATACACAGAGTGGGTTTACAAAGTATTCGTACACTTTTTAAAACGAATAACTTTCTCAAAATTGGACTCAACAGCTTGAACTCTTTTGAGACGTTAGAAGGATTAGTTTGCCAGCTAAGGTGTAAATGATTTTGTTATTAAATTGTTATTGGTCGCAATTGCGAAGGAAAAAGTAAAGATCAGAATTTTTCAATTTTTTATCGTGCCATCATTGTGCTATCATTTTGAAGGAAATATTGTGGATGATATTCACGTTCGAGCAGTGGACGCAATTATCAATAATATAAACGAATCGTATATTTAACAAACCATAATGGATGTAATACAAACGAGGTTCGATTAATGACTGACCAATTTTTCTAAACAAGACGCTCCCTCATTTTTTTTATCTCGTTCAACCAATTCGCTTCATCCATTTTTCCTCTCAGTCATTATGTTTCTTTCTCATTTTCACCACATATGTCATAAGATGTTTAGGCACTCACCTGCCATTGTATCGCGGTAAGGTGTTTCTCGTTACGGTGTTTCACGTTCCCAGGCCCGCTGAAGATCACCGTAGAATCCGCGTTCGGATTTTCCTTGAAATTTTGCGGATGCATCGAAAACGCGCTCTGAAATAATCAACGGAAATGGATTAGCTTGCAATCGGGGAACGAGCCACGTTTCCTAACGCATAGGGAAACGACTGGGGAATTCACCGGAGTCCGCTAGCCGGTTTCGATCAAGTCGACCACTCTAATAACGTGGGAAATAGATTTTCCATCGCAGCGGTCGGAGGATGGCGAAAAATTTCGAGCAACGTAATTCAATCTATTCGTTCGAAGAAATTAGATTTACCTAACCGACTGAATTATTCGAGTGAAACCAACCCCTCGATACGATTTTCACGAGCTTTGATTGAAAGGTACGACAGGCACTTGCACTCGATCGGAGTTTCCATGATAAACGGTGGAGAAAAAATCAGGCAACCGAAAGAGGTTATTCTGAAAAGAATGGGGTCCTTTAAATTTCAGTTCAACAAATGTGGAGCTTATATTTCATTACCGAATAGGAAGAACCGAGCGAATAATGAAATATTTTTAGCGAATATAATTCCTGTTGGTCCTCCTGAAGCGAATAGAAAATGAAGCCAAGTGATCGATTAATGGAAGGATTTAAATAAATTGTTGATCCATAGTATGTAGCAAGTCGTCTTAAATACTTTAATACCGGTTCGAACTGCAATAGTTATTGCAGCTGATATAAAATATGCTCGAGTATCTACATTTGATCCAACGGTAAATATATCATAAGCTCGCACGATAAATCCCAAAAATCCGATTCCCAATGCATATAGCGTAAATTATTCCTAAATTACCAAAAATTTCTTTTTACCCTCTTTCGTTAAAAATAATATGGAGAATTAAATCGAATCCTGGTAGAATCAGAATATAAGCTTCTGGGTGTCCATAAAATCAAATAGTATTATTCCTCAAGAATAAGGAAGAACGGTCAGGAATGTTGTTTTTCGTTCGCCCCGATCGCAGCGAAATTGTTCCGGCTAATTAACGATGCTCCGCGGAGGACTTTAATTGGGGAACATGAGGAATTGTTGAAGCATCCTAATTCCGCGTGCGCACGAAGTTACGGTGCCTCCGCGAAGAAGAATATTTGATAAAGTTCTTGCCAGGGCGAATGCGAGTTTCTTTATGAGACGGAACTTTTACGATGCTGCGAGATGCAAGGGGGTTGGAGAGGGTTGGCTGGGGGAAAGAGACGGCGAAGAAGGTGCATCGCGGACTCGACATAATGCGGGAAATTTTCAACTTGAAACGTATACCGGCCGCGCGCGCGGAACTTCTTTTCGTTCTAGCGGGCATAAATTGGACGCCTTTGAGACCCAGCATTTTTCACTCCGCCGGGGGAATTCTTAATTAATTTAATCGCGGCACCGGGCAAGAAGGAAACGCGCTACTCTCAGCATCCCACGCCGCGGCGCGGTGTCTCATTGACATGCGAGGCTTTCTGCTTCCGCGCGAACCTTTACACACCTTTACATCGTAAACAGACGAGCAAAAAGCTTTTTCTATTATGGCGCGTATCAGAAGTTTAGACAAACCCTATTATTTTAACAAAAACGTACCCTCCGATGAATCTTTCATCGATATATATTAGCGATTGATCGTATTTTATATTTATTTCTCTTCCGTTTTCGTTTTCAAACAACTAATTCCACGGCTATCTCCATGCGGAGACTCTTGATACAAATTGTTTGCATCGACTGCAACAAACAAGGGCCAAGTAATAATTTCTTTCATTCTTTTATAATGTTCATAAGCTGCAACTAATACATCGATGTTCTAAAATTGTTTAAATCTGTCCACTGTTTGAAGTTGCAACTACCTATTTTTGTCATAAATGCATAAAATCCGTAGTCCACTTGTAACGAACATAGAAGTTACAAACAATAAGAAATGCGAGCGCGTCTAAACTTCCGACACGGCCCTTTTTCATATTTTGACTAAAAATTCTTCCCTGCAGCTAATCGTAATTTTCCAAGGTGTTCTAAACGTACAATAAAAAAGATCAATGGAAGATTCATCGGAGGGTACGTTTTTCTTTAAATAATAGGGTGCGTCGAAACTTCTGATTCGCACCGTATTACATTATTCTTCGTGGCTGCTGACTATTTTCGCGATTTTTATTCTTCGTTTCGCGGAGGAAGAGACTGCAGGGATCAAGAGTAATGAAAGGCTCCGGAACGAAAAGGGATCAGCCTGGAGGATTAATGGCCTCTAAATGGATGAACGTTGGATCCTCTTTCCCCCGGGATATTTTTCTAGGTCAAGATATTCGGGATCTACTAAATTTTGATGTGGAAAGAGACGAGAGTTCGAACTGTACTTGGACCAAAGTCGTGGCCAGTTTCGCACGATTATTTATAAAGCGTTCGAACCTGGCGAGACGTTTCAGACGTGGACTTTCAATCTGCGCAACTTCGTCGAACTTCCAAGTGCTCCGAATTCGTTAAAAGTACCGTAAGTCCTACCTACACTTTTTCCAAGATCTCCCGGGAGTTTTAAGTTCAGGAAATTGTTTCTAGCGACGTCGCGCGAAGTCTCCGAGGATAAAATAAATTAAATACCCTGAGGACCATAAAGCTTTGCCTATGTGCGAACGTGCATCTTACTTTTGTCGGTCGCGTTAGATCGTGATTTATTTGTTCGCGTTCGAACTTTATTTTATTCGTCGTTTTACTTCGCGCTATCCACAGATGTATACAATAAGTAAAATATTCTGTTTCCCTCTGCGGTATCTTCAATATTATATGTGCCGCCACATTCAGGAAGTCTATCATCCGTGCTTCTTTTCGTTCTCGTGGAAGATTATAATTAGACTGCGGATTTCGTGCATTCGCGACAAAAATGAGTAGGTGTAATTTAAAATAGCAAATTATTATACTATTATATTATTCTCAACTTACTAAATATTCAGGTAAGAAATTTTTATTTTGCATAAAGATCCGCAGTTTAATTATAACGTATGGAGTTTTTTCTTGAGCTTTGTACTGGTTTCAGTAAAACATCGTGTTACACAGGGTTGCTTGTACCTACGTACATTTCTATGCTTTTTTCTTTGTGTTCGCTTTAAGATTTCTTTCTATGCTATTTTTTACGTTTACTAAAAGACTTCGTTCGCGTAATTCTCATCCTACGAAATGCGGCAGTCCCTTGTCTAATTGATTTTTGGAGGTGGAGGCGCTTGATTACAGAAGCTGTCCCTTCAATCGTATTATAATTTAGAGAATGTTTAAGCGATAGCGTACCAGGTGAAGTCCAAGGAATCCAGCTAGATAGTCGACAGCATTGACTCGCGTGGACGGCGAGAGGTTGTCGAACCTGGCATCGAGCAGAATCGAGAGGATCGTCTGGTCCTCCCCCTCGTCGCAGTGCGTCTGAAATCAGAGACATCGCGTACCCGTTTCAGCTGGCCGTTTCCATTCGAGCGAATCGTGTCAGTGTGCGAGAGAGGCCCGCGGAATTAAGGCCGTCACCAGAGAGTGTGCTCTCGTGGATGACGCACATACCCGCGGACTCTATCAATTGGTATCAATCAGCAACGTCTACGAAACTAATTCCTTCGCGGGATTCAAATGCGGCATACCGATGCAATCGCAGCCGCACGCGGCCACGCTTTGTTAACGCTCTCTGTGTCCCACGATACGCGAGAGCACGCGAGGCGAATAAACGACCAACCTCTTCTCGCATTCTTCCCTCTTCTCCTTCGTCGTCCACATTTTTCCCACCCATTTACGCGACTCTTTTCGCCTATTCTCGAACGCCTTCGTTTCTTTTCTAATTAAGGGCGGCTTCTCGCGTAACGACAACAAGTTTTAACATTTTTTTTTAGAATAATTGGACACGTGGACGTAGGCCTATTTGGGATGCAAGCGACTCAATTTATTATAGATTTGAAGATCGAAGCTTTCTCTTTGCAACAACTCCTTGAATCTTGGTGTACGAGTTTTTGACAATTTTATGAAACAAAAAGGACAACGAGAAACGAAAAGGAAGTTCTGTCTTGCGAAACTCTGCTAAAGCATGGTGTACCTTGTATTATCGTAAGGAGTGTTTTTCTCGGATCAAAAGGCTTTGCTGTACATGAAACATTGCCCGAAAGTTACTTGTCGTTGCCTCATTGTGGGCGCAGCTTTAAACCATTAATCCATCGTAATCAACTGTCAATATTATCCCATCGAATAAATGCTAGAGCGCGATGCGATTATCGAATCGATCGTTGTGAAACGTTCGTAAAAGATCGTCCCGATAAAGAGATTATTTCTTCGATCGGCTGAAACGAGCGCGAACCATTCGGTCAATTAATTAATCGAGCATCCGAAAATCGCCTCGGGCCCAATTAAAACGATCAACGAGCGCGTGAAAGTTAAACGCGACGCGTTTGTTTCCCGGCGAGGCGAACGAGGCCGATTAACAAGCTAATTGATTTATCGCCTCGTTAACGGGCACGGTTCGCTGCTAACCGAATTTAGAGACCGACGACGGTGCTGGAACCAACGGCGAACCTCTTAACCGTCGCTGAATCAGTCTATTAAGAAAGAATTGCATTCTTCAACGGTTACTTCATGAATTTTCAGATACACCGAGCGTTTTCGATCGGTCAACGAGACACCAAACGTTGTTGACGATGAAAGACAGTACAGGTCAACGCAATTGAACCGGATGCCTTTGGAAATCGGAAAGCAATGTTTATACAGAGGTGAAAATTCATATCTTCCCTCCACAATTTAGTTATCAACCCTTGCAATAAAAATCACGACGAATAAAACATTTATTTTGTATGCTGGAAGATTGTTTTAAGTTGAAACAAGATAAGAAGACCGTCCGCGACAAGTTTGAACACGGTTTAACGAATCATGCTCTATTTCTACTGTTCTGCTCGACAAAAAATTACGAAAAAATTCATGAACGTTCTACCCAGTAGCACGCACGACAGTGAATTATTTCAGAATTTTTGGTTGCGATATCGATATATAAAAAAATCCGGAAGCATAAAATTAGAGGGTTTTCTTTGAGAGCTCTATCGAATGGTCTGACCAAAAATCAATTTGGTTTTGGGACACTTTTAAATTTTACGGTATCTCCCGAGAGTGTACCATTATTTTTGGATCTCCCTGTACGATTGCGTCTTGTCGACGGTCCACGTGAAATATTTGAACAATTTGTTTCGCGAAGCACCCTCCACTCGGCTTCGCGATCCACCACGATGAAAGCGTCCGCTGGCGGGTCCCTCGAAACTCTCGAGAAACGTAAAAATTGCTAAGAAATTTTATACGAGCCACGATGGGCGAAATAATGATCGAGTCGAACAACAGGTTACCAATTCCCTGCGATTAATCCACGGAGAGGATAGGCAGTGGTAGGTACCTGTTGTTCGCTCGAGAAACATTTGAACCGTTGCCAACGGAACGTTTTCACCGCTAACGACGAGCCATTTCGTCCCGAGCCGGACATCGGAGATAAGGACCTCACCCTTCCGTCCCTGTGCTTCAGCTCTTCTTGCTTCTCGGGGACGACTTGCACGATGAACAGGTCCTTCGCGGTGTCGCCATGCTTCCCGATGGCCTTCACGCTCAGGTGATGGCTGCCCAAGTCCTTCTTCGACGGCACGCCCACCAGCGACGACGCCGCGTCGTCCCAGAACATCCATTTCGGCAGTTCACTACCATTTGCGTCGTATACCTACGCAAAAAGAATCGATTTGCTTGAGAATTTCGTACAATTGAAGGGTTTGCAAAAGTGGGAATTACGAAAGTTCTGGATTTTGGAAGAAGATATACGTTCTTTCGATAGGAAAATTAATCTTATATCGTAAGAAAAAAAATGGAAATAACAAATTGAAATAAGCCTTGTCCAAAACTGATCGGTCGATCAGTTTTCAAGTTATCGTGCACGCCAGTTTTGAAAATGCGATTTCAAGTAAAACCCGTACTTTTTATAACTAAAATTCTAGACTTTCGGGAGCGTTCATTATAGAGAGATAAAAAAGTTAAAAATCATGACCATCGCTGTATCCAAAGCAATTTAAAAGACCTTGACCTAACAAACTAATCCTTCTAACATTTCGACGGTTATACAAATGGTGTCGTACGAACGTATTACTTCCAGCAACGCTGTGAAAGCATCGCGTACGACCTCGGAATAAAAGTTTGCGAACCGATAAATGTTAAAACTCGTTGTCAAAGAAAAAAGAGAAACGCTACGCCGATAAGAAATGGTAAAAGAAAGTCAACGTTGAGCTGCGAACAGTTTCGCGAGTTGCGAAGAGATCCCTTTCGCCGTAAGCAAAAGCCTGTCTGAAGTATAGGGGAGTTATGTTCTCCAATTGCTCCCCGAAGCACGGCAGCAAGTTCCCAGATAAAACGTGGCGTGGAGCGGGACGTGTAAAAGCGAAGCGGATTTCCTGTTATACCGCGGAGGCGGCCAAGGCAAATTGAATCACGAATATAGATTCTCGACAATGTTGGCACCGCCGACAAAAGGAGGCAAATGAAAGACAGGGGAATACGTACGTCCCGCGCGGCAAGGATCAACCTATGAAATTTGGCGGCAGTCCAGAACTCGCCTGAGACGGAACCCAGGAATTTTCGCGCCCCTTGCCGCTCCCCTTGTCCTCCGACAAATTGGGGTGCATCGAACTACTTGTTGTTCCGTTGCCCTTACCGCACAACTCTCTCGGACCAAATTAAAAGGCTAATCGATGTTGCGTACAATTCTAACCCTATATCACGATCTGTTTTTCCTTTTCAGTCGTATGCGAAAATTCGAAAAAATATCTACTGCATGTCGAACACCCAGATACACGTGAATTCTTTACTCGCTAATATATTAATTTATAGTCTAATAACGAGAATCTCTGCAAACATGTTACGTACAGAAAGGTTTTAACTGCATAGTTTTTTAGGCTTGACTGCATAAAAGTTAAGAGCGACGTCGTTTAGATTCTTAGTGAAAGGGGAAGGGTAGAATGGGAGACAAGTAGCATTAATCTTGCGACTCTGTACGAGAATGTATATTTCGATGTACGTATCGTCGTCTGAATTATAAATATATAAGAGGACCTACCGGCAACAACAACGGCTTGAAAAATTTCTGTGCGTCGCGTAGAGCGCACTTTGCTGAGAACAAAGGAACACAGACCGGGTAACGATAGCCGGGACGTAGGCGGGGAAATAAATTCGCAAGAGTGTACAGGATCGGTACACGGCTGTTGGCCAGCGTCCAGTAGTCGAGTGGAGAGGAAACAAGTCTGTGGAGAGCTAGGTGAAGAGAAAGAGGAGAGCGGGTTGTGGATCCGTGGATTCTCACCTCGTAATAATCTACGGGCCCGGTGAACGCTTCCCGCGGGATTCTCAGGTGGAGTACATGACCGACGGGGACGACGACATCGGGAACACCCCAGTTTCTCTCGACCTGGTGCCTCTTGAAGTCTCGCGGCCGACTCTGTTCGTGCCAGCTGGTTCTTGGCTCATCGAAACGCCGGCTGTTGATCACCGTCGACGCGGTGCTGGTGCTCTCGTCGCCGACATCGTCGAACACTAGGTCGTCCTCCTGCAGGGTCAAGCCGAACGACAGGGGCGCCAACAGTAAAAAGCACGCGAGGATGTAAGGATTCTTCATCTTTCAGGGGAGATCGCTTCGGGCCCTGCTATCATATCATGCTGACGAGCCTGGAACAAGAAGATTCACAGAATTAGAGTCGAACGGTAACAACAGATTTCTATTGTAATCTCTACAGACATTTTCAAGGTTGCTACAATGTCGTACAAGTATACTAATCGTGTACTCTCCTCTATATTCTACGTCTTTCGTCTTTCGTCTTTCGTCTGAAACACTTTTTCGTGCCACTTATAATTTTCCAGTGGTGGTATTTCCTTCGGAAAACCAAAATTCACTTTTTTCTTACAGGTATTTACTTTTCTGTAAATTTAAATTTTAAGCATTCTTTAAGTATTCGAACTGGTGTCGAGACGAATTCAACGAGACATTATGCTGCAACCTTAAACCTTGAGACAACGCTAAAATAATTTTGATCAGTTTCTCGCGTTCTCCGGCCACCGTGGGACGCGACGCCAACAAAAAATCGGTCAGAAGAGAAAGCAAGGGGAGGAAATTTCGATCGTCTGTCGGTCCCGACCGTTCCAGTGGGCCACGGGTATCGAGCGTTCTCGCGCGGTAGCAGAATTTCCTTTAATGAAAGCGACGATGGCGATCCGCGCCAGTTTATTTCCCCCATGAAAGCGTCGACTACCTCGACTTAACAGCGAGCCCCCCGATTGTCCAGCTCTGGCAATTAATGGCCGTAGGTCCTCGACAGGCTTCGGGCAATAAGAGGAAATAAAAACGCAATGAAAGCGTTTTATTGGCTATCATTGGCCGGCTGCTGGATGCCCGGCGCGTTCCCGTTCCCTTTTCTGCTCGCGAAAACGGTTCCCATTGTTCCCTGCCGAGGAACGATCGCTTCAAAAACTTCTGACTCGCGAGCCAGTCGGGCCTGGTACAGTCCACGAGCCGGCGGCGTCTCGGTTAAGGGAGTAGACTCGTTTTTCCATGATCGCAAGGGGTCCGGGATGTGCCCTCTCGTTTCTCAATAATATACAAAGTTGGGCTTTTTCGGTAGTCAAAAGCGATGGATAAAAGATCAATCTAGTAGATTTAGTAATTTGCATTATTCGGAGGCATACAACTGCGACAGCTGTAAACGTGAAAATAGGACTTTCGACTACTGAAAAGCCCCATATCTTTGCAATATTTGGAAACGAGTTATTAATTCCAAAATTCGTTCGATGGCGCAACGAATGCTGATCGAGCCCGTTTATGTACCTGTCGGAACGCGTGATCCATCTTTGGACAACAAGACACCGAATCAATGTTAGATTCGCCGAGTCCCCTGGTTTGTTCGACTCGTTATAAGCGACAGGACACGAGAGATCTGCCGGCGATGATTTCCTATCCACGATCCTACAACTTGATTATCTTCGACATCGTATCTCCTCCGTTGGACATGGTCGCGTTCATATCTGATCCGACGACACGTGACAGTGTTTAATGAGTAGTCGAACGCGGCTCGCATCGCCGAGCATATCGACACCGTCTACCTACGTGATCCTATGTATCATACCATACGGGCGCTATCATTATTATTTTTAGCCCATCCGATGTTGCTGTTGCTGCTCGCTGAACGGTATTGAACCCCTGGATCATTCTTTAGCTGCAGGTTTACGCCGGACGTAGGGTACACGCTCTATGCTCATTGATTCCTTCTTTTATTAGGCTACCGTCTCTACGGTACTCTACTGTGCGACCTAAGCTCCACGGCTTATGGACCTTCCCTCCCCTATTCTATCATCGTTCATTCCCCCAGTCAGCCTCTATTACTTGCTATGTCGTCTGGCCGAGTACAATTCGGCATAGGGGATGGCCTTGCTAGGCTAGCTCCACTTAGCCTCGAGTCGGAGAACAAATCAACGATGCCCGCACTGTTTTTACGTTTCTCAACAAAATCTTCCAGGGTGCTTGATAATTATCGGTAGACTGCGGATGTTACGCGTTTGTAACAAATACCAGTCGGTGCGGTTTACAACAGTGGAAAAATTAAATCGATTTATGCCTGTCGCTATATTGTCTCCAACCAAGGAGAGTCTATGCACGAGTCTCGTATACGGTTTCTTTTTCTCGCAATTGATAGCAACAATTTTGATTTCGCATAAAGATCCGCGGTCTAATAGTCAGCTCCGCTACCGGCCAAACGTTTGGACACGCCTACCGCATTTGTATTCCCCACCTAAATGCAGGGTTTAGTTTTCCGCCGTGGCTTATTCCCTTTTATATTTAAAATATAAAATAAGTTGCAGCGAACAGTGCAGCGCCGACAGCGAGAAGGAACGGAACGAATTGTTCTCTCCAAATGTCACTTCGCGACACCGTGATCGTTCGCGCGCTGACTTATTGCTCTTTGTCAACGGGTAATTGTATGCATTTTGTATGCATTCGGTTTATTATGTATCGCGCTACCGCTCTTTCGCAAGACGATATCGAAACTCCATAATAGGCGACAACGCATCGCGAATATGATGTATATCGTGACCCAGGCAGTCTCGCCGGCAACGCCATTCTTGTATAATAACAATTTTACGAACCAGTCTACGCTCTCTGAAAAACTCGGGCACTGACCAAGTGTCGCAACGTTGCGGCTTATTAATGCAGCCTACATACTTGTGATCCGCCGTTGACAGTTACGGCCCAGCGATAAATGCAATTTTATTGCCCATGAATCCCCGCAACAATGCAACGCTGCGACCTAACCATGACCTAGGAGACGCCACGATAACAACGGTGAAGTAATGCGCTCGGTTCGTCGATAACGTTGCATTTTTCGACGTTTCCCGATACACTATTTTTCTACGAAGAAAGTCTACATTTTGGTAGGGGAGTTCCTCAAAATAAAATTCAAAGTAAATATATAGGGTGTCATCTACATCGGTGAGGTGCAACCTTTTACGCACAATTGCCGGACTTCTTACGCTACACGAACACTAGTCCTTGCCTTTCCCTTGGAAAATGAAAAAATTAAACAAATAAATTCCACGAGGCTGCGCACAAATCAATTTGAAATACAATAATCGTCAAGTTTCTGGTTGTAACAGCGTTTCTAACGTCTGTAACCAACCAACTCCCAATCGTAGGCCAACCATAAATGCTATTAGAGTAGGAACAAGAGTGTGCGACGATTAGACTGCGGATCTTTATGCATTTCTGAAGAAATTGGTACGGTGAAATAGAAAACAGTAAAAGATTTCGAAAATTCGAGAATATCGTAATGTTGCGTAATCGTAGTGTATCGTAACGTAAGAAAGTCGTTGAGGGATGAAATCAATTTTTCTGTTATTTCTGCTTTCCACGATCGATGCAAAACATTTTTGTTTTGCATAAAGATTCGCAGTCTGGCGATGATTCTTGAGGCTAAGCACCTTCCTCCATTGCCAAATATCAAACGCGAGAAGAAAACGAAGTCGACGGGTGGCGGGAGATTCAAAACCGCGTATCGCGTACGCGTTAACGACGAGATGAACGGACAACCCTAACGCAGACGTAAATTATAAATCTTTACGGCGTTGCTAGAGCCACGTCCAGGGAATAGAGCACCGGTTAAGCGGAGTATAAATCGAGTTACGTACAGGCTAATCGAAAGGAGGGCGACACAATTTACTGGCCGCTTCTAGGAAACGCTGAAGACGGCCAACGACGCAAGAAGGCCTGGCCCCGTAGGTGGAGACAATTGAGTTTACGTCCGCGTTTACATACGTCTCCGGAACTTTTACAATGGTCTCTTTAATACTACCCACCGCCACCTAACCCACGTGCCGACGTAAACGCGTCGCAATTCGATTTAACACGGAAAATCGTGCGTCTCATTGTCCACCATTGTTCTTCGGGACTGTGTTGGCATTTCTGTTCTATTTAGCTGCGTTCGGTGACATTCGAAGTTTTGTGACAGACGAAGAGAGTTTTTCTGTAGGCGTCCGATAATTCGATAAACCAGATGTGTCCCCGAACTCGGAATAAAATGAAATACGAACGTTCGTACTTGCGTATCATCGACTCGTATTTTATTTTAATTTTCATTTAATTTTATAAAGCATATATGTGCTATTTTTAAAGTGAAACGCTATTCGGGTAACTTCGGTCGTGCGATCTTATTTCTACTTAATTTATACCGTAACGTCGCATCAGCTGCTAGATTCTTAGCGACATACGTTATTTGTTCGATACGTTTGGTTCCCTCGATGAAACTCGGCAGGTCGTTTATCTTTTCACAAGAAAAACGAAATCGTTTGAATCGTTACGAAAACGAAATTGGTATCGACTCCCAACGCAAAAGCGTGGCGCGTCCGTTGTCCTACATGTTCGAAACCATGATCTCCGTTACGAGCGGAAGGGTTAAAAGACTCGATCCACCGATCGAATAAAAATCTCTCGACGAAGAAGCGGAACGCGACTCGAAATCTAACCACTCGCGAGCTCGAGGTAAAACACACTTTACAAGAGAAAATACGTCTTGAAGCTGGGAGAGGAGGAAGGGAAGGGAGGAGTCGACTTTCTCCGATAATTCATTGAACCAGTGACATTCAACCGAAGCCGTGGAGTATACGATAGAAGAGTATGACGCGGTGTTCTGCGCGAAGGGTTAACAACGCTCTTGAGTGGCAGTCTGAGAGTCAGCCTTGTTCCCGTACGTAGGCGCCCGAGAGCCGTCTCCGTCCCCGTCCTCTCCTCGGATAAGGGTGAAAAATCAAGACTGCCACGAGAGAATCTGTCTATTTTATCGGCGATCGGACGCTCTCGCATACCGCGCGTGTCAGTCACCTCGCGCGGGTCCCTTTCGCAAAAACCATGGGGAATAAAAAAGAAAAAACGACAGAAAACGGGCAGGCGAGTTTTATCGGCGGCGCGAAAATGCGCGACAGGTGCAGACGGCGGCGCAGTGCGCGCGTGCTGCATCGCGGAGCAGTCAGGTGTCTGTCAGACTCGAGGGCGCCGAGCGGAAACGCGCACGGACAAGCCGTGTTTTCGAATGCAGTCGACGGATCCTCGACGTACCGCGAAGTCGTCGATGCTCGTCGATGCTCGTCGATGCTCGTCGACGCGACGCGTTGGGAGCTTATGATCGAAGCAACACGTGTTCCGAGAGATCGATCGATCGATCGACGAGGCAACCGTTTCCTGGACGAGGGACCGATGCGCCAGAAGTGCTGGACGGCGCCCGTGATTTGACGGACAGACTGGCTTGATCGATTAACGAACACCATTTTAAAACTTCCATTTTATACCTCGTTTTGATTTTATTCGGTTCGTGCTCGCAGTCGGACGAGTCTGCAAGTCTGTCGTGGATCGATAAAGATTTTATTTAGGAAGATGCAAAGCGAGAAACAAATTCTTCTAGCACGCATAACGAACGATCTAGCTGAAGATGATTTTTTACAACATTCTCAGTTGTAGAAGTAAATGAGATTGTAACTCGACACTCACCTAAATAATGGTGGCACTGCACAACGTAACTTGGTTGCAACAACGATAATATGGAACTGATCGTGAGATTCGCGTGACACGACGATCGTACAGAGACTGAGGATTTTCTAAGCGACCCGACTGTCGGGCAATGGGTTAAGTACCTGAGACTCGAGTCAGCTTGTTTTCGGTCTTTACCATGAAATTACTCAGACATGACTAATGCGGGATCGAGTCTAAACGCGCGAAGTTGTTGTTTATGCAGCTGAGCCCTTTGTCTAATCGGAAGCGACCGTTACGGTATGCTACTTCCATTAAAAGATACCAAATCGTTTTGAAACGATGACTAGCGTACACATTTAACGAAAACATCATTTGCAGAAAAGCGAGCTTTAAAAATATTTCACTTTTTACTTTGGACAGAATTTTTCATTTGGTTTGCGGAAGGTTCGTGTTCAAGATTATTTCGATATCAAAAAAAATGAATGCGGTACAATCCATATAATAATTTAAATAAATATAAATTGAAAAGAGTTTTTCGTTGAATTTCTCTCGATACTACAGAATTTTATTTTAGAATTTGTGACTAGACATTCTCTGTCCCTATCCGAGTCACGAGCAGCTTCGTGAAATTATTTTGTTAAGACCAGAGAACGCGGAGGTCCGACCGAGAAATCCGAACATCCGGAAGCGGCTCGTTTGACCTGGACCAACAGACGAAACAGAAAAATCAACGAACGCCGTCGAATGACGGGAGAGTCGCTGTTAAATTTAGCTCGATGGATCACCGCCGCTTTTAAAATTTCATCTAGACGCGGCGTGGCGTCCGCGCGAACCTTTAAAATTTTAAAAATATCGAAGCCAGATTCAGCCTCATCTTCAATTCCCGACGAATTTATTATCATAGCGTATTCTTATGTTTCTCCAAAATACTCAGCTTCGCGATCCGACGATTAAGTAAAATTTCATTCTCGCCTCGAACGATCCATTAATTAAGTTTTTCGGCAACGCTGCTACGCGAACTATCTAAAAGTAGCGGTTCCATCTCCAAATATCGTAATTCGCTTCCGACGCAACGATATTCGAGCTAAATCGATTAAAAGCTCGAAATAGAAACTGGAGGAAATTTATGAAACATATTCTTCGTATTTTTATCGTTCGGTAGTATTGAGCTTGATTTTTCGAAAAATTGATTTCAGTTGGGCAAGATTAAACATTGATCGAATGCTTTGACAAAGTATGAAAGTTTGAATCACGAAGTTCCCAATTCGTGAAAACGTAGCGCGAATCTATAAAAGATTTATTTCCGCGCGTTTCTCGCCGACTGTAAAAGAAGAATGGGAGAGCATGCAAATTTTATTTCAAAATCTATCGCAAGACTTTAGCAGCGATGTAAAATTGTCAGTAAAATCTTCATACTTTTCGCTGGTTTTTTCCAGCCGTCGAAGAACGGGTGAGAATAAATGTTTTTATAGATTCTGACTGCACTGTGACGGGTTCGGTACCCGACGATGTGTACGCCAAGAGAACCGAACGCCACGCAAGCGTTACTTTTCTCGCGCACGTCGCGTCGGCTAGCTAGCTCTCACAAAGCGAAGAATTTCCTCACGGGTATAAATCAAGCTGAGTCAAGTTCGATCGACTCGAGCCGGTGACTCGAAAATCGCTCTCGTGGTATTTACCGGTTCGTTACGTTTCATTCACGTAGCACCTGCAGAACGCACAGGTTTCCATAGACGGAGGTTAGGGTCTATCGATCAGCATATCTCGGCTGCGATCGAATCGAATGCAACGAGTCTTATCGCGACCGCTGCACCTGGAGATTACAAGGTGAGAGTCGGAACAAATAATCGAACGCTTTGCGACTGTCGCGGACAATCGAGTCACTACCGTTGACGCGTCGAGTCCAGAATTAACCCTTTCCGTACCTTAGAGCTTATCGGCTTTCGAAAAACACCTTGACCCGATAAGATGACCTGTCCAGTGGACGAACACTTGCCGCAAGACACTGTATACTAGAGCGTTCCAAAAATGTTGTTCTTCCTTGAAAGGAGTTCCCGAGGTTGTTCGAAGTAACTTTTTCCTAAATAAACCTAAAGGAAACCTGTAGGTAGATTGTAATAATAATTTCTTGATTAAAACACTTGACGAAGTTTGTATTACGAAATCGGTGATTTCATATGCAACGACCTAATAGAACCGGAAGATTGAAATCACGTTACCGAGGAAAGCGTACGGGAAGGCGCGAGGAAACGATGTAAGAGCTCGGCCAGCGAACAGGGCATCGATTGTTCCTCGAAGCAATAACTTTGTCTGTTCGACGGTCTATGCAGGCGTGTCGGCTGACTCGTGTTACAAAATTACTCGACGAACTTGCCCGTTCCGTAACCGTTCAGTTAATCGGGCCAACGGAGGTTCAACTACTTGGTGTAATTATTGCTCTGAAAGCGGGAACGATAAAGCCTCGCGCCCTAATTTTTTTTTCAGCTTGCCTCGGCCACGATCGCCGCTCGATTACGTGATCCAAAATGGCGTGCCGATAAACTTTCCGTCGTGCACGATATCGTTTGAAAAGTGTTACGATTTTGGAAAATATCTTATCGTTAACCTATTGTAATTTTCTGGTCAGACTTCTTGAACGAGTGAGTCTGTTATCACGGATAGTTTCGGTTCTCAGATTAGACGCGAATTTCATTGAGAAGATCTGGCGCAGTAATTACGAAAGTATCTTCTTAGAATACATCATCGATAACAGTGTAAACACGAGGCTCGTAAAGATAAAGGAATCTGTTCCAGTTGAAAATAACTTGCCGATGAGTAACGCATTGAAACCTATTGTGATCGTAACAGACACCGCGTGGTTACCGAAGCCAATACGATTCCATCGAGATAATTCTGTTTGAGCGGTGCTCGTGGCAAAACGTTGCCGGTTGATTTAAACGCGATGCCTGTCGTACGAAAGCGAGATTATCTTGTTGCCCAGGGGTTACAGATTTTTCTTAGAGCTTCGCTGACGCGTGCCGGAAAACGTTATATGTATCGATAAGTCGTTTTCCTAGAAACTGAGAAACGAAAGTACATAAACATTTCTTTACCGCGTCGATGCTCGACCAGTATTTCCGAGAACAAATAAAAGCAAATTTTTACATTTTCATTCCTACCGTGGTAAGACGACGAGAAGATCTCGGGTCGCCAATTGTATTTAGCGTTTTAATTGGACCAACGCGTCGGCAACCGTGTCTCGTCGAGTCGATGGAATCGCGGAATCGTGAATGACGCTGGATTTCGAGTTCTGTTTGCATTGCGATGACTCGCGTCGACTAGCGAGTGCGTCACCCGAGCCCAACTTGATCAATTTTACAGCAAATATTTGCTGACGCCGATGATCCACCAGGTCTCGGACGAAGGGCGGAGTTTTGTCAATCGATTCGTACCGCGACATTGGCCATTGTATTATTTATTCAAATTGTTCGTGTGCAGGATAATTCGCATTCGTCGAAACATAGTCACGTTTGGTATCACGTTCGGATGAAAAGATCTTGAAAAGACTTTAGAAATGATCGTCGGCGATAAATCGTTTCGCATCGAATCCGAAAGTTTAATCTTTCGTTCGTTCGATTTCATCGTCGCGAATTAAAACAAAATCGTGCTCGTGCGATATGCATCGAGAAAGAATCGACGTTTCCTCGTTTCGGTTTCCGTTGGACACGTCGGAATATCGGTCTTTTGACAGTCGAATAGCGAGAAATGAATTACGAACCGTGTATTATTAATGTTTCTCGATGAGACGAGGACGGATTGAAAAATTCACGAAGGAACGCCGCGACGCGATTTATCGCCTCCGGTGGAACATACCGAGAGCTATAGATTCTCGTTAATTATTCCACCGCACGGGGAAATCTCTTTTATCAGCCGAGTTTTCTAGCTTTTGTAAAATTCAACCGCCCCTCCCTCGCTCTTGTCGGCCTCGGGAGAAAGGGAAAGAGAGAAGCCTTCACCGGGAATTAATTTTTCAAGGGACAATGAAATCTTACTTAGACAGAAAACTCGTTCGCGGCTCGAAGAAATTATGTGCTCGAAAGTGTCTAGACTGCGAACTCTCTCTCTCTCTCTTTCGTGTGCTCGCGAGCTCCTTCAAGCACGAAACAAGTGGTTTACAGGAGATCCGATGGATTTCGGGAAGACATTTTAATAGAGCGTTTCAAGACGAATCGAATATCACGAAGGTTATTCAAGGTAACCCAAGAGCAGCTAGGATGGAAAATAAATTGGCCCAAAGCACGCGTCGAACGTAGGGCTGTTACAAAAATAATTTATTGGTGTAGCGTTTTTATAAAAATAATTTGTTGTATGTACGTGTTGGCCGGCTTACAGTGATCGAGGTACTGTCTTCTGTTCGTTAACACGCATAGATTGTAAACTGTAATATTACACTTGGACTACATATCGAACAGAATCCCCTAATTATGCGCGTCATTAATTCCCTTCAACTCCGAAATAAGATGCTACTTCGTTGTAGCCAATAAGCCATTGGAAATATAATTGACTTCCTCTTCTAAAAAAAGTTCTTGTAATCGTAAAAACGTAAAATCGTTTTCGAGGACACTTGCATTACCAGAGAATTGCGCGTAAGTTACCCGAGCAGTGTCCCTGAACAATTTATTTCCCATTACATTAGTATTTAAGAGTGTCCGGGGTTACCTGGCTTTCCCCTGTATTTGCTTCGACATTCCAGCGGTCCCAACAGGAACATTTCAGACCTGGTACAAAGCTGAAAGCAGTCGGCGGCGAGGAAGGGCGATAGCAACACTTTTGAATTCTCAGGAAACTAGAATCCCAGCGCCGCGAGACTGCCTGGAAGTTCCATCTCGCGGTGCTGGAATTAACGAAGAGAGCGTTCGGGATCGCGGAAGCGTTAACGAGCGCGAGAGCACGTTGCCAAAGAGATCCGGCGGTGTTCGAAGGGAAATCCAGCCGCCGCCGACGACGATACGCGCAACCAGGTTTCGGGCAACCTGACGCCCTTTGGGCTATTGATCGTCGTCTGAGGCTCGCGGCGAGCCCTCCGAGCCCACGCACGGCTCGCACGGCTCGCACGGCTCGCACAAATTGGTTAATACAAGCCAGTCCCGTGGCAACGAGCCTCCGCGAGAGCGGATTTTCATCGGCGCAGCAGCGCGCGTGGAAAAATCGGTTCTCTCCCGTCGCGGATCGTTCGCGTCGCCCTCGTCCAACGGATACCTGGCTCGTTTCGATCGGTTGCCTACCAATCGTCAATTTTTTTCCATTACTTCACGGACAATCCATTTAGTCGGAAAATACCAGTGAAAAATACAAAGGCGACCTAGCGAAAGCCGATGCGAACGCGATCCGAGACACACAACGCGCTGAACAAATTCTACCGATTCGGACCCGGGACAGTTTCACTCGTTACGACGGGTCAAAATGGATGGAACTTCGGAGAAGCGCACTTTGAATGATATCAAACGATTTGTGTAACGACGCATCAGTTGTTCGAACGCGATCGTAGGGGCTTCAATCTTTTTAGCGAGTGCTTACTGTTTCTTTAGCGCAAAGAGAAAGCAGCTTCAATATTTAAATTGTATTTAAATTAGCGAAAGAATAGAAAATCGTGTTCGTGTGTTATTCAAAAGGTAACAATATGTCCTGCGATAAACAAATTGTTATTTGCAACCAAACTTCAAATAACTAGAAAATTCTCCTAGATAATTCTCCTAAATAAATGAAAAAACATTATGCTATTTAAACACTGCGTCGAATTGTGTTTTCCATCGACACGATACGAATCCAACAAACTGTACACTTCATTTTTTAGAGTTCTTTCAAATATACATGAAACTAGAATTGGTAAGAAGATTGCGACGGTATTACAATCGGGTTAATAATTTCGTTCGGGATCGACAAAAGAATAATTTCGAACGGAGTACCCTTCGAACACGATCCGCCGTGTTTGTTCGGCTTCCTATTTATTCGATCGTCCTGTTTCTACAATAGTTATTTACCTGCTCCAAATGCAGCTGCCTTTGTGTGTTAGTCTTCGATGACTATAGACCTCGATTTTTTTAGCGACATGTATATAAATAAGACTCTCGAGCCTGTGGCATCGAGAGACAGTGAGCAGCGGAGAGTTACAAGTACATCTAGACCCATATTTTCTCTCTTTCTGTGTCGCTAACAGTACCGAACGAATTTAGAATATTAAGTGAGATTGGAAGTCGTCTCGATTCAGGACAGCCGGATTCTCCATTAATTGATTGGCTTTAGAGCACGTCGGGAATCATAATTATATTGCGATCTAGTTCCTTTCAAAGTAAAAAGACTTGCCAACGAATCGCTTTGACTCGCTGTCGAATTCATTCCAATTTCTTCGTTCCAACCGATTTCATGTTTACTTCTACACGTAGCAACAGACAAGTTCCTACGCGATCGAGTAAACCAAACGATTACGTCAACTGACCTTTGACCCGAGCGAAATTGCTCTTAAATCCAGAGCAACAAAAAGTATGCTGTGAAGGATGATGGAACTGTTTCACGATCGATGCTCACAGAAATCTCAATTTCGCGGAGAACTCACTTCGCACGGAACACTCGATTTTCCGATCTGCGTTCGTCTACGATGCGACTTCGAGCACAAATCATGGATCGCATCAAGACCCAGTGGAATACCGAAATTTCTAGCTGACTCCGTCGAGAGAATCGCGAACGATCGATCGATCTTCAACCGACGAGAACCGAGACTTGAATGAACCGTTTGGAGGAGCAAAGGGAACGTCTCGGGACGAATAAGATCAAGAAACGAGCGAAGATCGGCGCAATTAAACCGAGAACACGGTGTATCTCGCGAGATAAGCGGCGGTCGTCGCTAATATTAGACGCCGCGTTATCAGTGCCACGACTGATCCAGGCTCTCGGCACGATCGATCTAGCGAAAGAAGAAAAAAACTAGAAAAGAAGAAGAGTTTCGTCCGGATATGTATCGGCCGTGAATTTTTCATCGCGAACGAGGCTCGCGTTTCCAGAGAACAGCGCCGCGACACACGTGACGTTGCTGCATCCATAATCCATGCTCTGTATACACGAAGGACGGGCTTACTCAGCTTTTATTCCTCCAGATGCCGTGTCGCGACGCGACTCGGAAAACAGAGAGACGTTCTTTTTCAGCCGCTGTGGCTCCCGACCAACATTCTCCTTGCTCGCCTCTCTTCGAAACGTGGTTGCATACCAGATCAATGGACAACGGAGAGCAACGTGCACTTCGCGATTTACTTGATCATGAACCTCGCCGAGTAATGCAAAACAACGCGGAATAATCGATAAGCCCTCTAAAAATGGTACTGCAAATACAAATTCATCTTTGGTAACTAAATTCGATAGGGCTCCCAAAGAAAACTTGAAACGATCGAAATGCTACATATTACTTTTTGTTAATATGGACTCGGTAGCCCCAAACCAAATTGATTTTTCGTCACACCGTTCGACAGGACCGCCTAAGAAAACTCCGTATGGCAAGTTTCTAGCCGGTACACCTTCACGCGGGTAGTTATAGAACACGGTTTTAATAAATTATGCTATTTATTTCTTGTGTTCTCTTCAACTAAAAATTACGAACATATCCATGAACATTCTACCTAGTTTTCACTTCTTCTAAAATAATCTCCATGGACCATGAGATTTGGATAAATATTATTGGACTTCTACCTAGTATCACGCGCGACTGAGAATTATCTCACAGAATTTTTGGTTGCAAATTCGATTTTTTTAAAAATCCAGAAACTTTTGAAATTAACGATTTCGTATCGAAGTTATCAGGAATTAGGAAATTTTTTGAAGACTCGATAATTGTAGGTAACTGAAATTACCAATGTAATATAATATTATTATTATTAAACTGTTATTATCAAACAGTTTCCGTTATCAGTCTGCAAATGTGTACTGGGTGTTAGCATCGGTGCTACCACGGCACCGTGGCGTCGGATATTTTCAGTCGAATTTTTGCAACATTAACGTTACCGACGTTGTTACGATATCAACGATAGATAGATCCCAAGACTCCACTTTTCCAGCGACATTTCCAGCGGAGCACGGGCCGACTTCGTTTCCATTGTCATCCGTTTTTATCCCCGGAAGGAGGAGGATGCGACTGGTAACCGGGTCAGGTATTTGCATGACTGTGAACCTTTGACTCCGGGACTTGGCTTTGCAACGGAGCATTCCCGGAGTGCTTTTCTTTGGGAGCCGCTCCGCGTCGAGGAAGAAACCGAACGGCTCCTTTTTCTGTTCCGATGGCATTTTCATCGATGTAAAGAGACGATCGCGTTCGGGACTTTTTCCCGTAACGTCCCCGGGGCTGCGAACTTTTCCCGATGCTGTTTCCCTTTGTCGAACGGCCCCGGGGATACTCCGTTTAGCTTAAGTTTCCTTGTCCGCCGGGACCTTAACCGCCACTCCGCTCTTTGAAGAAAACCCTCCCTCGCCGCCGGCAACGACACCGGACGGGTTCGTAATCGACTGGATACCAACGAGGCTTATATCCGTTCTCTTTACTAATTCAGAACGTCCTCTGACCTTACTCGACAGCCTTTTCGTTAGCAGAGGCCGCGCAAGTAGCTCAAACACGAAGAAAACTCGATTTTTTAAACGTTAAGGGACTGTCGTAAAGATTGGGACAAATTATAAGTTGGGATAGCGCGTTTTCCACATTAATGCTCTGGAAAACATCTGTGCTACAAGAATTGTTCTTGTTTCGAGATATTTGAAGGATTATACATTTGAATAAATTAAAAAATATTTATATTATGTAACATTTTAATTTAGAATTTGATTTGTCCGGGCTCGGGGTGGATCACAGTAAAAACTAACAGTAACATTGTAAATAATTCAAAATTCGTTAAAACATTCAATACATTCAAGTTTAGTTAAAACAATTAGTCTTTGATTGAACTCCTTTCCGAACCTGATGTACGATATTCCAGGAAATCTTTACAAAGCGTTTTACTCGCAGAATTACGTCGAACAGCTAGTCCAAAAAGACTGACTCGTTATAGAATCAATGTCCCCGGGATCAACGCGTTCTACAAAAACCTTGACGCTCCATTTTCGACTGATTCCCTCGTGTAGAATCGGACCACTTTATCCGATGGCAGCGGTGATCAACCAACACCGCGTACACCTCCGTGACAACGTCGAAGCATTGGAAACCCGCTGATTAATTCTCCGGAAAAAGGGTTTCCCAACGAAATTTACGTAGCTTTCAACGAAGGCGAGTCTCGCATATTGCTCGCGTCGATCGCGCTTCGTGAAATATGTTCGGAGGCGGGTTTAAGTGGCATTAGGGCTGCTTTAAAAGCGTCGTAATCGAATAATTAGCCGCGTCCCACGTATTACCAGAGAACAGCGAGGCGTCGGACAGGAAAATGGAAAGAAAACAGGACGGAGGAACATGGTGGTTTTCATTATGTCCATCGCCGGGTGGTTCTTTACCAGGGGGCCCGTCCGGTGAGAAAATTAAATCACAACTGGATTTAATAAAGCTCGGCCCGTGTTTAGCCTGTACACTCGGGAGTTACCGTGTCGCCTCTCGGGATGACGAAGCCCCTCGACTCGCTTAGCATAAAGCTCCTGGTGCCGAGGCGGCGGATCTCGAATTATCGGACGATGAGACGCGGTGAAAAAATACCGGCGGAAAAGACGACGAGACGTAATCTCATTTTCTCCGGCAACCCCCCACAGCCCTTCGTGCCAGTCTCGCTAGCGTGTTTCGTCCGTGTCCCGTTCTCTTTCCTCGCCGAGAAGTCCCGCGCGACTCTTTTGTCCAAAAGCAAACCGCGTCTTCCAAGTTTCCAGGAAAACACGGAAGAATAGCTTGCCGACACCGGGCTACTAAATGTTGTAATTAAGGGAATACCGAACGGGCTTCTGTCGCCGGTCCCAACGACGCCGACGGCTAAATGGAATTTTTTATTACTACGTGTTGCTCCGCTAGTGGACCGAGTACATGTAATGTCTCGATATACGAGATGTGATCCAAAGTAAGGTGACTTTTTATTTTTATCAACAAATTTATTCATCGATATTTACGTTGTCCCCTTCAAAGTAATCCCCCTCGGGTATGATACACTTGTGCCAGCGCTTTTTCCAATCCTCGAAGCACTTCTGATAAGCAGTTTTTGGTTCAGCTTTGAGCTCTTCCAGCGATGCAGTCTTTATCTCCTCGATCGTTGCAAATCTCCGTTCTTTCATGGGTCTCTTCAGTTTTGGGAACAGGAAGAAGTCGCAGGGGGTCAAATCCGGTGAATACGGCGGTTGAGGCACGATCGTGGTGTTGTTTCTGGCCAAAAAATTAAAATTTTTTTTGGTCAAAATTAAGCAGTTTCGGAACAAACTTCGCTGACACGCGTCTCATGCCCAAAATATCCGTTAAAATTACTTGGTACGAACCAAACGAGATTGGGAAATCATCGGCAACTTCTCTAATGGTATGTCGACGATTCCCCAACACTATTTTCTTCGTTTCTTCAACGTTTTCATCGGTTGTCGACGTGCCGGGGCGTCCAGGACGAGCTTCGTCGTTAACATCTTCTCGGCCTTCTTGGAAGAGCTTGTACCACTTATAAACATTTTTTTTACTCAGAGTACACTCACCGTATGCGACTGTCAACGTTTCAAGTCTTTTGAAGCACTTAATTCCATTTTTTACACAAAATTTGATGCGTATTCTTTGATCAATTTTTTTCGACAGCAGAAAATCGCCGAACACGCGAAACACTTCTAACCTTTATGCTTCTCGCGAACAAACAAAAAATGCTATATAGCTGAAACTGTGAACGTATGTTCGGGACGAGTGTACCAGCATAAGAAAACAAAGAAAACGAAAATCGACTGTAGGTATCTCGCGAAATTCAAAAAATCACCTTACTTTTTGATCACACCTCGTATGTATGTACGGGGCCCGCATGCATATGTACGGGGCTCTTTGCAGTTGGATCTACTTTAACTTGAAAATTAAACATGCCTTCTAAAACATTTAATTTGAAAATTAAACGCTTCTTAATTACAAATTACACATTTCGAGTAGTTTCTAATTTTTAGAAATGAAACATTTCTTACTTCGAGTAAGAAATTTACTAAATTTACACATAAATAATTTTCATTCTCTTCCTTCTTATATTCTCACTTTTTGCACTTCTGTTTCGAGTCTTCTTTTATTAGAACCTTTAAAACACAGCACGATGCACAATTGAAAATTGTCGGGAAAGCTTCGATAAACCGCAGATGTCCGATATCAGAGAAATGAAACTTCAACCACGTCGATCCAATAAAATCCTGGATCTTTTACGACAGAGGTGCTTCGTGACACGTGACACATACTCCCATAAGATATTATATGTATGATATAGAAACGGCTGTGCATTCCGTGGCACGTAGCTTGGACATGTTATTGGCGTCAAAAAAGATTCACTTCCACATTACGTATATCCATCGTATCAACAAATTTTCCTGCACACAACTGTCCAAAATTTCAGTCCTTTTCTTTAACATACTTAGCGATAAATGCATAAAATCCGTAATCTAATTATGGCATTGAGCCTATAAATAACGTTAAAATAAATAGTTCTTCCGACTTTTCGGGCTATGTGCCTCACCGTGGTTCCAACCCGCGCAAACAAATTGCGAAATTTGGCGATCGAGTATGGTCACTAACTTTTTTGTCTTTCATGGAGTAAGTTGCCGGTCGACAGTGCGTAACGGCTCTTAAATATTCCGCGCACGTTCGTGGCGCGCCATTAAACGCCGCCACGGTTTCGACACTCGGTGCATTCGGAGTATCGCGCGAGATGAAAAATCGATCGATCCAGGCGCATCGATAAATTTCTCCGTGACCTCGGTAGACCTCGAATGCATACGAAGTCGAGAAGGATCCAGCGAAAGGTCGAGCCTCTCGTCGCCAAACTCGAATATTGACGGACTACATTTTCCATATATCCGAGAGGCGGAGAAAAGCCGTCCAAGCCTCTCCGAAGCTTGGAGAGACTCAAAATGCGAGACGAAATGGAAACGGTCTTGCCTTTTAGCTAGCACAGGGAAATTGAAGAGTGCATTGCGATCGGTGGACTCTTCAGCGTCTTATGCCGACGGAAATGCGGTCGAAAGGAGTTCGATTCGATTGATCGCTTTCTCGGAGACCTCGATCTTCCGTCCATTCAATTCTCTGTTTCATTTTATGAAGCGTTCCGACGATCGATGCACGAGCTGTTTCGTAATTTGCGGGATCCACTTCGGAAGTGGATTGAACACGCAAATGCAGAAAAAGAAGTTCGCATAAACACGTGTCCCATTTGACACGTTGAGAGCCACATGACATTGTCATTGAATTAACGCCGTTATCAATACTAAAATTATCTTGGTTATAGAGATCGAGGTGAGAGCTTTATTATATATATATATATATATATATATATATATATATATATATATTCTGCAACTATTAATTTATGCATATTATTTTACCTGATTCAGTTCGATAGCCGCAGACTGTATGAATTTTCTCGCATACCTGTAACAGACAATAAAACAAACGATCTTAATAAAATCCATGAAATCTTCTATGCGTGTTCATTTACTAAATCTAACTTTTTGTATATATAGGTTAGGTCGGTAGCTATAACTTGTTGAAAAATGCGACAAGCAAACCGGGTTTTCCGAAATCATTGTCAAATATCCGCAACATTAAGTCTAAACGGAGGTTCTGTGCGCGGGTCAAACGTTTCGAGCAGCGATGAACCTCGTGATGTATCTTCCCGGATATTGCAAGCTTTTATCGAGCGCGTACGTAAGCGAGAAAAAAAGCGAAACATGCGGGGCGATATTTTTCCCGTTTTCCGGACATCGGCAGTTATAGGGGACTAGTGATGCATTCAGATAAAAAGTTAAACGACTCGCCGCATTAAATGTACATGATCTAAGGTCATGTATGTGTAACAATGTCACGCGAGCAATCCGACAGAGAGAGAGAGAGAGAGAGAGAGAGAGAGAGAGAGAGAGAGAGAGAGAGAGGATAGCTTTTTTCCCTCATCTGGCTACTGTGCTTTGGAGTCGTTCGAGTTGCTAACGAGTGTCTCTTCTAGCGAGAGAAGTCGCAACGTTCGCGATCTCGCGCGTCCCGAATTGCCCGAGTTGTCGTTGAAATGACGGATTCGCGAAAACGAAGTATGTAAAACGAGCTCGGATGTATCCATTACTCGTTTTCTGGGTCGGACCTTTTTCCCCGAGCCGACCACGAAAATTTTTAATCAACGCGAACGCGTTTATTGTTTCCGATCCGGTCCCGCCGTCGATCGTTCGGGGAATTTTAATTCGGCGTTACGAGCGGTTTACGGGTTCCACTATTCATGACACGATTGGAATGCTGTGAGGAGTGCAGCCTGCTAAAAAAAACACCCGAGACTTCATAGGTTTATTTAGGCATCCCCGGAAATGTCTGTTCAGTTTCAAAACCCTTGATCGATACAGACAACGTTTGTTTGCACGAGCATTAAGCACCACTAATTTCTACGTGAGACTTCCCTAACCGAAACTGTTCGTGTTTGTATACTTTCTCGGAGAAATTCAAACGTTTGCACATTTATCTTTATCGACAACTCGCTGTTGAAAGAATTTGACGCGTTTAATAACTCACCCTGTACGTATTGGGCGAGAACGAAAGTTCGTGGCGATTTTAAATTGAAATTCAAAGATGAAATGAAGATATTTATTCATCGATATATTAATCCGACTGTAAGTCCGGTATCCCCGTTTCTCGCAAAGCGGATTCACGTAATTCGCGGAGAAACGTTCCGGAACTTGCAGAGCGAAATTCGCGGATTGTTCCGCGAAAATTTCTTCGCCCGACAGTTCTATCTAGCCTAGGGTTATAAATAAGAGTGGAATTCGGCATTTAAAGGCGCCGATGAATCGCAAGCCTTCAGGGTTGCTCCTCCCCTGGTGCACGCCCTTCCTCTCGTCTCACTCGAACGCGTTTCGTCGTTCGAAGGTTAAAACAATGCCCTTTGAAGCGGCGCGCTGCGATTCGCCGAAAGGCGCTCGCCTCTCGACGTCGCTTCGTTATTTTCGCACCGTGTTAATTGACTTTCCTAGCCGTTCGGAATCGTTTCGAACCGTTTCGTCGACGCGCAGACTCCGTGCGGGAGCACGTCTTCGAGAGGACTCGTTTCGACAAATATTCGATTAATTGGATTCTTTGAGTGGACCGAGGAACGTTGATTTAGGGCCGTGTCGATTCCTGCCCCAAACCCGAATCAGTCGCTCGTGTAGTTCGTCATTTGCACGAACGATGACCGCTCGACAACTGTTTCCCTCTGTGATTTAATTGTTCGACATACAGATAAATATTATGGTTAAGCGGCAGATGTTCGTGCGAGATAAATGTGCAAAAAGCACGACGCGTTTCTGCACGGAAAGTACGAGAATCTGCACGTGAAATAAACAAACATGCAATAACGTGTACAGTGATGGCATCTGGCTGAAACTTAGGCACGCGATTATTTTCCTAGTATGTACGAGAAAAAGAGAAGAGCAACGAGGAGAACAGATCTTGACGATGACCTGTGAAGGTCATTCTCGAATTTTTAAATGCACGCGAGACCCATCAAGGTCATCGCTAATATCGAACAAATCTGTGGAATAAGTATCTTAATTTTAATTAAAAAAATGCTGCGAACTCTCGTTTCGACAAATCAATTCTTTATTTAAATATCGATGTGTTTTTAAACGGCCGTGTTTTGAACTTAAACTCTGATTCTTTTTTTTATCAGCGGAATATAATTTTTCCTAATCTGGCGATAACGCTGGGTGATTAACGGTAATTTCACCGTGGCGTTTGACCACTGCTAACTCGTCCCACTTTTAAATATTTATGGAAGCGGTGCTATCTGGTTTCCGTCGTTATTATTATCTTCCAACTAGTAGCGAGAATCCGGTTACTGTTCCGTCGCATTATAAAGTTAGGCCCTTCAAATTCAAAAGTGACGGTAAAACGTTCAAATATAAAATGGTTTCGTGGTCGAACTTATGTTTGTGCAAATATATAATTCAGGCTTTATTTAGTAAATACATGCTCTGTTACAATTTCAATTCGTAGGACCTCGTATCCGGTGTTCGCTGAAAACGGCGGGCGACGACGAAGCCAAATATGCCTGTGTGAATTATTTCGAGACAAACAGAAGATTTTACTAAATGGTGGAGCCGCGTATTGGTCTGTCCAATATTTGCATTACTTGTCGACACCAGTAGTCCCCTAATTCCAAGTGTAATAATGGATCTGCGCTGATTGTCTCTGCGCGCGGGCAAATTCTACGAGCCAAGCACAAATTCCATCAGAGTTCCGGTCCACGCGTATCGTTCGATAACGATACATAATTACGCAGTCGACATCCGATTGAATCCTATTAATTTCAGCGACCATCAACACCCTCGTCGTTATCGTGTCGAGTTCGTTCGGACGCGCAGGACTCGAGTGACTTGTCGGTCCTGTGTCGCGCAAACATCGCACGAGCCTCGCGCAATTAGCGTAATTACCGGCGGGCTCCTGATTATCGCTCGATCGAGCGAGGGAGCCGGTTTCGAAACTTCATTTTCCATTGTACGACCTCGCTCGATACCGACGCGTCCTCGCGCGCTGGATCCGATTTTCAAAATCACGATGGTCCATTGCAAGGGCATGTTTTCACGCAGCGAACGAGGTGCACCGAAGTACAGTATTATCTCCACAACTGTCGCACAGGTCTCTACCGTAACTGTATCGAACCAGACAAACGGTGTTGAGTATCGGCGAGACTCGCATTGACCAAACGGAACCTAAATATTGCAACATCTCTAACTCCTGATTTTTTAAACGAAATATTGTTAGCGCTGTCGTCGGCATCTTTTTGCTTCGCGCGTGTAATCGAAACAAGTGGCTGAACACGAGGGTGCCGGATTGTCCGAGTTCTGCTGTACAAAGATTTATGTTTTATCGTTTATCGGATATTTTGGAAGTTCCGGTATATGCGGGGAACATTGAAAGTACTATGGACGGAAAGTGAATTATCGATCAGCGTCCGCGAAACAGAGGAAAACTGACTGAAACCGTATTCCGGAGCAGACACACAGCGTAGAAAGCACGAATTAGCGCCGACGAATAGTCATTAGCGCGAACTGTTAACGAGCCTTCGAGCAGATGCGAGCATTCAGGGTCCAAGTAGCAACAAAGAGGCTGCAGGGCGCGGCTGCACGCTTCTGCCTCGACATCTGCAACCTTTTGCCCCCCGCCTGCGACGAGACCTTGCTGATCTCGCTCCTTTACGGCCGAGTCCCGTTGAAGGGTTTGGATAATCCATTTAGCCGAGGAATGCCTGAGAGAAAAATTCCTTACGGAGAGAAGTGTCAAGTTTTCTATCCATAAAATCTTGGTTCCATGATGCCACGGAGAACCAGGAAGATCGCTCACCATAATTTATTTGCCAAGAGAGGAGGCAGGCTTAAAACATAATTTTAATCCTGACTAAAATTGAACGCATCTTCTATTTTACAATTATTAAAATTATTCAGGCGTTTCTACGATAAAAGAAGATATTTTTTTTCTAATGGGTTTTTAAACCATTTCTATAAAAATCCGAGTTTTCAAATTCTTTACATAATCTCCGTATCTATGTATATTGCTTATTTTTCTAAGATAAAGTTTAAGAGGTGATGCGAAAAATAAAAGAACAACGAAACCATGAAATCAAAGTTTCACGTGTACCAAGCTAACATTATCGTTTTCATAATTTTCCCGAATTCCCTCGCGACTGCCCCAGCGCTTAATAAACGGAAGTGCGAGACGGCCGATAGATCGGGCAGCGTTTCGGTTTATTGTCAAGACTTGAACGCGTGGCAATCGTTCAGGCAATATTCGTTTAAAGTCGGCACAGCCGGAGGTAAGTCGCGCAGAAACGATAAAAAAAAAGCGGCGCAGAGATAAAGGACTGGCGATAAGTATTGGACGGAACGACGATAAAGTGGGAACCGTGTAAGGGGGTGGCTCAATAAAACGGGAGAAAACGGATCGGTAGGGCTAAATGCTGACGGCGCGGGCCGTCGGATGCGGCCAGACGCCATTCCCATAAACATAACCCGCGTAGCCGACGTAAAACATAAAACGGCTGAAAGAATAATGGTGGACGGGCTCCGTCAGCACAATGGGCCCATTCACGGGATACGCGCGGCGCCGTTTAAGCGTCGTTATCACAATACACCGAGAACCTTCGAAATCCGCTTCGCCACTCCCTCTGATCGGCAACCTTGAAAATAGGCGAATCGGATTCGGTTCGAATGTTAGATAGTGCTTGTTATTTCAACATTATACGGAATTCATTTAGGGTTAATACCCTTTTCCTTTAAATATCTCGAAAAAGTTACCCTGGAAGGTATACAAACTTTTTAGAAATAATAAAAATAACACGAAGTATATCTAGTCCAGTCGTAGTACGATAAAGAAATTTGCAGTTCGATGACTGAATATGTCGACTACGATGGTGCTTGCTCGAATCAATAGGTTCTATTTAGAAGCAGTTCGTTTAACGTTCGTTTAGCGTTGGTTTAACGTTACTGTTAGAAATTGGACATTTCATGTGTGCAAACCTAATAGTTACAATTTTGATGGAAGAGAGCACATTAACGGGAGTCGCAAAGGAATTATATCGCAGGCTCCATCGGGGCAGTCTTTGAGATGAAAATTCGGCTTCGGAAGCCTCCTTTTCTCAGCCATTTTCCACTTTGTCGGCTTTCTTTCGGTGCTTTTCTTGCGACGCAGTTCGCGAGGCTCCCCTGAAACTGGCTGACGAACGGCCGCCGCTAATTAACTCGCAATGCCACCCGACTAATTGGACTCGTTCCATAATTAACCGTGGCCAAGTTTAATCGGCTTGCGTTCTCGCCGCGTCGCCCTCCCGATATCTCGAGACGAAAATTCGTCGGGATCCCGTGTCGAAAGTTACTCTCGTCTCTTATTAAAATCAGAACTACAAGTCGTCGTCCCGAACTTTATATTATACTGTATCTTGCACTCGATCAATTTTTATTTGCCATCAAAATCCGCGGGTCTAACGATGCGACTGCTTTGCGAAACCGAGTGCATCTCGCACCTCGTTCGCAGGATGCCGACTAGCAAATTGTGTCAGCTAATCTTCGTTGATGCGTAATTACACCCACTTGATCGGCGCCGACAGAAAAATCTCGTAGATTAGTAAGTCAGCGTAAACGAAGTCCGGTCTATTTCTTCGAGACACATATTATTTCGATATCGGGAACGTGCACACGAGCAAACCGATCGAAAGCCTACTTACTCCGGTTTTTTCCATATAATTGGACAAGAAAGCGATCAAAAGCAATATCGTCGGGAGTGCAGTCGCGCGAGATACAGCTAATTAACACAGATTTCGCGACCCACATAATCGTTCGTTAACCGGAAACCGACGACGACGAGTGGTCCAACTGGTTCGAAAACGATGAAGAAACGTCGTCGTTAATTATCGTCTTTGTTTGTCCGCGGCCGACGATCTTCTTACCAGAGTACTCTAATTTCAGTGTACTCGTTAAATGTTAGGTGATTGAAAATATTTCATATTTTATGAAGCGTTTCAATAAAAAAATTACTATTATCATCTATTACGATACTTGTAGATCGTAAGATCGTAGATTGTGTAAGACGTAAGAGAGATCGATTGTAAATGAAACGTATTTTTCGAGATGCACATATTATACACTCTAATTCAAATTTTTAAATATTTACTTTTGATTATATATATATATATATATATTTCGCGTACATACATACCCTAATCTTTCCGATATCCCCAATGCGACAGCTATTCGGTTAGTTTATTTGTACCAAATTAAGTACTCGCATAACGACTTTGCTTTGGTACACCAGCATGTAAGATTAAAATTGTCGGGCTAAAGAATTTGACAGGCTAATCATAATAAATCACGTCAAGAAATCTTTTCCATTAAAAATGACGTATCCGGTTCGAGTCCTGTTTTATTTTCCTCGTGCGATGCCGTCGTTTTCGGCAGTTATTCTTAGATTAGTCTTTGTCGCGGAAAGATAGGTCGCCGTCTCGTTTAGCCGATGATACAACGAAGCGATAAACACGCGACGGTGTCGCGATGATTCAACGGCAAATCCGTGATTCATAATCCGCGGCTCTCGATCGTACGTGACACTTTTATAGACGGAGGCGCGGTTCTACCCGTTTCGATCTTGATTTACAAGTGGAACGGTGCGAGATTAATCCATGGAGTAGAAACTCGGCTCTCCGTCGTCCACGGTGAAACCGTGAATCTCGATCCGCGATATCGTCGTGACATCGTTCCTTTGAAGGATCGTCGAAACTACGATACCACTTAATCGTTGATATACGAGCACTATCTCTATAGAGAAACGATTGGTTAATCAATTGCCAGGAGTAATGGAAGAGAACTCCAGAACATCGTGCGTTGAAAGTGTAGTGAAATTGAGAGAGAGAGAGATTATAAAAATATGAGAATGATCGACAACATTGTGGGCCTCGCCCCAACAAGAATACATTCTCGTTGATTTGTTCAAATTTTTTAAGGGCAAAGTATTTATTTTTACACGTTTTAAAACGTCCACCTGGTTATAGATGCATTTACAAAATTTATTGTAGACATTTTTTCAGAGCAAAATATTTATTTCTACATGTTTTAAAACGTACACCTGGTTATAGATACGTTCAGCTTACAAATTTATTCGGGGAAAAAATTCATTTTCGCGTTTTTTAGTCTCGTCGGGGAGAAATACCACAGTGAAACGTGTGCCCGCAGTAATTTGCACATTTATTCTAGAGAATGCAGGGTAAAGAAGAGGCGAACGAGCGACGACTATGGCGGTGCTAGAGCTATAGCCACCGCGGAAGTGATCGAACGAGCCAGACCGACAGTTTCGTGTGTATCGGAGTGTGAGAACGACAAGGAGTCTCCGATAATGTTTATCCAGTCGTTCGTGTCGGTAACCCCGTGGTCGTTGCATAATCAGACCTCGAGGAACTAGTTTCACGAACTCGGAACATGGACCATTTAGATTGTGCGAGGAAGTTCCGCGGCGCTGACCGTGTGAATCATCGGTCCGCGGGCAAAAGTATCTCGCCGGGCGAGAGTTTCCCCTTGATTCGAACCGAGCCATTCACAGGGTCACAAGCGACTCGCTTAATATGCCGCCGTTATTGGCCAGAATCACGGAATTACCTGACCCATCGGTAATTCAATGCATTTCTGAAGTTGCAGCTCCGGTTGGAATTTAGGAATCCAATACCGGCTCCGGGAATCCGCGAATTTCTCTATCGGCAGGTTTCCACTCGAATACACGCGTACACGACGTTTCCGTATCGCCGGAAGGCGGCTAATACCGGACAGTAGCTATTTAACATTTCAAACTTTACCGAGCTGTTGCATCGTGCAAGTTGTAGAGACACAAAGACAAACGATAATCTGGTTTTGTCTGGTTCCTGTCGCGTATGCACCGGTGTCGTCGCATCAACGCTTGTGTCCCCACTCTACTTTCCCCTTCCACGACGCTATTCTCCACGCTTCTACCGCGACCAGCGAATGGTTCGTTAGCCTTTTAAATCGGTCTAAAGGCATTTTTGCACACCGGCGTAGCCTATCGGATAGGGGCTACGGAAAGTACATTTACCCTTATCGAGCCCTCGCTAAAATTTCGCTCGCGCAAGTGGAGCTCCCGTGAGCGGAGTTCTACCGTATTCGTACCGAAAGGAAGAACACCGATGAGAAACCATCGGGAGATATTACCCGTGGGAAGAGCGTCGAGCCGTGAACATCATCAGCGACGCGCGACGCGGATCGTCGTCCCGAGTGTTAGGCTCTGGGCAAACTGGAGATGGATAGTCACTGTCGAGCTATAAAGGGACGACAAATGAGAAGGGACATCGTCCAGGATAATCCTTCGAGCGAAGAGAAGGGCGGCCCCGGCTCTATGTCGTCGAAGAATGGTAGCCTACCTCCTTTGGACGGTCGTCTGGTCTCGCGGAGACCTTTAAACACCGTGTAAAGAGAGAATTTTCAGTGGGCAGGTCCGACCAGCCGGAAAGGTCGCTCACACTTTACATTCCTGACGCTCCGTTGAATTTTAATGCTCCACATTCGAACGCTTCCTAGAAGCCGACCTCTCGACAACCGGCCGAGCCCCCGCCCGCTGATGAACACACAGGGGATCCATGTTTTCGGCCGATATTTAAGCTCGGAGACGCTGAAGAGAGTCGCGACAACTAATGTATTCCGGAATATTTCTCGGCAAAGAGCAGTTACACGTCGTTATTTATGCATTTCTGGGGACTCGAGAAATTGGGCTAATGCTCTTAAGGGCTCCCACACCTACCGAGCTGGGACTTGTGCCGCCATTCCCGATGCTACCTGGTCCCGTCTGTTTAGTCATGGATAGATTTAATCCAACTTTCTGTCGACAAACTACAATCGCTAGACTGGAAATATTTATCGCGTCGTGGAAACACACGGGCACGCAGTCGGCTGTTTCTGTGAACCAGCTGGAACTAATTCGACAATTTTCGTGTCGTGAAATCGGTTAGAACTGTCCAAGTCTTTTCGTAAGCTGATACAAACCGTGTTACGATTGTCTTGAAAACATGCATTTATTTAATAAGGTTATTCGTTTGATAATAAGTCGATAATCCTAAGTAGTTGACTGGGAAATGTATCCTGTGGCCTTTCTTAATTCGATAGCTTAACGATTGTTCGGTCTCTAAACAGACCGAACGTGAGATTTATATGTATTTATTTAGAGACGGTCGGCTCTAAGAGCTGGAAACATTCAACCCGACGCGACGGTCCCAGAACAATTTGGGTGTTACCGGACACCGCTTCGAGACCTCGCGAGCGAACCCATTGATAGGGCAATCTTATGCAAACAAATAGTTCTAGTTCCACATCGCTTTTCCGTATCGTCGAGCCTAATTTATTGCATGCTCTAAACACAGATTTACTAGAATGCTCCTACTCCGACGACCAAAATGCACCACCCAACTCGCCAATAGAAAATCACTTTGTTATCCCATACAGTTTTAGATAGCCAATAAGGATAGACCCGAGTTGATTTTATGCACTACGCCACGCCGAAAGACGGTTCTAATAAATCGCTCGAACTAGAGAGATCTAAAAATCGCTTGTAACGACAGTACTTTACCTCGATCAATGTTAATACTGTATCTTGTTAAGTTTTCAAATACATCTTGAGCGTGTTATTTCCTGAACGCGAATTTTATTTTCAACTGGACGTGGTTTACGTACGTAACCCCGTCAGAGCCCCGAATATCGTCGCGAGCAAACGGAACGGGAGTCACGCCCCGCGAAGTTCGGTATACGAATTACGGTATTCGGACGCTTCAATGATAACGAAATTCAGTGTTTACTTCTCGTACAACATTATCGGAAATAGGTTGGAAATTTATTTTCATCGTTAATTGTTATCAGTGGCTTGATCGCCGGACGCGACAGAGGTCTCGAAGTGGTGTCCGATGACACCGAAATCATTCTGAGCCCGTAGCGTCGAGATATTGCAGCCGACGGTGTCTAATTTTCACGTTCGGTCTGCTCGAGACCGAACAACGAGCAGAAAGAGAACGATTTCCGGAGAAGATAGTCTCGTTACTTTACTGTAGCTACTCTCTGTATTTAAAATTCCGCGGACATAGTCGGGAAAGTTGGTTTTCAAATAACGCGACGAGTATAACCCGCGAGCAAAACGAGCAAAACGAGCAAAACGAGCAAAACGAGCAAAACGAGCAAATCATGAGCAAAGCGAGTCTGCACGCATAATTGCGAAGAGACACGAAGCTCGGTCACGCGAGTTTCATTGGATGATACTCGCGTTGGAAAAAAAATGCCGGTCCCGCGTAAAGTGCGACGTGCCTCAATTACAGCATTTATAAAACGCGACGATAAAGCGGCCGGCGTGTGCGTCGGGCTGCACGGAGTGCGTTATCGCGCAATGCCGTTGGCCTGGCAATAGACTTAATCAAGAGACTGCACGTCCACCTATTAATAGAGTAACCGTTATGGCGTGTGCCTCGACGCACGATAATCCGATGATGTAAACCTCCTTCCCGTCTACCCGTTTCGCGCGTCCAACCCGATCGGACCCACTCGACTTCTTTTCGGGCCCCTTCCTATCCCGAGGATTATTCATGATCGAAGGGGCCCGACCAAAAATGGTCAGGCAGGTCTCCGCGGCTCTCTTATCGATTTAACAACCGCCTGGAATGCATCGCGTTGCGTCACGGACACTATGCGACTCCTCTCTCTCTCTCTTCCTCTCTCCCTCTCCCACTATCTTCCTCTATCTCCCTCTATCTCCCTCTATCTCCCTCTCTCCCTATCGCAAGCTGTCAGCGAATCCTGCGTGGAAGGCTTCGCGGGAGTCTTTTTTCGCGATTTAACTCTTTCAACGCTGACGGGTCGTGCTTCGAGCCGGATTCTCGTGTAACAAGTTGATGAAACTCATTTCTTTTTGTGCAAGTCAGAGATACGGTTGAAAAATGTGCTCTCAAACTTTCGGAGTTGAATTTGAAAAATAACACTGACGCGACGGTACTTGCTTCGAAGGGGATTCTCGCGTAACGAGTTGACGACAATTAATTTCTTTTTGTAGAGGGCGAACCACGAATCGTGATCAGTGGAAAATGTTATTATCGGATGGTTTCAAGAGAGCTTTCCACTTTTCAAAAATCAGAGCAAGCCACTTTTCAAAAATCAGATTAAGGGAAAAGTATGTTTCGCCGACTTAGGGTCTTATGGTGAAAATAAAATAAAAATATCAATTCATCGTTGATGGAATCGTTTAAAGAGTCCATCGTCGATCAATTCACCGGTAGCTAATCCGAAATAAGCTACCTGGAAGTGCATTCGCGGTGGCAATGGCAGGCACGTGTTTTTATTTTCTCAGAATTGCCAGTAACAGGAGGGGATGACGGGTATCTGCCACGGCAGCAGCCAGATTTCAGCCCGTAATTCCATTTCGGTCTGGCAAGCGATCAACGGAAACGCGTTCGCCCGTACTTTGGCGCCTCGGCTTGCTAGCCTTTTAGTTGGCCGCGTTATTTTTGGGGGTTGATGTAAACCGGCTGCACGCCTTCCACGATGATGGAACGTCGCTTCTCTTTTTTGTTTTTCCCCTTTTTGCAAACCGCAACAACGTGCCAGTGCACCGTTCACTGCCGACCACCGACAACCGTGAGGTCATCGTCTACAAACATCGGAAGAATGTGTAACCAACAACAAGTATAATGATTGTGGTTCTTCTGGAAAAACCAATGACTCACGAATGACACCGTTGACCCCGTGCCCCCACCTTCGAGGCGTGGAACTGTTTTGAACATTTTATTTAACTTCTCCGATTCTGTTGATTTTGCTGTTTAATCGTTTTTGCGCGTACCAATATGCTTGCAGAATACATTAAATGCAAATACCTTCAACTTCAATGTGAAATCTGCATTTTTCCTATTCTTCCTGAGGTTTCCAATCTTTTACAACCAGGATTTTTCATCTCAGAAATGTGAATTAATTACAGTACATATGCATTTGGATGTTTGACATCTACTCGATTTATCTCAGAATTTTCGCATACGATTATAAATGAAGAAAATAAACCTTGTATCGATCTTCGAATTAACCTTCAGCTTTTCATCCATAATTCCGCAGTTTCTTTCGCGATTCGTTAGCAATGCAGATTAGCCGGAACAGCGTGATTCGTTGTCTTAACAAGGGAAGACGCGTGACAGTTCCTCTAGAAACAGCTCGAAGTGTCTAACTAATACAGCGCGACGCAGACTACCAGTTCTAATATAGAGCACAGCGAGAACATCAATATTAACACTTCGGGGCGTTTCTATTAATTTTCATTAGCACACAAACCGATGGAACATACACGCACGGGTTGTATTTGCGCAACACCGTTTACTCGAGTGTCCCAATTTACTTTCTGAATTATGGCCGCGGGTTTGTGAATCATCCGACAGGACCTCGGATATCCAGTGGCTGAACAAGTAGCCGAGGATACCAAAATGTTTGCTGTTCAAGCTAACGCGTAAGTGGCTTCGCGTATCGCGCATCGCGCGTATCCCATTCGCCGCTAGAAATATCTGACCTTACAGCTGCGCCTAGTAACAGCGATGTATGTATCTACGTATAGTCGATCTGCACAGATGTTTTCTGAAAAAACATCCCGAGGCGCGAAGGCTTTTTGCAACATCCGCGGACCGCAGACATCGACCGTCCCACAGTGCTGGGATTCGAGTTACTAGCTGGACAAAACCTTCTTTACGACACCCAAGGCGAAATGCCTAAATCTGGATAACTGAATTTTCATGGTAAAACCAATAATTAAGAGATTAAATAATTATTATAATCATGTGCGTTTACAGTTTGAAATTTTATTAGAAAAAAGATATAATTCAAGCCCTTAGGAAAAAAATAATTATCGCGCGTAATAATATTGATATTTTAAAATAAATTGGCGATCGGACGTAACTTAACACTTCTATAAACGATTTGAGAAATCGTTTCTCGACGCATCAAAGGAGCCGACACGGAGCGACGTCAGTGGTTATACTTATAGTTCGTGACGCGACTGTACGAATTTGCTGGGCGTTCCCAATAAATGGTTGGGTAAACGAATGGCTATCCCTGGAGGAAAATTGAGGGCGATCATGATTCTCTATGAAGACACCAAGTATCCCGTAACTCTGGCCGAGGAGTTTCGTGTTTGGCTTCGATCTTGGCATTGTTACCGGTAAACAGACCGCAGGTGTTGGCAAAATTGGAGGAGAAGCTGAGCCAGTTAGCCTCCGATGAAGAATTCGCGAACCGAGAGAGGAGAAGCGACCGATTTTCCCGCAGTCGCGCCAAGAATTCGGCAACAAAGAGAAAGAGAGAGGTCGCAGGTCGTAGGTACTCGTGCGACGAGCTCACCCACGCGGCTATAGACCTTCCTCGGAAGACAAAAGGTTCTCGAGCCAGTGATTACAAGCGAGCAAAGCCTAATCCACCGGCAACACTTCAGAGATCTTTCGATGCGCGGTGCGACGAGCCACGAAGGAACAGGCTTAATTCGCGGCACGTTCATAAGTGTACGGGAACGGAAGGTAATTGAATTACCCCTAACGCGATTAGTCCATCCGCCGTGTTTCCGTGTTCCCGCTGGAAATGTCCGAGCGCCCGGCCAATTTGCGACCACTGAAATGTAATTCAAGTATAAATGGCGCCGTGGAAATGTCCGACCGACGGACCACGTATTTTCCGCGCTGAAAAAGTCAGAGAAAGAACCGCCGCATCGAGAGAAAAATCATGAAGTTGCGTTCGCGTTCCACGTTTACCGACGCCCGCAGACTCTGTGGATTCCTCGTAATCGAAAGTTCTAACGGAGGGTCGAACGCTGATCGTTTAGACAGTTCAAGTAATTTATCACTTATTGTTAGAGAAATGTATGTCCTAGACCAGTTTCATAAATATGGGTACGTACGTAAGTACTTTCATTTTGAAAATTGAATGATCGGACAATGATTTGAATATTTTTTACAAAAACTTACTTGGAAACACTTTATTTGTAAAAGGTTGAAATTGATTTGGAAGAGAGCGAGATCGATTTGTAAAAAGGGTAAGTTTGGAGTGCAAATTCATTCTGCTGTCGCAGTGTTTCCAACATTGAAAACGTCTCGGGCGAAATCCGTGAGGCAACCGTGACACCGTCGTGTTCACACGTCGCCGGATTTAACTCGAAATCCTCCTATGTAACACGATGTACGTAGCATCGTCGATGGAAGGGTCAGGTTAACGAGCCCCAGGTGTCGGGTTGCTTGCGTCAGTGATCGTCAAACCAGCCAAGAGCCTGTACTCGATTTCCAGCTCGAAAAAATGACACCCAATCAGCGCAGGGGGTCTTTCCTCGGTTATCCTATCGACCCGTGAAGACACTTATCAGCCGGTTGCCGACAGCGACTTCCGTTTCGATTCTTCATTCGTCCCGGTGCAACGGAATACGCGGGTAATCTAGTCTCATCTGTTTTCCTCGTGCGAATCTTGTTACCTTCCATTCTCACGTGACGAATCGCTTTCAATCGCGCGACGGATTGCCCACCAGGACCGGTAACGATTCGAAACACGCGGTGATAAAGGATTCGGAAACGCGTTCAACATGCTCGCCCGCGGATTTAATTTATAGGCTGTATTATTCAACACCCACGCGGCAACGCTCCGCATAAATACAGCCGAGCCTCGCCTTTACATCATCTCATTTACTTTTAGCTTGATTTTTGCACGCCCCGGCAGATATTTATTCCCGGTTCCTTCGTTTCACTTAGCAGCTTCATAAAGACATTTGTTATTGTTACGGGAGAGTTTATTTAACGGCGGTTCTTGTAAACGGCATATTTTTCTCATCAATTTTTAGGAATTTGTTGCACACGCAAAGAGACCAGGCACGCCTAATCCTTACGGAAGTCTAAGGGTACGTCAGTCAATCTACATTTCTATGGCAGTAAAATCATAATTTAATCATTCCGATTATTTGACGATTGTAAAACTATATATCTTTGGACGTAAAATGGTGGAAAAATTGCACACTTAAAAAATAATGACACTTCGAACAATTCAGTGTGATTTTCAGATTTAGTGGATTCTGTTTATGTAAAATATTCATCGTCGCATCGTTAAGATATTAACGGAAGCTGTATTAATCAGTGAGAAGGCTCGGCGACCGAGGAACTAGCGATCACATCATCCGCCGCGGGATAAAGAGAGAGGCGAGGAGAGCGAGAGAGAGAGAGAAACCGCGCGCAATTTCCAGCGCATGCATTTTCATCTCCGGTTTATCTTACCGCAGCGTGTACCGCTCGGAACGTGCACGCGAGCCAAGAGAATAGAATGCGCTTATTGCACCGCGGGACTGGAAATATTCAGCGCGAGCGCAGTAAATGCAAAGCGGCAGGCGACACGTGTGCGACACGCTCGAGTCGGAGCGGCTGGATGACTGCTGACCTCTGGACATTGTCTGACAAAATTCTGGAAAAATAGTCGACGTGCCCGGTCATTTCAAAACCTCTTTCAATTTTCGGCTGAAAAGAATCCATTACCGCGGATATTCTAATTAACGATCACGACGGGTTATTTCGGAACGGTAGCAATCCCTCCGTTTTCCACATTCAGAAGAATTCATACAGATGCCGACTGCCAACCATTTATCAACCATTAATCCTCGTAACCGCATTCCATTTTTCTTTGAAAGCTATTTTAAACCATTTTTATATCATACAATAACTTGAACGAGCGTAAACCAATTAAAATTTTATTTCTCGTGCCGATGGTCTCGGTTCGCGGAAAAAAATTTCACTAAACTGCATATTATACAGAGTGGCCCAAAAATGTTCAACTCTCGTCGAAAGGAGTAATTTCCACGATCGTTTAAAATAACTTTTTCCTTTACGAAAATCTTCTCCGCGACTTGGTTGAAGAGTTATCAATGAACAACACTGTATATACATTTTTTAAGATTCTTTTATTGAAAACATTTACTTCCCTAGGTAAAGACTTTCTGTTAAAGGGTTAACGACTGCCGTAACACCTCCGAGATTAGACACGTTATCTACCATCTACATTCGGAATAGCGGGGTCTTTGTCCAGAGGAACTTTATCTCCGACGTATCCTCGAAGTAACGACTAAATCGTTACATTTCCGCCTGGGGTAGTCCAACTCCGGACAGTTTTTATACCCTCTCTGTAATTATGTTACTTCTCTGCGAAAGAATTACGACCGCGAAGGGTTCGTTTAGCTCCAGATACTGTTATCTTCGTGCGTAACCTCTGTCTGTCGGTCGGAGCAACCGTAGCCGTATCTCGGAAATGATCACAGAGAGAGTTGGTTTGTGCGAGATGAATCCTGATATGTTGATGCGCGGATTCAGCGATGGTTAATCGACTCCGAAGCTCGTCTCTGCCATTAATAAGTTTATTTTCGAACCAGTTTTTGTTGTATCAGGTCGTTAAGTATGAAATTTGACAAACGTGTTTGAAATTTCTGTTTTATTTCTCAAGTTTCATACTTAAGGGTGTAGGAACGTATTTGGCCCTGAAGAATCGATGAGTTGTGTGGTACACCACGCACCGCTGGACGCATGTACGTACACGAGAATTGCAAGGGTCCGGGATATGAACAATAGCGTCTCGCTAATGCATATTGGGGACCTCTCCATAGTCGCAATCGCTAGATAAAAGATGCATTTAGCGCGCTTGGTATCCCAGAAAGCCTAATTTTGCGTTTTTCAGGCGATATTCGCATTATTCGACAGAATTTAGCGGAGCCGCGAGAAGAAATGCTGGAACAAATGAAAATGCAGCAATGTCGCGCCAGCATTTCTTTTCATTCGAATATTAAGCTGCATCGTTTTTTTTGGGACACCTCAAAATCTAAAAGTAAATGTTGAAACGAAGTCGGAACGCCTTATATTCAACGTCTACCGAATAGCTTATTTCTTAGAACACGATTTGACAGAAAAAGAAACATTGTTCACTGAATAACAACCGGCGAGTTCCAAGCTTCGCGACAGTCTCTTAGAGATGTCGTAAACTTCTGAAAATTTTAGTCCTGCTATAGTTATGCTCTACAGTGTAGTGCATACGAGGAGTTAATACCACTCCCCTTGTTAGGCTAGCAGCAAGCTAGAGGAGGCCAGTTCAGGCAGATGGAAAGAAGAGGCGCTTGGAAGAATTTGCGGCGCGAATTTCACCGCCGCTTTCGTGCACGCGTTGCATAATCACGCGTCTTGAACAGTTAATGGGTCGCTTTGATTCGGCTCGTTGCCGAGTCGAGAAGAGACAACTTGGGAACCGTTGGGAACGTCGATAACGGAGTTACCTGCTAGTGTGCAACGTAGCGGTCGGGCCGGGTCGGGCCGTATCGGGCCCGGTAGTGCACACGGGATCCCCGTCGAGCGTGAAACGCGATGTTCGAGGAGAATGCACAGTAGGCTTGTCGCGGACAAGCCTGATAGACACCGGAGGCGAACCAAGCAGAAGTGGGACGATCGTTTCAAGAACAGAACCATATATGATGCGACGGTCTCGTGGTCGCGCGCGAACGAGGAAACCGGCGAAACTCTTACGAAAGCTGCCCTGAGAGCCAATAACCGCTTTTGCAGGCTTGATCGTGCACAGACTCGTGACTTCGTTTAACCACATGTTCTTCTTCTATAAAATACGTTGGTTTAACCTTTCTCGGACGAATTTCGTATACCAGGTCGTTGCACGAAAATAATGATTCTTAATCATTTGAATTATTTAATATTATTTAAAATTATTATTTAACATTATTTATTATTATACTTTTTTTTACCGAGGGTACAATTCTTCATTCGATCGCAAGATTAAAATCTTTCGCAATACAAAGACTCAAGGTGACCTTTATATCGCGATAACAAAGTAAAACGGGGAAAAAATTAATTATTCTTTTGCTATTTACATTACTAAACAGGATGTCACAAAAAACACGGGCCAATCAAAGGCGGCCGATAACCCGGTGAAATGGTCACTTTTAGTGCTCCGTGAAGCTAGTGTCGAAAAACCGTTAAAGGGATAGAGGTAAGAAGGTTGGCGCGAGAAACCAGTGGGCGGGCGGCCCGTTTCTGCGTTCTCTGTCGTGAAACTGAGAACCACGACGGTGGGCTAGACGATAGGTTACGCGGTGGAGGCATCGCGTTACAGAAACCGTCGACTTAGCTGGATGCTTTAAAACAGAACCTGTTCGCGAAGGATGCGTTCAACGTGTGCATTTTCGATTCGCACTGGCAACACAGGATTCCCAATTAATTCTCACGTTTGATGGTATTCAGACGTTCGCGATTCACCGAAGATCCGTTTCATTGATTCTTCATGTTTCGTATGGTATCATTTATATAAACAAAATTGAAGAAACTGAAGAAGCTGAAGTGATCCTGTAACCGAAGTTTATAAATTTTGAAAGAGATCGTAAATTTGAATTTAGTTCGGGTTTTTACCGTACGATACCGTTTTCCACATAACTCGTCCGGGGTGTTTATTCGACGTCGGTGAACCAAAAACGCGGGCACGCCGTCTGACAAATAACCAGGCCAACCGAACAGACTCCTTTTCCCTTTACCTCATTTCACCTGTTTGCTCGCGGCCGACTATCTGTCTTCTGCCGCCGCATCCGCGTCGCCTCCTCCCTTTATCGTGTCGCGATGAGCAACACGAGAGAACCGATGGAAAATCGGGAACCGTTCCAACAGTAGAACCGATCAATTATCCCGAGGACCACCGAGGAAACCCCTATCGATTCTACTTCGGGAAACGCGACTGATTGTTAACACGCTTGCTACCCGCCATTTCGATTGGAAACATATCGTCGCGGATCACCGAGCTGCAGACGTTCCTAACGGTCTCCAATGAACTAAATGCAAAGTGAAGAATTTTTTTTTGTGTTTTTTCAATGAATTTAATTGACGCGTAAAAATTATATTTTGCATAAAGATCCACGGTCTATTTACGAGTATATTTGAGCTACACAAGTTAGTCTTTTTGTTTATGATAAGTACACAAGATACTGGTATAAAATTGTTTGCCGCAAAGTAGAATTCAGTTAATCGAGGTGGTACTGTAACGTAACTTAAACAAGCAAATATGATCCATTTCGATCAGAAATATGTCACATATGAAATTATTCTTTTATAACACCTTCCCCAACACATTTGTAAATACAATGAATTTGTCGCCGTCCTTTTCTGCCTTCGACGATAAAAGATCAAGTAATATTGTACACGATGCAAGCAAGATTTCAGTTCCGAAATTTTCGGGAATATCGAACACCTTCGGGTTCGATTTGAAGACGACGCGGGGGGCAGAGGGAGGGGTGAAAAATGCGAGAGTTCGCAGAAAATGGAGAACGGTGGAGGCGTGGATTCCAGAGCGATAACGAGGTCACATATTTTCGCTAGTAATCAAGCGCGCCTTGGTTACGGTTAGCGTCGTCGGGTCGACAGTAACTATCAGGGGCTGACTGACAGCAGCTCAGGAATTTCTTCATCAACGTGGCGGCAGGGTGGTGGTGCGCTTCGAAAAATCCCGATAACGTAGGGATCAATAATTTCTGGCGGAAAGAAATCCGGGACGCTGTTGCTGGGCCGGGTTCCTAATGAAACCGGTGAACACAGCAGTACACAACCGTCGTATTCGAAGATAAAGTGGAAAGCGAGTTACGCGGTAACACGATTAAAAATTCGTGCAAGCACAGAGAATCGTGAAACGCTTCGACAAACTGAATCAAACTCCGTGGCCACGAGAACCGCAGAGGGGTCGAACTTTCGGACGAACAGAATTTCTTATTCTCAGCCACGTTCACGCGGTTTTGAACTGGGTTAGGGAAACCTGAGTTTCAGTGGATCAAGAGGGGATCTGTCTTCCGTCTTCCTAACCTAACCTTCACTGAATTTTTCTCGAGTCGCTTATCGGTCATGATAAACATTATCTGCAATTACGATGCTGCCGACTGATAAGCTTTCCTATCCGGTGCCTGCGGCTCGGTGAACTATAGAAAAGCGAACGGTGCCTGTTTGCACCCATAATCACATTATACCGAAGATGTTCTAGAAGGTATTCCATTTTGTTTGATTATCTTATTGGATTGGCTTGTGTTGTGTTATTTAATATTATTACCGAGGATCTTTATTCATTTTTATGAACGAAGTTTCACAATATAATCAGCATTATATTCTATGACGAGTAGATAGCGGATCTTTATACAAAATAAAATGTTCTTATGTAAATAATTTTAATCGCTTGAAAATAATGTCTCAATATTTCTAAATTTTTCTAATTCTTTTATCGTTTTCAATTTCACCGACGGAGACAAAAGTTGGTTAGGAAATTCAGCATCGGTTAATACATTAGTAAATTATTCCGAGCTCTACGAGACCATTAATGTAGAAAATAACAGTGCACGTAATTTACTTCTATCGTTAGCGACACTTCGTTCTACCGTGGCTATTACCTTGTACCAAAGTATGCTACGTAAACGTTTAATTACGTCCTAGATCCGGTTGACTCTAAACATTACGGCCCAGTCGCAGGTAAACGTGCTCGCTCAAGTCGACGCCACGCTCAATCTAATTTAATTCACGACTCGCTAAAGTAGCAATTAGCCGAACGGTAGTCGAGGATTAAGGTAGACTCCCTCGATGCTCCATATTTCCTCGAAATTGACAAAACGCGACACTCGATCCCTCCCCTATCGTATTCTACCCGTAAAGAAGAGAATCAAGAAGGGCGAGAGAGAGAGAAGGAAAAAGAGAATATAAAAAACATCTGTTTTGGGGGAAGCTGACAGAGACCACCACGGAGAGCACGACATTTAAAGGGATTGTATTTCAAAACGGTCGGCTATTGGCTCGGAGGATATAATCGAGCGAGTTGCTGGCCTCGGCCAGGCGAGCATGCACGTGAATGCACCAGCACACGTGCATCGGGACGCGACCGTGCACATACGCGCACGCACTCGGTTCCTAAGCTCATTCATAGTTTCTCGAACGCTGCTTCCATTCACAGTGTTCGACGCGCAGAATGCGGCTCTCTCGCCATTGTCTCCCCGTGAATCAACGTTTGCATATTAGTTTTCCTCCCCTTCGTGTCGCGGGTCCACCACCCCCACTTTACCCGGAACCGGCTGCACCCTGTGCACCCCGGAACCACCGGAAAACGTTGCACAGTGACCCGGTTCGAACAATTTAGAGAATCTACCGAATCGAGCGAGGCGCGATCGTTACCTGAAGATCTCCGGAAGAGTACAATGTCCGCGTCCTCAACGCTTCGAGTATTTGAGAACCATACCTGCAACAGAAGGAACAAGTTTTATAGTATAGGAAACGTTAGGTTTCAGACCGAGAGAAGCAGAGTCACTCCGAAAGAAGCATTCGACGTCGATTCATCCGACGGCGCGGCGACCATTGTCGAAAGAACTTTCTTCGAACACGTCGAGTGCCGCTCTCGAAGCGATTTAACTTTCGCGCTCCACTTGCGAGCAACTCGCCGCAAAATAGCCTCAAAAACGAAGCCCTTGTCGAGCGGACCTGAATTTTTCGCGAGAAGCGGTTCACTCTCTTAAAGTTCGTCTATAAAAATTGCATGAACATCTGCAGTCTAACAACGACAATACAACGGTATTTTAATTGATGATACAAAATAAAACACGAGAAAACAGAAGCCAAATAAAAATTGTATTCTGCTTTGAATTATCCTATTGAGCTGAAACTAATGCATCGATGTCCTTAAATATTTTTAGCATGTTTAACACGGATTAAACGAAAGAATGCGACAAAAACGTCTCCCGCGGGACGTTCCGCGGAACCGTCCAATAAATTAAAAATATCGACCGCTGCCTCATAATAAATGACCGCCGGGGCTCGCAATCGAAACCTTCTTCGAAACTCTTTCCATTAAAGTTTCTCTTTTTTATCCGCCGCTCCTTGCTTTAATCGAGATCAAATTAAACGTTCGCCGGCGATCGAGTATACCTACACTCTTACACTGTGTTGCGGCCAACGGGAAGCTCCAGACACAGTGATCAAAGTCAGAAAAAATTGAAACTGTCTCGGGCTGAAAGATTATTATCGTTCGCATATACTTTTTTCTCTCTCCATGCATGTAGTTTCGAGAAAAAAGATGCTTCCATACCTTTTTGTTGCAACAAAAAAAAAAGAACTTTTAAAAATGTAAGTAAGATGTGCGATCCTTCTGTCCGGGAGCGTAATGGCGTTACGGAAGACTGCGCGGCGCAACATTGTCAGACTCGCGTCGTAATTTCCCTTGCAGTAAAGAACGAAAAAGAGAGCGAGATGGGGGGAGAAATGAGTGGGTAGGTATTTAATGGAGGCGTCAGCTGTAGCAACGCGGCGGCATTAAAAAGTTTCCCGGTGCATCGCCTCGGGAAATCGGGCTCGTTCGGGACCGCGAGCACCGCTAACTTTCGATGGCCGCTCGCGTTAATGGCATTTTCGTGGCATTTAACGGAACGGTGTTCCGCTAACATTACCAAACCCGCTGTTTTATCAGCGTATGAGAACAGGGAGAAGTCAACGGCCCCGTCAATACGTTCCCCATCGGATTCTCGTTAAGCCGCGGGATAACAGATTTAATATTTCACGTTTCTCCTCCTAATAGCAGTGCCATTGGAAATTACACGATGAACGCTCTTTGATCTCCTCGAACGTTGCACGTGATCTGAAAGTACATTATCGGACAGAAGCAGTCCGGAAATTTAGAATTCAATCTCAAATCTGTGAACATATTACATTCCGCGATAGAAAATGTCTGCCAAAACTTAATATTCAACAAACCGCAAACCTGTGCAAATTTTGTTACTACGCAAATTATTAGGTTGTCCCAAAAGTTTCTTTCGCAATGCGTACATTCAATATTAATATTGTTACATCGCACAAGTATTATGTTAGGTTAACCCACACAAAAAAAACCAGTCCGTTTTGTCGCCAAGTAATGAAAAGTTAATAAACAGATGATCACGTTGTTTGCACATCAACCTAACATTTGCTAATTTCTGTCGGAACGTGTATGTCGAAAAATGTTGTTACTTTAATTTAAATAATGCAAAGCGACCTGCCCTACATTTTTCCCGTCAATTATACTCAGAAGTAACTGGAGCACGGCGTACAAAGCTCGATCCGCGCGTTATCGAGTGATCGAAAGGGCGCGATAGCCTATCAAGGAAATCAATTGTTCCACAGTTTCCTGCGCTAGTCGCCGTAACGTTTCCACTGGAATTGGAGTGACGATGATTTCCGTGATACGGAAACTCGGGTTCGCCCGCGAACTTTGCCCATTACTTCGACTGGCCGTAAATACTCCGGCCAAGTTTGCTCCGCGTAAGCCCGCGTATTTTGACGCCGGATTCCCGTCGACATCGTCTCGCTTATTGCCAATATCTCTTGCTCCGACTCGCCTTTCTCAGGAAAGCTCTATCTATCTCTCCATTCCCTCTCGCCGTGGAAACTACTCTTCCAAAGGAAGGAAGAGAGAAAAAAATTTTCGATTTTCATAAAAAAAAAATAGAAAACTTCTACGACGAGTGCACACCTGTTTGTTTACCCGACTAGCGTTTCACCTCGAAGCGTGACGGATCAGACTCGTTTACTGGCCAGCAATTGTGCACGCGACGCGCCTAGAGAAGTTTTCACTTCAAAAATGATTTCGGTATTGTTCGGTAATAGCGGCGTTACAATGAACAAAAGACTGATTACAAAAAGTTTTTTTTTCGACGGAGAGACCATCGCGATAAATATACTTCTCTCTACAAAACTTGCCAAGGTTACCGCAACGTCAAACAAATACAAACATCATGTACTATCTTCTGTGTCCTGGAGTTTTCGTCGGAAGCATTTTGCAGCGATGAAATTTTGTCCAGAAAACGGGCTTTTCAACGCACTGTGCCATCCGCATATCCCGGCCACGATTAATTAACCGGCAGCCGAGCGTGTCCTATTTACGGAGTTAAATGGAAAATAGAACGGCCGTGGATCGAACGGTCTGTGTCCGTCGGAAATTCGACGCTGCTTCCGGCTAGACGGCGCGGAAAAAGTGTCGACGACGCCGGCCGGAAGTCGATGACGCGGCTCGATACCTTTTCGCGAACATCCTCGCTGATTTTTCACCGTCGATACTCGAGTTACTCGCGCCACGCGGAAATCTGTCAGCGTCGCGATCTGGATAATGCGGCGTTCCTCGAACCGTGTTCCACAGAAAGCGGGGGAAAACGCCGAATATACTTTTTTGTCGAGAGGTTTTTGATTTTTCATAACCAGAATGTTCTACTTAAAAATCTGAATTAATTACGGTATATGTATCTGGGTATTGGACATCGGTTACATTTTCTTCCAGAATTTTCGCGCGAACGAATGATCGTTTCCCTTTTCGAGCAACCGATCCACCGGATCGGATAGGGAATTGAAAGGTAGGCAACGCGGAAGAAAATGAGCGGCGGCCACGATTACACGGAATCGAATAAACGCTCGCGAATAATAATCCCGTGGAACGAGCGAGCGCCTCGATTTTCGCTTTCGTGTTCGAGCCAGCTATCGCGTGGATCGACGATGCGTCGAAAGGAAGCGGCTTCCACCCTCCTTTCAACTTCCGGTCACACAAAGCGAACCTTGTCCCTCCCGCACGAGCATCTCCCGACCCCGTCGCGAGGCGCATTAAAAAAATCTCACTCGCATAATCGCGCGGAATGCTCGAGTCGCCCGATTTCAAAGGAGACGTTGTCGAAAATTAAAGCGGTCACGTTTCCATCGAGTTTTCGCCGTGGAACTCGAGCGCGAACCTCTTTGATCCTCTCGGAACAATTTCCATTCGCGAAGTCCAGAGAGAAACAATTCTTGCTAAATACAGTTTAAGGTCTCGTAAGACGGAAATTTTATAAGGCACCGCACTCGGGTGTACTTAATAAATAAAAGCTGCTGGAGGAGATAAAGAATTGCAAAGAAAATAAGAAAAGTTGTTGGATTGTATATTGGAAATTGAATTATATTGTATAGTAAATTTTTAATAAACGAATGCACGCGAACAAATTTGTTTCAGAAACATATTTCCCAACGTATATTAATAGCAACGCCGCAACAGCCAATCTTGGCGCCATAACAGTCCCACGCAATATACTACATTTATCTTTATGCGAGCAGGATTATACTTGTGTCACGTTCAGACAAGAAAAGCCTCGGCGGAGGTGCGCGCCATTAATATTCTATCGAGAATCATTCTCCGTTTCTCGAAAACCATCGAGCAGGCTCGCTTCAACTGAAATAGAGAGAAGAAACAATCGGGGCCCGCGCGTGGTCGCGCGTTGAATCCCAAGCAGACGAAGAATAGCTCCGTTGTCTGGGGGTTCGACAGAAAAATCATCAATATTAACGAGAAAAAAGGAGGACGTCCGTACATCTCGTTCCTCGAAAAGATAAGACGACGTCTCCCTGTTGGCTCGTTTCCTTCTTGGCGTGGCGTCGCGTCGTGTCGCACAGCGCGTTAAGAAACCTGTCTTCTAGACAAAGTTCCATTAATTGAAAATTATAGCTGATCCGAAAAAATATTTCAGTGGTGCGCGTTGCAGACTACGGGTTAATAATTAATAAATGTGGAAAAAGATCGTAATACATAACGCTCCAAAGATACGAGTAACTGTCTGTGCACATTTTGTTATTTTGGGAATGTCTGTGAAAGGGACTTTTTGCTGGATTTTGGGGTCAAATACCCCACTGTGCGTCGCGTCGTTTCGAAAGTCAGTCACGTTGAACGTCGGGCGCGACCCGGCCCGACACGGCTCGACCTGCCTTTTCCATCAGCGAGCAAATCGCGCGAGCGTGTAGCTCGCGACGTTATCGCGTTAAGCTGGCTCACACTATCCGGAACGGATCTACGTCGAGGACGCGGTCGTAAACTTCTGATCGTGCATGAAAAAGTAATCGGTTCCGTCGAGGATTTCGCGAAGGGCGCACCGACGCTATATCTTCCCGGCGTCGTGCCCAATTGAACAGAGGCGTTCGATTCCGCTCGTGGAACTCGCAAAGTTGCAGCCCGAGTCTCCGAGCTCGAGTAACGGCAGACGCGGGGTAATGAGCTGATAAGATAAGGATTCAATTTCCAACAAGTGCTACACGCTTTCCAGCTACCTTTTCCTTCGTTTCCCCACTCTTCGCGTTTCGTCTTACACCGAAACACTTTCAGAGAGCCACCCGACCGACAAAACGAGTGTTGCGTCCCTGGACGACGGTTACCTCGTATGCCGAGCTTGTCGGGTTGAAGGCGGGTCGGTCGCAATCTCTTTTTCGCAAGTTCTTGATCCACGAGAATAAACCGCTCGTCGCGGAACGCGTTGCGAAACTTGAACGATTTAAAAACCGATCTAGCGGAAAAAATTGTCTAATTACGGCGCGCATTGCCAAAAATTTTGAATGATCGCATCTCGTCGTCGAACTACTATAAAAGTGATTTGTTTCCGATTTCTGTAAAAAGTCTGCGTTTTTCATTTTTCAGAACCACATTCTGCAACCAAAAAATCGGAAATAATTCTCCAACGCGTGATTTATTATTCGGAAAGTGTCGTAGAAGAAGAATCCATAAAATCGGATAAGACTGATATCAGAATATTACGATATTTTATTACAATAATAAAGCTCTAGAAGATGAATACAATTCGTATATTTTCAAAGAACCTTACGAGAAAGCTGTGTTTTTCAATAGAAATTTCGAGGCTGTTGGGTATCGTCGGTTCGCAGATTGTATTTCCGTCGTACAGCCATTTCTTTTAGGGCATAAATCAGGACATTTAAAGGGCGGGCACATCTCCGTTTCCTCGGAGGCGAACGCATATGCGTGGAGAATGTTTGCGGACACGGGCTGCAAGCAGTAAATTACATCGACACACGTGGCGCGACTGGGACAAAGCCCTGTGTCCATTTACCGGAAACAGTGGATGCCTGCGAGATTAAAACACGCCTTGCCCCTTCCAGAAAATTAGTTTCCAGTTTTATTAATCCTTACGTGGACAACCGAAATGTGTACAGATTATTTAAAACCATTTGTTCGTCAATGATCAAGTGGATTCCAAACATGAACCTTTATAATCGTCCAATAAAAAGAACTGTAGATACACCTGTAACCCATCAAATTCGTCGAACGGCGTCATTCGCGGCGAGCATGTCAATCGAAAGTTACATCATAACTCCGAGCACCGATACCGATTAACGAACGCACGTGTCGCATCGAGGAAGCGTACTTCTGAACTCGTCGCACCGACAAGAATTCAAGTCCCGTCGCTGACTCTTGACGAATTCCATTGTTGTCGCCATTACGTGACCATAATGTCCTGACGGTCGTATTTACGTGCCAGCACATAAGCTCCGGCGTTCCCTAGCTAATTGCGCGGCGCGGCATGTATGGGGCGTACAGAGTCATGTACTGCTAGGTGCGGTATACAAAGGACCATGTTGGCAACAAATATGACCGAAAGCGTTAGCAACACTGTCTCTCTTCCTCTCTCCATCTTTCGCTACGTCTCTCCGACCGGTACTCGCAAGGATGCATCGAGCCGAACGTTCCCGTACTCGTGCACACGGTAGAAGGACGCGTGAATTAGCTAGAAGCATTATTATGTTTGCATAATTAATATCCAGGAACGATCTCAACATGTTTCCAACTCTGTTCAGGATCAAACTAAGAGTACAGCAACCGGTCAAACATTCTCGAGTGGCGTTTTCGTCGAAGCAACCATAGCAGTTAAGTTTTGTCTTAAAATATTCCAATTGCTCTTAAAATAAGCGTTAAAGGTTATCACGTTAAACGCCACGCGTTTCCGTTCAGGCCTCGACTTTTCGTTCTTGTTATCGCCGCGCGCGTGTCGGTCCTTGCGTACTTGCAAGGGCCCGCTTGACGGCTAACTGTGGCGTTTAACGTGTTAAACCCTTGAAATCCGTGATTACTTTTGCACCGATTCGATATCCGGTTGCGAGCTCAATATCTTCCAGACTTTTTTATAATAGTTTCGAACTATAAGAGCATAGCAACCGATCAATCATCCTCGAGCGGTGTTTTCGTCGGAGCAACCACAGAGGTTAGCTTTTGTCTTCGCGTCCGAAGACCTTGAAACGAGACGTGACTTTCTAAAACAACATCGATTGTGTCCGGGCTCGTTGGCAGCTAATTGGCCCGCGGGGCTGTTCGAAATCAAGCTGGAATTTCGACACGTGCAGGTGAGATCCGCGAACTGGCGCGTGCGCGCACAAAGGGACAAGTTGGCCGGGATCGATTAGATGATTAGAGGATGATCGGAGGAGGGATCCATGGGGGATTGGCCCTGCAATCCTAAATGATATATCGGCAGGCGTGTCAAAACGAGGCATCTGCGACGAGGCAACGAGGCGACGATGTACGCGCGCCGCCGTGTAATAGGAGGATCTGCGGAGGTCACAGCGCCGCTAATGAGTCTTAATGAACGGGCGTGAGAGCATACGACGCGACGATGACTCCTCGCCGATGTTGATTCTGGGATAGATAAAGGGATCGGGTTCATGGAACCGGAGTATTCCACGGAATGAAAGAAGCGAGGCGAGACAGCTTCAATTTTCGCGCGAACGACACTCCAGCCACGATGTCGTAACATCACAATGGGGGTGAACGACAGACTCAACAATGTTTGGGACGAACGAGGCATCTTTTAACCCTCACCCGTCCCACCTATCAATCTCATGTATTTTTCATGCATATTTTTTTACGGATGACATTATTTTGCCACTTTTAGGACAGTCGATCCGACACTTTGGGACTTCCATTTTTTTTAACATCATATATACAGATTTCGCACTCGAAATTAATCCTTTTGCAACTCAAATTCACATTTTTTCGAAATTAGTACAGATCGCACTTGTAAAACTTTATTATTAGAAAAATTTGATATCTTTTACCAAAGCTGTTTGGACAAAATATTAAATATATCCTTTTTTTAATATTTTTAGTAATTTTGAATAAAATACTGTAAACTATTATAAATGTAACCGAGCTAAGACAATAATCATTTCCCAAGCTAAAACAAAAGAAAAGTGTTTCTTAAGATTGTTGAAACCACGATAAACACACGAATATTTGGAGAAAATGGTTTGAATGGTTCAATTTCGTTCCCGAATGTATCTTCGCGCAATTTGCCATCTGTTCGGAATATGTAATTCGATCGTCCACGGTAGCTCGGGAAGATATTACAATAAACTAGGATTGAGAATGCGATTGGATTCGAAGCGAGATTAACGAAATTGGAACGAAAGGGAACATGAAATTCGCCAGCAACAATTCGCTCGTTATTCGCGAGCTCTTAGCGTGATACCAGGCTGCTCGATCACGCGGAAGGCTTAATTTTCGGCGCATTTGAAGAGTAATCACCGTGCAGCCGGAAAGCACGGGTTTTTATCAAGATCTAACGGCGAATTATCGACTTCCTTCATCGTCGACGGCTTACGAACGAGGGAGGCTATCGTCGGCGTATCAGCTGACGAATTTCAGCCGGGGCAATTGACTTTTTATGCGGGCTCCTCGGTTAATCGAATTGGCCGACAATCGCGCGACGATCCACACAGCTGCACCTCCCCCTCCCCTCCCGCCGTGGCTCTGATCGTTGGAACTCGAGTCGCTAATGAAGTCAAGTCCCCAGAATGAAAGGTATAACCCCTTAATATTCTATGTACTAGCCAGTACCTCGTTAAACGGGTATCCATGATCACGGCCCCGGAGAGACGCGGCGAAAACTTCGCTATTTTACGCTGCCTGTTTTTGTAAGGTTCATGCATATGTATATGTACTAGGGCCTGGAATTAATTAAGGCGACTTTCGCGGAATTATGGAAAATTCTGAACCGGAACGAAACCCGTTTATGTATTTCGAATTTTGCACGCTTCGCTTTCGGCACGTACAATTTCAAATAAACAGTCCCTCTTCCCCTACGCACATCGCTGTGTTAACGTAATATTAACCTTTAGCACTCGAACGGTGACCTCTGAGTCAGTAGTCACTAAACTCTATGTCACTAAAAATTGCTGTACCATCGTTCAAAATATTGTTTACATTATTAAATATATCGGTATCTGATCAATTACTAAACATTTAGGCATTGTACGAGGTATTATACCAATCGTATCCATAAAATTTCAAAAATCATAGGGAATGGAAATATTCTAGATCGGAAGGAACGTGTAATTTTCCAGTTAAAATAGCTCCGAGTGCAAAGAGTTAATACAATAGCTGCATGCAAAAGTTTTGAACACGCCGATTTCAATGAAATTTATACAGAATTCAGTTTGTTGAAAAATATTTGCTCACACACGACCGATCCTGTGTAAAACATTGCGATGCTACGGCGACGCCACGCGACGCACGCTCGTGTGACCCCGGCCTTAAGGTAAACGCCAATCGATTTTGTTTTGAAATGCAGCGCATGCGATTAAGTACACGCGGTTAGGGATAACAGTATTGGAACACTTTTAATCGCACAAATGCAAATTAAAGGAAAACCATAATATTGGGTTCATTTTTTATATTAATCATAACTGCTGAATCTTTAATTTCAGGATGTCAGGAAAAACTTTGTATCGGTTAATTAAAAAACAAACAATGACATTTTCTGCAATTATTTTTTATTGAAGTTTTTAACGAAAAATTGGATAACGTATTTTCACACGTAATACAAAATTGACAAGAAATTGTCACATTTTCGGATCATCGATGAAAATTCCGTTAACATACGTGTTTCTAAAGATACATAGTTACGCGCGATGTAACAGATCGGCTAATAATTACAATTTACCTCGACAAGCGCGGAAACGTGGTACAGTACCGTGGACAAGCGCGGAATAATAATTAAATAACAAGCAAGCAAGCAAACAAGCAAGCAAGCAAGCGAAGGGAAGCATGGTGATTGGTAACTACCTCGTAACTACCCTATTACTCGGGGGACAGGCCGGGTTCGGCCCTAGCAATCGAACACGACCCTTCGGTCGATGCCCACCCTTAAAAAAAAGAACTCAAACAGAAGGAGAGAGCGACGAGGAATGAAAAGTAACGAGTATATTCGGACAACAAGAAAACGGAAAGGAATGGAAAGAAAAGAAAGAAAGCTGTTTCTCCTGCTTCCGGCATTTTCTCGTTAACACGGTTCGAGGGATCTCGTTGACACGCGAAATTCGCCATGGCAACACGCGTCCGTCGGGCGTCGACAGCTTAAGGTTCGCTGCGAGACACCCGATTTCAGAGAAGTTTCACAAGCGACCAAACACGCCGAGGGAGATTCTTCTCCTTGGTCAAACAAGGAGTTCGATTTCAGTCGATCCGGCTAACTTGAGAGGGTAAGAGGAAGAGGAACAAGGGCGGGGGTCGAAGGCGAGGATGCAAGAAGCAGAAGACGAGGAAGAAGAAAAAGAAAATTACATCAGCTGCTTGGCAGCGGGTACCCCTTGGTCGCATCCACCCCCGCACGCCCTCGCTCTTCCACGAAATTCAACCTTTTTCTTCCCTCGTCCCTTCCCCTCGCTCACTAAAACCCTCCAACCTTCTGCTCCTTCTAGGAACCTCAGGCTTTCCTCTTCCACGTTTCACTGGCGACCTACGAGCCCTGGGATTGCACGCTCGCCAGACGCGTGCAAGCCGGATGGCGAAACGAAACGAAACGAGAAAGCGTAAACACGTGGAATGGAGTCTCCCGCGGCATCGGGTGTCGTTGCGAAAATATGAAATTCGCTGCGGCCACGCGCATGCTAAATTATACATTATAACTAGACAAAAATGCTGGGATATAAAATTCGACACAATTTAGCAACATTTTTATTTGTTTTGGATCTACAAAGGCTGTTCTCATTAAAAACAGGATTTCATTTCAAATCCGCAGTCCAATTATTTGTTATCTTATTCGAACGAAGCTGTGAAGCTATGGTCGAATTAAGCTATCCAACTCGTCGGAGGATAGGAATTGATGGGCGGCCGCGTTCCGGCAATTGATCGTTTCCAGGTTTCATTTTCGCGAGAGGCGTTCCTATCGCGCTGCCACTTATGGTGATATGTATTTCTGTGCATCGCGCGGGGCATGCATAATGCAGCTAGCCACTCGGAGTTTACGTTTCGAGCATGAAGAGCCCCCGGATCTCTCTCTCTCTCTCTCTCTCTCTCTCTCACTCTCGTATCGCGACGACTCCTGGCGAAGGGCTCGTGTCTTCTGTCCCCGCAAGAAACATCTGCCGCCGGCGTGGTAGCTATGCTGCATGCTGCATCGACCACGAAGAATAGAGTGGACCCCGGCTTTCATAAATACCGGACCCGCCACGCTTCGCACGTTCATTTTCGAAGCCGATTAACACTTTTACAACTCCGTGTACCGAGCCGATTCTCCCACAACCGCAGCACGTTGCGTCGAATAGACGACCATCATATTTTAGGTATTTATACAGTTAAGTATCGTTTAAGTACAGTTAAGTATAGTTTTTAGCAAAATGAAAGAAAAAATTTAAAACACGTCACAGATAGCATTCCTAGAAAATTTTAAAAATTACAAGAATGTGTCTATCCAAATTCGTATAATATAAGCACCTATACGCACCGAAAGAAATTTTGCTGAATAAATAATTCCATACGAATAGACCTCTACAATCTCAATAATTATTATGAATTCAAAATACTAAAACCCATTATTTCGAGGAATCCCATAATACCAGGTACATTGTTGGTTTCTAAATATATCGCAAAGCAGCAAAATAACTTTTCAAAGTCGTGAGAACGATTGTTTCGTCATCTGAAATGCAAAACGTACAGTTGGTAATGGCGGGAGAATCATTAAAACTTTAGGAGCTGAATCGAGAATCGGTTGGTTCTACGCTGTATAAAACACAAACTTAATCAGCAGAGTTTCGAAAAGGGAGACGACCGGCAAACAACGTCTACCAAAGGGCAGCGGGTTTCATTTTCGGCGGCAACGAGATCAAAGAAGGGACTGAAAAAAGACTGCGCGCGAAGTAAAACAGGAAGTTCTGTTTCAACGAGACGCAGCGGAAAAGGGTGAAGGGACGTGTCGGAAAGCGAATGGGTAAATTGAGAGGCGAACTTGTTCCCAATAAAACGTGTTCCTGCATTCACGGGTAAAAACTGTACGAGCTGGAAAGTTGACAAAGGAAACTAATGAATTGTACGGAACAGAAATACATATGTATACAAAAAAATTGATTTATCGTTACTCCTCAATTTTTTATAACATTAATGCTGACGAAGCAATGTTTTCTTCCTATCGATGATCGCTCGGTAGTGCTAAAAAAATTATGATTAAAAACCGATTTCAATTAAATATTTAAAATAATCCAAAATCTTCAGGATATCTACCACGATGTCCCAGCGCAGCTAATTGCAAAACTTGTTTTAAAAGCAGCAAAAGAAATTACTAACTGGTAGAAAGATATTTTCCTTATTTCCTAAATTACTTCTAAATATAGTTTTCTTTCGTTTGGTACACGATTTAAATAACAAAATACGTCGATTTGAATTTACGCATCTTTTCCAGGTTGTAGAAAAATTAGTTTTCGCATGATCAATTTCGCGGCAGCCTCGCTGCGAACTCCGCGCATGGGTTTTGAACATTTTTATTGAACCATGGGATTTACGACGGAACAGTTTCGCAGGGGTACTGCGTTGCACAGCCGCGTAGAACGAATGAAGGAGCATAAGTCAAGATAAAGCGCGCGTTTGCCAAGCGAATGAAATATAGAGACGACAAACTGCAATCTGTCCAATGATCGGTATTGGCCCATCGGTGGGCGTGAATCAATCCGCCGTTAACAGGCTCCCGGCAATCGTTGCTACGGTTTTATTGCCGGCAAGCCGAGCAGAAATACGCCGAGCGAGAGAGAAAGAGAAAGAGGAAGAGGAAGAGGAAGAGGAAGAGCAAACGCAATGCAACGCGTCATAAAGCTCCGTTACAATTGTTAAGAATTTACGATGTTTGTTTGTTCGATCCGGGGGCCACCCGTGTCCTCGTTCGGAACTGCAACGGGTCGAGGAAATTTCTTAACCTCGGAATCTTAGCCATTCGTGCAAACTAATTGACCGAGCCCCGAGACACGCTAGCTCGCGCGCGCTCCTTTCTCAGCCACGCTCGATCACGAAACCATTTTTTCTCTTTCTTCGTTCTTTTTATAAAGTTACAAGCTAGGCAAATTGGACGAATCGAGGACGCTGTTCGCGAGCCTCGACAGAGGCTGGCTCAAATTGAAAATAGGAAATAACCACGGTGATAGATCGTTTACAACTCCCGCCGGCGAACTCGAGTTACTCAGAACGTCTAATTGAAACGGAATAATTCTTTAGAAACTGGTTCGGGCGACTCGAACCTTTCCGAGACGTTAGAAAAATTAGTTTACCAGCGTTAAAGAATTTGTACATTTTTCTTATTTGCGTCTGTAATCGAAAGCTGTGAAAAGTATTTCTACCATTAGTTTCGGAAGGCAGAAGATTTTATAGAAATTCCGTCTCCGTTATATTTCCTTCTTTGAACAGTTGTTGCAGGAATTAACTCTCGAAATACCAGGTACGATGGCATTACGGATTCCTTTCAGCAGCTTGGAATGCTAGCTGTGCATATTAATTATCGCGTTGTTGGAAGGAAATATAAAAATGCTTGGCAAGTACATATAAAGGGCTATGATTGTATGTTACCTCGATTTCACGATGCATGCGATGTAACTAAAATTGTAACAGCGTTACTTATTTTTATCGAGGTTAGTAGATTAATTTGGTCGCCGCATGTTTAATTTTTAGCAAGAGGCAAAAGTCTGTGGAAAAGGGAAAACATGAAAAATTCTCGTACGTGGACTGTGAATGCGTTTTGTAAACTCAAATGTGAGCGTTTTCTCGTCGTTGTTTCTGCTCGAGGCATCATTAAACTTAACAGAACCTTGGAAAGTACCGAAGTCCAGTTCTCGCATCTTGTTAAAGAATTACTTACAAAAATGAAGTAAACATATTTACGTTTGCAACGAATTTCTTTCCTAATTTTGGTTGTGCTTTTTGCTTGGAAAGGATTGAAACGGTAAAAAGAACTCGCGTTCCGCGCAGAATGTTGCAACTTCCTCTACAAGAACCTTTTTCTACTTCATTTCCCTCGTCCCCTAACACTGTCAGCGACAGTAGAGCTTATTTATGGAGTTTAAAGAGCTGTTCCGAAGCAACAAATCAGTCACTCGTTTTACGGTGGAAAAATCACCGAGAGTCGAACGAAAAATATTATCGTGTATCAGAAAACTTGATTAAAAAATGTAAAACAAGCAGATCAGAATCCACATTCTACAGAGCCAGTAATCGATGTTCCTTTTAAATATACAATCGGAAATCGTGGTTCAATCTTTTGTAGATTGACGTCGCATTCGATGTTAACTTTTACAACAACTGCCGAGATATTCGATCGCGAACGCGACTGTCTATCTTCGGTCCCGTTCTCCAGTTTCATTTCCTTCCCTGTCGATGCCGAGATCTGTTAGGATTTATCTGTGACGACAGAACAACACAAGTTGCGCGAAACCATCTTCACAGTTTCAGCAAAAAATTCCATAACTTCAACGTTGTTGCGTGAACAAATACATTCAACAATTTCTCGCGATACCGTTACACACGATTTCGAAGAGAAAAGGAAAAGAAAGAAGCGATTAAAGCAGATAGAAACATTTGGTATTAATAGCAGCATACAATCGTGTGTAACTACGGATGAATATGCATGGATAAGTGAGAGTGTAAGATAATAAGGCTGTTATTGTAAACAGAAATGTTTTCACATGGCTGAAAGACTGGCAAACGAACTGTCTATCTATTCCGCGATGTCGGTAATATTCAAATAGAAAACTTTAAATCATTCGTGTTTATCAATCTCGCATTTACACTCTCGAATATACGTTCGGATAAGATGGTTTATTCCATTTCGGATACTGCTGCGTCCACAGGAATATTAAAACAAAATAATTTGCGTACAGATAAGCACATCCCACAATTTTCCACAAGTTTACAACTTGAATAACACGAAAGAGCAAATACTTGAAACAAGTAATTACCATTTGGACAAATAATTAGCGAACTTTCTCGAACTTTTTAATTAGCGTAGCCGTAAAATAAATCGCAGTATGTACAGGCGATTGAAATAAAAATTCTGTGATGGGAGATTTTGACCAAAACCAAGTCCAGTCCACAATCACCTATGAACCCGCTTTTAAAACAGCGGCGGTACGCAAACAAAAGCCCGGCGAAGTTTGGACCAGACGAGTAATGGCAGTGTTACCGCGAGCTCCGCGCATTGCCAAGCAACGGTTAGGCGCATCGGTAACCTTCGGTATCGGTCGAAACTTGGTTCCGCGGGCAGCGAGCAGCTGTTCCGAAAGTGTGGACGGGTTTCGAGGCCGAGTCAGCCTCGATCGAAAGTAAGAGCAGGCCGTGTAACCGTAACCGGTATCGACGAGGCACACGGGCGGGCGTTATAATCGAGTCTGGGACTCGTTACGCCTTTGGCTGACCAGAAAACATCAGGACTCAGAGCCAAACTAGCGCTACCACCTACATCCTCGATCAAAAAAGAAAAAGTGAAAGGTCCTAAATCCTGATATACAGTCGCTTACCGTGAAAATCGTACAGCGAAGATTTTGACGAAAATTGAGTTACCAACTTCTGGTTTAATACATTTTAATAACTTGTACAGAAACAAACACGTGACCTCGCATTCAAAATCGTATGCAATAACCAGAAGCACGATTACATGATAACTAGACTGCGGATCTTTGTGCATACACGGCTCGCGGAAATTAAAACAAAATGCTGGAGCATTAAATTCGACAGAGTTTAGTACGATTTTTATTCATTTTGGATCTACAAGTGCTCTTACCAATGGAAACAGGGTTTTATGCGGTATCGCTTTCTTAAAATTCCTCTGCAACAATTGAAAATTGCATAAACATGCGTAGTCCGATAACGACACTGTTAAGAACCAATTTTAATATCTGGTGGGATGTCCCTCGTTATTTTTAACGTTTTGTAATCGTCGTGGCGTCGACTTTGCTAATTTTTCTGAAAAATTTGTACAATGGTTATCCACGCGCTTCTGTTCATTAGTTCTGCAATTTCTGAATTAGAAGTTCACACTCTGCAATCGTTGTTTGTCACGTACTTCAATTATTTCCATGAAACTCACTTCACAACTGTACGCGAGTACTCGACACCAAACCGAAGCAATAAATTACAAAAAATAGATCGCATCAACCACAAATGTCACATTTATTCAAATAAACGCGGGAGATTCGAATATCAAATTAATTTTTTTTCTGTAATAACGAATAATCTTCATTTTTTTCTGTACGAATTATGCGAATATATTAATCCAGTATTCACCGTACAGTACCCGAACGATCCAGATTCTCTATGGAAAATGACCTTTTCACAAAATTACATGTCAAATACATTACAACCAAGCGTAAACCATGTCGTCGCTAACGATCTCTTTATTCGAATGCAACCACGTTAAAACAAACTACAAATAAATAAGCGGTTGAATCGACGTCTGTCAAACTCCTCGGCCAGTTACCAAATAACTTGGCTAAAACATCCGTCGATACAACGATTTTCACTTGACGGGAGCGACAAACTTGAATCCGAACTGGTCGTACTAGACGTTCGGTAGAAGATAATCCTAAGGGAAAGGTCCTAACACGGTGTAAAGTCCAAATATGGTCCCACGGAAAATGTTGATGGAGCCTAGCGATCGAGTGTCCTGTTCCATGGAGACCTATAGAGAGTGGCCTAACCTAACGTTACCGGCGCATCGGTTCGCGTTCCGGTGGAGGTGTTTCACTCACCTGGCGGAACGTGTAGAGCCGGTCAGCTCCGGAAGTTGGACGGGGAGCCAGAGTCCACTCGCGAGCTTGTAAAATCCCGTGGTTTCTTCTTGAGGCCACTGCACGCACCGAAGGAGTAAGAAACACCGCCTAGAGCCGGTCGAGAGAGAAAGAAACGGCGACAGCAGCGGCAGCGGCGGCGGCTGCTGCTGGTGCTGGTGAACAGAAATGGTGTCTGTTCTCTCTGGCTAGTCCCGTCCTCGTTCCTCCCGACGCGACGTATCGGTATGAACAGGCTGCGACTGGCTGACAAACGATGGCAGTCGACGATCAACACGCACCGCAGTTAACCCGAGAGAGAATTCGAACAACGACGCGACAATCCGTTAAAAAATTATAGAACTGTACACCACCACGACGAACCAGCACGACGAGCACCGGCGACGATCCGCGTAGGCGCTGGGCGCGTACTGTGCCGAACGAATGAAAGCAGTATGGCGCCCGGCGGACAGCTTTCCTGCTGCGCGATCGCTCCTCTTTGTCCCCCTCCAAACTACACGATGCCCCCACTCCGAACACCGATTCTCCGATTCTCCTCTTCCACCAGTACTGTGTCTCTCTTTTACCCGTCAACCGAGTTCGTGTCGTCTCACTTCCACTTCTACAACTTTCCTATATGTCTCGCTCTTTCACTCGTTACCTCGCTGTCGCTCTTCGTCTCTCTACTTCTGCTCGGTTCCCACCAGTTCCCACCGGCGTTACCTGCAGCGATGGTCACCGGGTGTTGCGAGGGTTCGAACAATGATTATGCCGAACGCGGTTCTGCTTTACTTTTTGCAGGATTCGAAGGATTAGATGCCAGAGGAAGGACCATCGCAATGCTCGATGGGATTGTACTGTGATTAGATCGCGTGTATACAATCTATATCTATAAAAACACTGTCCTGACTCACTCGCTCGCCCAGGCTAAACCCTTGGACATAGAAAGCTGAGATTTTGCACAGAGGTTTCCTTTACGATCTATACAAGGGATAAGAAAGGATATTTCGAAACTCAACCGCTAAGAGGGTGAAAAGGGGTTGCAACGTTCGTACGAGGAATATTTCGTTCGTGGTCGGATTTACTTGAAACTTGGTCTCGATGTTCATCGATACAATTATTTCGCTGTAAAGCTGTCTTATTTTCGTAAATGTATCTGGAAACGAATATATAAGTTCGTAATTGTTATCTTATCGCTGAACCGTTGCTTCGAAGTTAACCGTCGGAGAGATCTACGGAGCAACGCGAAAAGCGAAATGGAATTGAACGGCGTAGATTATCATCGATCGGTAGAAACCAATAGCCCCAAATATGTTTCGGGACAATTTTGTAACGTTTACGTCTCGAGGCGCGAAACTATCCACACCGCGACCGCCGCGAGAGGGCCACGACGACGAAAGAGATGCTTGAAGTATAAACCAAATAGTCATAACCCTTAGGTACGTCGTAGTTTTTCAAGAATCAACTCTTTATAAATTCAATTCAAACTTATATTTGACAAATGCGGCAAAATGGTGCGAATAAGCCTAAAAATCGGTATGGGTGTCGTTATTGGGGTTTCTTGGTACGTTAATTACAAAAATGTCATCAATTTTTAAATCTAAGATGGCGACATGACATAAAATTAAAATTATATAGGGGAGAATGGGGGGTTGAAAGGTTTTATTTGAAATATAAATGTACGATCGGTTGAAGCTGAATTAAATTTCGTTTGTGACCTGTAAGAAATAACTATGTTCTGTTCATACTTGTACGTTTAAGTTTTCACGATGAGATTGTCGTATTGAAGCTGAAGTAAATTTTTTGTTAGCGATCTACATACATGTACGATCTACACATATGTGATCTACATATAACGAATAACCGTGTTCTGTTCGTACTCGTACGTTTAAATTTTCATGGACAGTGAATTCTTCTAAATATATAAAGAAAAGAGGACATATCGTAAGACTCGATTAATTTTAGATTGATTCTAAAACTTTATTCTCCGAGACGTTGTTGAAATATAATATTCATCAAGGTCCAATAGCTGCAGGAAATCGATTGACTATTATTTTAATGTAACGGATCCTTGACAACCCCTTTTTTCTTCTATTTCATAGGGGTTGTTTATCGCGTCGATATCGAGCGTATTTGTATTGCGGCGATTATGGGTTATTCGTGTCGCGGATGAATTACCGATGAGTTTTAAATGATCACCAATATATTCTGTTTAACGCTGCGGCTGAGGTGCGGAAGTATAGTTTAAGCATCACGACAGCTGGTCCAGGTGTAACTTATTTATACTTACGGATACTTGGAATTTTCATCGTAAGCGTATACAGAAAATTTCAAAAAGAAAATTTCAGAAGGATTTCAAATCGTGTCGGCCTATTTTGAAAAAGTTGTTAGTTTTGAAAGGGTGTCCCCTGAATTTTGTTCTTGACCGTATGTGGCGAGCAGTCAGCTGGTAAATTGAATATTCCAAAGATGCTGGTTCAGATGAATGGAGGCCGACTGTAATCGGTTCGCATAAACGAACTTCTACCGTACCGTATCATTTGTTTGAACAGTCTCGCATCGGCTCGAGCCCATTGCTGGAGGCATACCCTTTCTCCCGCCAGTGGACGATCGTTCTCCGTCCCTCTAGCAGCGTCTAGCAGCTCGCCTCTTTTTCCCAAAGCAAAATCTATCTCGCTCCACCTTGCGGAGGACATCCCGTGCATCTCTTTCCGATAAACGCGGCTGTTCCCCTGAGGAGTCTCGTTGCCCGCCTGATCCCACCAGAGCACGTCTGCCCGTGTGTCGTGGAGGTGGACGAGGATACTTTCCGTTGGCGCCGTGGATTCCAAGCCAATGGCGTCGCGTCAGGAGCAGTGTCCCCTGCGAGGTCGCGCCATCAAACGCCTCGCTTTCCCCCGGAGAACCGCGGGCGGCGGCGTGGGCGAGAGATGAGATTAAAATTAGATCGATTGTCGTTAATAACTTGCGCGTCGCGTCGCGTCGCGTCGCGTCGCGTCGGCTGGCGGGCGCTCCTTCTTCGCGAAATGCAACAGTTAGGGCTGCTGCGCCGGATGCCACCGCCTCTGCGCACCGACTCGCACAACGTCACACATACTCACGTGTGTGCCCACGGTCTCCCAATCGACCATTAACGGGCAGCCTACCTTTGTCTCCAGGATGCGACAAAGCGGACGCGTTTTTCATCCCGTCCTCCTCATCGGGAGGAAAAAAGGTCGAAGGTGTCGATAAAATTGACGCATCGGCTGCCCACCGGGAAGTTGCGACGCGGCACGCCACGTCGAAAGGTACTCCGCTTCATTGATGACGAGCCTTTCGTGTTTATCGAGGATGACCACCTCCATCGACGCGCGAATCGACATAGTAAATACTACGTCACCGGAGCTGCTGATCGCTACCGGGGCCACAGCCATCATCTATTATGCTAACCATTCGAAATTGTTGCGTAGCACGCGACACGCGGTGGGCTATTTCGCCCGAAACACTGTGAAAAAACTTTTCTAGCTTTATTTATAGGTTCGAGGCCATGATATGGCAGGTTGCTGGACTCGTCTGAACGTCGGTTAGAAAATCCTGAGATAAAAAGTAATGTTCAAAATTTTCTCTCGAAATTTTGTATATTCTTACAATATATTCTCCGTTGCAATCGGTATGTACATTCTAAGTACAGATAATACGGACAGTAAACTATTTCTTCTAAAAATTGTTCAATCTAATAATTATGTAGTTTCTTGATAGTCCCCTTTTTTTATCAAGATTATAGTTTTCTATTCATCGTTCATATTCTGTCGAACCGCAAGGTCAAATGTTACACATCATGAGAAAAAGTTGATAAAACATCGTAAATTAATTTGACTATTTTTATGTCCATAACGAGATCGCGGAGGTTAGATATATGAAATTGGTTGTAGCAAAGGTATCAGTGGACGGAATTTTGGATACGCATGGGGAATGTTGTTGAGGGTGGTAGATGTCCTACATGTCTGCAGACTGTTGTTCAGTTTAACAATTGATTCGAGCTTCCAGAATGTTTTACACGACACAATAAAATCATGAATTTACATACCGAACATCCCGAGTCGATCAGTTACAGAACATGCTGACGGCCTGTTATTGTTCGTGCCCCAGTCAGCGATAAAAACGAAAAGAAGAATGCAAGTAGGAAGAGACACATTTTGCCCGCGTTTCACGGCGATTCGTTTGTTAAGGATTATTAGCTTCGGCAGAGAATCTCGTGAACGGATTGTTTGAGAGAACTCGGAGTAGGCGTTGGGGACACGTGGGCATCTGTGTGACGTAGAAAATGCTGGGGAAACGAAGACAAGGAGGAACGTCGCGGTCTAGATGATTCATTATGCTGCGCGAGGAATATTAACGAAAGGAAAGGGAAAAGATACCGAACCACGGGGCTCGTTTGCGGGACGTTAAACGCGGCCCAACACCAAAGAGCCCCGCGATCTCTTCGCTGAAATGAGAATCGCGAAGTCTAACCGCTTCTTGTAAGTTTCTCTTGGAAAACTCAACACGTTCGCTACCTACGGCACACGTGTGCAATGATCTCGCGTTTTGCGTAAAGAAACACCGGATTAATTCTGTACACGATGATATTTAACGCCGGAAATCATGTTCAAAATCTTAGATTTCTCGTCTCGTAGCTGGGGCGGCTTTGAACGGTTGCGAAATAAGGAAAGTTTCACAATTTCTTTTATACATGTAAAATTTTCTTTCGAAATACATACATTATACGTATCTTACTATATGATATTTGAGTATTTGTTGAAACATTGAGCTTGCTTCGGTGGGAAGTAACTAAATAAATTTATTGATTTATGCACATGCCGCGATGAAAGTCGTGCACATTTTCGTAAAATATTATCAACTTTCGCTTCGAAATAGTAGATGATACTCCATAAAAATTGGAATTTGCATGAAGCGAGATACATTTCATTTCGCAATGCACGTGGGACCGAACACGGAGTGAACGAATGCGGGGTCTTTTTGACCCTACAGCGATCATTACCTCGTTCCGTATTAAGTGATAAACTGTGCTCGAGTTATTCGAACGGCGCCGTTGAATATTCAAATGCATATTTTCGTTGCACTTTAGTTCCCTATTTTTCGCTTAAACAGTGTGAGTTATAACGCTATCGGACACGAATCTAATGCGAAAAATAATAACTGTCCCCTGCATCAAGGTTTATTCGAACACGGTGCACACAAGTTCGATGATAGTCGAACGTCGTTCGAGAGCTGATAAAATCTGAGATAGAGCCTACGAGTTTCTGTTTGATACCAGTTTCCTTGATATACTATAAAACTGAACATTTCGACCGGCGTGCTCTAATTAAGCAATAAAATTCTTGATATATCTCGAATAAACTTGCACTCGCGTCCTGGCACTAGCTCCGATGCTATTAGCCTGTGAAGGGCTAAGACAGTTTTCAGTTAATCGATCTTAAATTGTGCCGTTCTAAGATCCATCTCACCCCCAACCCCCACCCCCATCGGTCGTTAACGTTTTATTACACACTCGGCCGGCGTAATTGCTTCGTTAGGATTAAACTGATTCCCGATTCTCGCTCGATAACGAGTACCGATCCGGATCCGGGTAGCTGTAACCTCGGGGCTTCTCGATATTCCCTGGAAAATATAATAATATATCCTTAATAAAATGAGATCGTAAAGTTACGCGTGTAGAGTTAGCCTCGATTTCCTCGGCCGACGATGACGACGGTTGCACGGAAGTTGCGCCGGGATATTGATTCTGTTCGAGTGGCCATTTCCGGGGAAAGATATTTCCACGATACGCTAATTCTGTTCGTGACGTGCGACCACTCTTTCTCCCGCGTGTGTTTCGTTCATGGGAAAAATTGCTACCGCCCCTACAAGAAAATACGATGGAAGTATAAAACGTTTAAGGATACAGGTTCCAACGGACTGGTGGAATGCAATTTTCAATAGCAGACGCGACTCGTACCGTGCGAACTTCCCGTGATAGATGTTGCGAAGAATCGATGAAGAAATTCACTCCCACTCGCAGTAGGAAGTGGGACGTTTGTGGGAACGCCGAAAAAAGAAATGATAGAGCTGTCGGAAGCTGAGCATCGTGGATACGTTAATACATTACGAATGAATTATTTAACAGTTTTTCCAGTTTAAGGGATGAAACCCTTGATGTTGCTTCTTCTGAATCTATCTTGAAGGTATGTACACGTTTTCGCATATATTATGATAATACGTTAGAGGATCATTGTCTAATTTGTTTATTCTGTACGTTATGAAAAACAAACGAATACATTTTTATATATTAATATCTTCTTTCTCACGTTTGAAAATATTTTCCACATTGAAAATATTTGAATAATGATAATAATGGATGCTTGATCTGTGCGATTGAGTCAGTTTCGCCAGGAGTAGTAGTAAATACAAAATGTGGATAAACTAGAATTTCGATTTTTCCATTGCTAAAAATGATATTACAATCGTTAAGATTTTTAAGACACGTTATGTTTCATAGTTGTACAGTCGTAAGTAGAATGTATTGATTGCAACGGAGAATATTTTGTAAAAAATGCATGTTTTGATAAGAGAGAGCGAGAGAGAGAGAGAGGGGGGAGATGATGAAAACGGAGAGAGGGGGAGTGGAGAGATGACAGGCGTCGAAGGAACAAGCGTCCAGGGAGTAGTCCGCGTTGAATCTTTTATTTAGCAACTTAAGCCGTCGCCCCTCGGATGTTCTCGCGGAAAATCCTGGCCGTAGACGAGGCGAAGAGACATCGTTGGTCCCGTTCGTCGTCGCGTCAAAGGATGGAGCAATATCGCTGAAGGGAATTTCAAATCGGAGCTAATAGAAAGGAACGGACGGACGGGTGGACGAAATAAGAGGCGTTCCACAGGGATGCCACCACCGTGATTGAGGGTGGTAGCGACGAGGTAGTGTTGGTGGTGGTCTCTGTCGGTCCCCTTTCATCTCCATGGACGCGCGGAGACCTTCAGTGATCCTCAACCTTGGCGCAATAGCATGGAAATCCAGGGAGAGGATGACGTCTGGCCTTCGACTCGAACAGGATTACGCCTACCGAGTAAATACAGTCCGGCCAGGCCTCGGATGGTTAAGTAACGAGAACGTAGTATCCTTAAACTCGCGATAAAGGGCGTAATTGCCGGTACAGGACGCGATTACATGAATCCGCCGCTTATCGATCGGACGCGATCGCTCGCCGATGTACCGCGAAAAAATCATGATTGCTACCGTTCGCTATCGACTGCTACCATTAAAATTGATTATCGACTGTTTCACTTATTGGCGAAACTCTGAATCGAAGCCGTGTAACGCCTGGCTACCGAAGCATCCGGCGTTCCTCGAGTTGCAGCGCATCTTGTCACTAGACTGCGGTGTTTTTTATGCGTTTATGAAGAAATTGGTTGGATGAAATGTAAACTAGTAAAAGATTAGAAACATCTAAGAGGGTAAAAAAAATCTGTTAAGGGATTAAATGAATTTTTATTCAGCTCCTGCTGCCCACAATCGTTGCCAAACATTTTTATCATGCATAAAAACTACTGCGGACAATATGCTGTATTTTTTCAATGAAATTTTCACCGGAAAAAAACCGGAAAGAATCGCTTTCTACAGCTAACAAATTCGTTTCCTAAAAGCTGGTCGAAACGGTAGGTTGCGCGGTTTCTAGGACCACCCGTGGCCTCTAAAAAAGAGCAACTCAGCATTTAGGGAACCCGCATGGAAATCATGGAGCGGCCGGTTGCCACAGCCGCGACATTAATCGACCGGTGTGCGCCATATGCGCGTACAGCGGCCGCAGGTAACCGCAGCTGATTGCTTCCTCGGTTTATCCCGTCGCAAAACGCGCGGCGAAACTGCTAGTTCCCGCCATTTTTCGCGTCCTTTTCCGGCGGTAGCGTGCTCGTTCAACACCAGAGAAATTGGAGCTTGGATCTTCCGAATGGTTCGCGTCGCGTTTCATGCATCGGAACGACGGAACGCGTGTACGGCGACCAGCTAAAAAACTAACAACCGCCTCGCCGGAAAAAGGAAGAAAAAAAAGAAGAGAGAACGGAGGGTTGAAAGCCGGCAGGTTTTATCGATCGATAGGTCGTTATGGTTATCCTGCATCGACGCCCGTTTTTGCCGGGTCTCGCGAAGTGTGAGCGCAGATATATCCGGCCGGGAATGCCAAAAAATTCGAGACTGGTTTGTTTCTAGCTTCCTTCGGTCCTGCACACGGACCAACATATATCTAGCAGCGACAGGTGAATGGGATCGATCCATCGTGCGAGTTGCTGGCTTCGAGTCTGCGGCTGCCCGACTGAACGGTATGCGTTCCGATCATGTGTCGCGATAAGTTTCAACCAAGGAGAGATTTGACCGGTGTACTTGGGAAATGGGAAATCGCCGCTATTAATCTGCGGTACAGGTGGCAACAAATAGGAGACCGTTTTACGGCGTGCTTTACTGCGAATTTTATAGCGGGTCCGGACGAGAGAGAGAATAACACAATGTGAACACTAGAACTACTCCGGCTTAAGGGGATAGACACGTTTCCAGGATTGCAAAGTTGCTAGGATAGCAAAGATGGGGCTTCTCAGTAGTCAAAAGCGCTAGATAAAAGATCAATCTGGGCCACGCTCGTCCTCAAAAGTCCTATTTTTACGTTTACGAGGCGTAATTTGCATTATTTGACAGCTCGTAGCTGTTGCAGCTTTATGAAAGTAGCTACTATTGAAATTTATGTAATTAGTAATTTATGAAAATAGCTATTTAGATAAAATAGAAAAGTTTATTATATAAGTGAACTTAATTTGAAAATAAAATATAATAGGTTCTTTATATTTGTTAATTTATTTGTCGTTGGTCGATGCGGAACTTTTTGCCGTGGTTCTCCGTATTCCTTTATAATAATAACAGGATTGAATTTATTCGGTTCTAGCGTTAATTAGCCAACGACTCCTGCTGCCAACGGAACAACGGAACAACGGAGCTCGATTCCATAGGTAGCTACGTACAACCGTTTCTTGCTGCCATAATTAAATTCTGTATCTTCACAAATCTACACGCAGTAGAAGTTCACCTCTCCGGAGTCAAACGTCGTCTATGTGTATGTAGGTGTGTAAAGGGCTCAGGAGAACAATATCAATCAGACGTTTGTTTTTTCGGGCGACAAAGTAACGCCGGTTCGAAGAGGGGAAGAGATAACAGTGGCTCCTTTAATTAGTTGCTCCCGGTTGATACGCGCGGTTCGCAAAAAAGGCCACCGCAAAACCGAGCTTTTATAGTGGCCCGAGAAGAGATGGATGAAGACAAGCAATTGCACGTGGAGAGCGTTCTTTTTACTTGCGAGGCCGCTTCCGGTAGAAAGTGCGCCTCGTAAATTTGTCCCGATGCGATGCGGGCAAATCGAAAAATCTCGATGAACCGTGAAGGAAATAGCAGTCGTACGTTTGTCCGAAGGTTCGACGATATCCTCCCTACATTATTACTTACTTTTCCAGTATCTGCTCTTTCCTTCCGCCATGATCGCTCGAACAATATTGTGTTTCATGTTGTTTATTATTATTATTATTATTTATTAATTGCTTCAAAGGTTTATAAGAAGAATAAGACTGTCCGTCTGAAATTCGAATACTCAGGATTGTTCAAGATATCTGTACGTGTTTCCGTATATTTCTCCATGGAACTGAGATGGTACTGTTCCATTCTTAAGGATGTTTGCTTCGAATAAATTTCAACTGTAGCCGGAATCGTCGAGCGGCGACGGTTGTTTCGCTATTTTCGCGTTCTACTTCCCGCGCCGAAGTATCCATTCCCAAATCGGAAAGCAATCACGGTCCGCTACCGAAAATCGAAAATCAATCGTTCGAATTATTTACGAGAGCGTTGCGTTCACATCCGCCGGGAGCGGGTTTCTTAATGGCAGCTGGAAGACTTCCGAAGCTGGGAAGTTCTAATAAAACGGATAGGATCAATTCGAAAATGAGAGATCGATCAATTCGATCGAAATCTTTTGTGCAAAAGCATCAAGGGTAGAAATGTTTAGGTATCGAAACCTCTTGCAAGTATTTCGCTGTTGTTATATGTATATATTTTGTCTATACGTTTCCATGGTTTGTGTTTAGCGGTTCGTATCGAAACAGAGATATTGACCGGTTGGAAAGTACTTGTCGACTTCGATACGGAATTGCGACGGGTCGGACCATTTTCCGGCGGACGTAACAATTCCCTCTGCTCGTTCCATTCTGGTGATCCGGGGTTGTTAACGTTCCGCCGGAAAAGCTGGAATTTTAGAAAACATCCGGACCACGGGATAAAAGATCCGAGAGAAAGGAAGGACCTGTGAACGGTCTGGCGAGATCGTTTAAACTTGACCGGCGTCCGTGAGAAGCGTTCAGATAGGAAACGTCGGTGAATCCTCGTACACTGAGAACATGGGGATTCATTTACGGCGTTAATGCATCCTTGGTAGGAAAAGTGGCGCCGACTAATTCCGTGTCTGTCAGTTTGCAAACTCAAAGAAACCTATCCTTTGAATAAAACGATCTCAGGTAAAATTGGTTTATTCATTGTGCTTTGACTGCAATTGATACCAGAACTAACAAGCAATAAATGTAACTGACGTGTACCTGTATAATAATAATAAGCGCTTGAATAAAGAAGTTCAGTAAACAAATTCTCACGAGAACGTCTTCTTAATCGCAAGATATAAATGTTCATTATTAGATTACGGATCTCTATGGAAATTTCAGATTTCGTCGATTATTTTATAAAAATCAGAACGACGAACACAATCTCAATTTATCAACTAGAGAATTTCTTATTGTAATGTTTAAAGATTTTACGCATTTATAACAAAAACGAGTATGTTGTATTAGATTTTGAGGGTCTGCCAACTTTGTTTTGTATTCGGAACACATCGTTCTTCCGTAAAATGTTTACACGCGTTATTGTTTTATGATAAATTCGGAATGATATTAAAATAAAGCACGATCGAAGCATGATACATCAATAATCGGGAAACTGTGAGAGGGGCGAGTCAAGAAGTGCCGGGATTTCGAAATGGTCGATTGTGTCGGTGATGGCCGGACGATTATTACTATGTAGTCCGCTCGGCGATTTTCACAAGGTATGCATTCAATCACGCGTGTCGGTGAACACTAACAGCCCGCGTCGCGAATAAATCCAATTGGAAACGAGCACGCGAGAACGCGCTGCCATGCTCGATGAGACAATTCTGATTTACATTCGATGCCCGGGGAATCCGATTTAATCCGCGGAACTCGATCGCCAGGAATTACCGTGTTTCGATTTCTAGGTATCGACCGAGGCCGATATTATCCGCGGCTAGCTGAACCGGGCTCCGAGGAACAAGCAGATATTACAAGGCGCGAGTATCAATAATGTCGGCGCGTTTAATCCCCGCGTAATGACCGACTGCCGTGCAGATTATCATTATGCTAATACAACCGTACTGTCAACCCTCCGTCACACGCGCTCGATCCGAGTACCGCAGAATTTCGCGTGTTGTATAAATAACCGAACGCGTATATGTGGCTCATTACTGCGGCTACATATTTGATTTTGACTAGGTGACGAGCTGCCGGTCGAGCTATCGTCGTCCATGCTTGGATTACTCGTACAAGGATTCAATTTTACCAGCTGTCAGATTCGATATTCAGTTTTATTTGCAATATCACTCGAATGCGGATTTTATGCATTTGTTGTCAAACGACCGCTCTCATATCGTTTATATTTTAATTATTGAAATTATAAAGATGCTTCCATTAGAAATTATTCAATAAATTTCTTTATTCGAGCACGTATTATTATAAAAATTGTGAAAAATCTAAATGAATTCGGTCTTGTAATTTTTATAAAACAATATATATCCGATACGTTTTGTACCCGGTATGATTAGTGTTAAGAGACCGATTAAAAGAATGTAAAAATCTCAATGTATTGGCATCGGCTTATTAAAATTATTGATATCCACAAAATAAAAAAGATCGTGTACAATGGAATTATTCTAGGCCAGAAGAAATATTTAATTTTCCAGTTAAAACAGCGTCGAACGCAAATGGTTAAAGTTAGAGTTTCAAATCGATGAACCACCCGAATCAATTTCACTAGTGAAAAAAGTCGTCTAATTAATGAAAGAATATGTTGTGTGCACATTCCACGAAGCCCCGGCGCATGCAGCAGGGTTCCCGATAAATTTTTTCACTGGCCTTTACAATATCAAGTTTCCGCGGGAAAATGTATTCATTGTTACGTTCGCTCGCGTTCCGCGCATTCCACTTTGATAGCGTCGCGCGTTCAAGTTCACGCATTTCTGTTTTCTCCGCAATGCCAGCCGGGGAGAAACACCCGAAAGATAAGGAGGAAAGCGGCGATGATAAAATCGAGTTTCCGTAATTACTCCCAGAAAAAATTCCGAGAACAATCGCCGGGAGACCGTGAACCGTCCTCGAGCGAGCGGACTAAGGGAAAATAGGATTGTTCTTTTTCACGCAAACGCGGAAACTTCTAATTGGGTAGAATGCTCGCGGACTGAGAACACTGTTTCTACAATGTACACTATACACTGACCCGTTTCATGATCAAATCTTTCTTAGCGGTGTTATTCATTTTCTCTTTGTAACGTAATTACAATGTAATTCAAATACTGTGTATATAAAATACAGTGTAACCCTATTACGTTGTTCAATTAAAATGTATTTAAATTAGGTCTGTATTAGGTCTAGGTATTGGTCTGTTTTTTTTCTCGCTAAACTTATTGATCAAAGTAATTTCCGACACTTGTCCGACTGCCGCCAGCTGTGTCTCATAATTATTTTTCTGGTTCTCGGTCTCCGTTGGCCGACTGTGATTTCTAAGGAAAACCGTTTTCCACGAAAACGATATTTACGTACGGCTTTATCAGCTTCGTTAGCCCGGAGCAGGTACGCTATTCAATTTTGGCCGGTTTCCTGGCGGACCTTGATCGAACCCCGCCCACGGTCACTTCAATTTCGATTTCGTTCCCAGCCGAATACGTAGCCGCAGCGAAAATAGGCGAAAATTGAGGAAAACACGTAGACCGATTGTGAGTTATAATTAACAAGGGCGATGATTCGTTATCGCTTCTGTCCCCTTTGTTCCCTCCTGTCCATGGTGGCTTCTTCTGAACTCAAAGGAGACGCTTTCAAGTGTAATTAATAGACGGCGGATTTGATGCATTTGTGACAAAAATTAGTAGGTGTAATTTAAAACAGTGAAAACATTAAAAGAATGAAAAAATGCTGTCACGTAATTCTCAACCAGAAAGCTTTTATTTTGCATAAAGATTCGCTGTCTAGTAATTAATTTTAAATATTCTTAATGGGTGAAATTGATTTACAAAAAGGTGAAATTGATTTGCATAAGATACCAAATACATTTTTCACAAACATTGACTAGACGTCGCCTTTGCGAGTCGGCTTTTTCTTGAAAGGAGACAGTACCGAGGAACCACGTGTTTCACGGTGTATAGAAAAATAGGAAACAGCGAGTCACGTGGCGGTGAGCGCGACGCAGGAAAGGAAACGCAACGTAACAAGACCATCTCGTTACTCGCCGTCCGTTACGAGAGAAGCACTCGTCTACGTTTGAGTGGCTCGTTTCCCGGCCGGGATAGCTAGGGTGTTTCCCGACGGGTGTTACACGACCAACGTAAAGAACAAACCCGTCGCGAAAGTCGTGAAATAGCGCGGAAGATTTTAACGAAACACTGGCCCGGCCACGATACAACCAACCTGTCACGCTTGCTTCAAGCAGGAGATTCAAAGGTTAACTTCGACTTTTTAAATGAAACAGAATATTTCCAGGTTTTATTCTCTATTAAAAAGTATCTGCAGTATATCTTATAGAGTTTATAGAAAAAGTTAGGATCCCAGGTAGATAGGGAAGCTACCACTTCAACGATAGTAGTAGAACACCGTAGAACCAAAATGCGGGCGTAAGTCTTGAAAGTTGCCGCGAGACCCAGAAACGGAAGGATCCGCTCGGTTCGACGATAAATCATCCTGGAAAATTGATAAATCCGCACCGAAAGGCGATATGGCGTCGGGAGGCGCAATCGTCCGAGAAAAGTTTCGCGAGATCGGGGAACTAATATCCTATAGAAACGTCTAACTCGTAAGCCAGCCTGCTCCGCGGCAAGTATTATCTGAAATTTTCAGCGTCTCCGAGCCAACCCCCGGCCTTACGATCCTCCCCCGTATCCCGTTCGCAACAATCGCGTCCGGATTCTGCACTCCCGAAGGAATTGCCACGGAGTCGACGGACGAGGGTATCAAGGCACACCTGAAATTCGAAATCTAAACAGGGCTAGCGAGAGTTCCTTGCCGAGTGCGCACACGTACGAGAGAACGCGAGAGATCCTCGTCTCCGATGACTAATCCTGGCCCGACGCCAAAATACATGTGCGGGCCAGGTCGGGCCAGGTTCGCGCGAGCACCACGTAACCGTGGGTGCTGTGCGCGCAGTGTACACGCCTGCCTCCACCCATCTTTCTCTACTCCACTCCTGCAATTGCACACGTGTCGGTCTCTTGTGGATGGTTACTCGCCGCCTCACCCCTTCCGAGCTTTTCTGCCGGTTTGATCGAGCGGCGTGTTCCGGAAATTGTGGATGCTCCCTGTTATTGTTGTTGCACCGGCGCCGAAAATTCCAACGAATTATTCACATTGGACAACCGTGTCTATAAAAATGGGATTCTTAACCCTTCGATCATACCTGAGCACATAAAGTAATCATTAGTAAATTGGTTGGCCAAGTTAGATAACCTATTGACAACAGTACGTCCGAATCGGGAATTGTATAGCAGAAGGTTTGACAGTAGGAGGACACCTGATATACGTTCGAGGACAGAGCTAAGTTAAGTGGACAGATAGTGGAAATGCGCATCGACAAAGTTGCATCAAACTAATGTTATACCGTTGAATATTAGTTCTGTATTACGTTCTGTATGTAATGAAACTAATGTTACTAGTCTGAGAGCTTCGTCCATTCAATTATTCTATATACGTTATTTAGCGAATAATTGAAATTAATGTTTGTATCGTTTACGCTTTTACCAAGTTGTTAACCTTTGAATCAGAGAATTCGAAAACTTTGAATTACAAACCTGTAATAGATTTGTTCCGAAAAGAAATTTTTTCACGCTTTTACGGATGATTCAATTTCAACGAAAGTCGTATCCTCAGTTTTCACCTTCTATATATCATGCACGAATGTTCCAGAAAAAATAAATAGCGATCTGCGAAATTATCGTAGTTCGAATATCGACGATTTCTCGAGAATCATAAATTCAGCGGTCAAATACTTTTTAGATCGTCCGTGCTTATCGTACGTTAAATGACGTAAATGCATAAAGATTCGCAGCGTTGTCACGGTTATTGATAGTCGTTGATCAGTCGAGTTGATACATACAAAAGTTCTAAAAATGTTTATTGCACAGGTTCTATTGTCGTAAGTTTATTTTAACGTGGCGCCCAGATAATGGACGCGCATTCCAGACGAGGTGGAACAAAACCGAAATAAAATACCGGGAGCGTGTCTTTTTCTCTCTCTCTACCTTCCTCGTTGGTTTTCCCTCTCCTTTAAAATCACGTTGCCGATAAAAATAGATTCGCCAACGCATGAAAGTCGCGCGATCGATGGTCTTTGATCTCGTTTTTTCTTCGCCTTTGATTAGATCCCTTTGATGCGCGCATAAATACCGACTCGAAGGGTCGTTTGATATGATAAAACGCAGGTTATCGCAGCCGTTCCCGAACGAACGAGATACCGAGCCTTCCCGCGGGCTTCATTTCCATAAAACTCGGTGGCGATCCCACGAATCTAGCCTAATTCATAGACCGTAGGCTGTTTACGGAATCGACCCAGTTAGACCTCTGGAACTTCGTTGCACGTTACGATGTTCCTCCTACTAATTGCGATCTTTAATTTCAAAAATGATACTTCGCTCTCGCGGAATGGCAGAATAACCCCGGTTTTAATCCCTTAACCGCCGCGGCTCGCTATAACAGAGAACCATCTGCTCTGCAATATTCGTATGTTGGCTGGCTTTGCGATGCTCCAATAAAGAATAACGAAAAATTTAAAAAAAAACCAACGTTTTAATCGCTCCGTGTGCGCGATATTTAGCTGCTTCGGCAATTAGTCGCGTATCGAGTGAATGCGCGTCGTTATAATCGGAAATGAATAATAATTGAAAAAAACACCGACACGTTTCGTGATATTTCAGCTGCTTTGTGCTTCTGCAATTACTCGAGTATTAAGAGCGTGTCGGTTGTTATAATCGGAAACAAATAAAAATTGGAAAAATGGAAGGTTGCCTGATATTTAGCCGTTTCAACAATTAACCCGCATGCTGGTCCATACGTTACTACAATTAATAAATTCTCTCCGCAATTACATCTGGATTTAGCAAAATTATCTTGTCTTCGTTCTAATTTCAAATGAAACAATTTTCCATATATTATATCGAGTAGATTTTCTGTACATATATTATAGTTTCTTACATTCGACTCGACGAAGATTGATCAACTTATGAAGGTCAACATACGAAGACGCTGCCAAACCTGAAAGGCTGCGAATGCAGCATCAGCTCCCGACCGGCGTGCCATAATTTGCTCGATCGAAATATTATCCGTGAGCGAATACCGATGGAGAGTGACGAGTATGTAACTCGAAGGCGAGGCATCGGTATTTAAGTCCCATACAGTCATACTCAGAGGCCGGATATACCGACACACGCAATTGATTTCGTAAACGCACTTGTGAAAATAGGCGAGGAAACCGGGATGGCTTCGTGAGTCACTAACGGGACACCTTCTCCTCGCACGCGTTGGAATGACTAAAGTTTATATGTTCGAATAATGCAATTGTTGCGCTGAGAAATTATTCGAGGACTCGTTGCCAAACGATTGCCAGAAATTTCGACATATATCGAATATAAGATTTCCTACACGATACGATCGCTTCAACGATTCATTGAGTGAGAGGATTTGTATATTTTTTTCGTATTACGTGCACAGAGTGGGTCGGAAATCATAGTACAAACGAGCAGGGGATGAATCGTGAAAAAATAGGAAATAATTTCGGTATAACTTTTTTCCATCCGCAGCTTCGTTTTCGAGAAAATCGAGTTTGAAAATGGAGCTGGTCCGACGGGGGTCTGATCATCGCCAACTCATTCTACTTCCCGCGCATACTAATTACCAAAGCATGCGAACCGAATAAAATCCGTAGGAAAATCGACACCGTGCGATAAAATACGAACAAATTGAATAAATAAAAAGCGTCTGAACCGGCGACATCGATTTCTCGGCTTCTCGGAAGCTGGGACGATGAAACTCGTCGTCGGAAATCATCCTCGAACTTCGAAAGGGAATCCACGGTCGCACGCTCGAAGTATAATTCACCGAGTTGTCGAAGGTTGCGGAGAGATTTTCCCGTTGCCTTGCGATTCCGGAGCGAGGGGTTGCAGCGGTGTCACCGGAAGGGATTGAACAGCGAATAGGTATAAGGAAACAATCGGCATAGAAATGGGTTGTTGTCGTGACAAACTCGGTCGTCGACGAGTTACCATGCAAATTGTTGCGTGCGCTCGGTTAGCTCGACAGCTCGCGAAGTTACGCGTGTCTCGATCCTTCTTTGGATCCCGAAAGCTACTCTGATTCACAATGTTTTTTCGATGTCTAACCGCCGCCGCTCCAGCTCTACATATATGTACGCGACAGAATTTACAATATATCCATGACGCGAACCGAGGACTGAAATTTGCTTTCGGGAAAGCTGCTCGAATAACGACGATCGAAGATTGAAAATGCAGTGCCGCGAATATTTTATTAACCTTTTGCAGCCGGAGGTATTTTATCTCGAAAATTAAATATTTCTTCCGACCAAGAGTAATTCCAGCACCCGTGTGCCAAGGGTTAACTCTGCTTTTGGCACGAATGATCTAGATCGATGGAAAAGACCAGACCTAAGCCCTTCGTAGATCCCACACTGCGCACCGTTACTTAAACGATGAATTCAACAATTTTTCTATTTTTGAAATCTTCTTGGTACGCATATTTTTATTTCAATCTTTCCAGTTTTGACCATCATGGACTTACCCAGCTAAAAAGTATCGAGGAGTATAAAATATCCATGGTCAGTGTCGTTTAGAATGAGAGAAAAAGGGGGTTAGTCGTTTGCGGGTTTCGATCGAAAAGCAATTAGCGTCCCGTGGCGCTAAAGGTGCAACGAGACGTTGAACCCGTTCGGATCGTAGATTGCCTTTGTGATTAAACAAAAGTGGGTTAATGCCGTGTGTCGGATTCGCGCGCATCCGTAATGACGTTGACATCCTGGATACCCCGCCCCTGCCCCGCCATTAAGAGAACAATGCCCTGCACATGTAGTGGATCGTTCATTAACGTGTTTCTGTGTCTCCTTTTTTTCAAAGCGGCGAACAATCGGTACTAGGCGCAGCCATCTTTTAATTGTACGAAGCCGTGCCCTTTTTCGACCTGGTACTTGACCCGACCCGACCCGACGCGACGCTACGCGCCGCGACGCATCCGGAACAAGCGTCCCACGTTTCTACCATCGAGATGCTTCCTGCTCCTGTGCCCGACCTCTCTCCGGATCGATTTCGCGAATCGTAGCTCTAGGTACGGATTGTCGGAAACCTTTCGAATCCACCTGGAGTCCTCTCAAGATCTTCTGTTTCGTTTATTTTCAAACCGGCTCCTCTTCTTTGAAGCTTCCATTTTCTATTAGCGTCAGACTATCGGATTACTCGGAGGAAGTCGTTCATTCTCGAAATACCGAATATCGCTCGAAAACGTCTTTTCATCTTTCCAACCTGCCGCTCAATTGCTACCCCCTTTCAGAGTACTTCGACCTTCTTGCGTATTCATATCGAGGTTCGTAATATTACACTTACAACAATTTAGTCAGAGGAGACATCCTCGCTTGAAATACGTTCTTTGGTACGCGCAGTAGACCGGATCGAGAATACATGCTTTTCGAAATCGAAAACGCACCGCGCGGGAGAAGTTGTGGCTCGACGCCATAACGACAGGATCTCAATTTTCTTTCTCACTTTATTTTCTCAGCGAAAATAGCGACATTTTTAAGAATATCGAAATCTCAAATAATTCGTCCGTTATTTGTTGTACGAAAAAATGTTTCTGATTACGTTGCTTTTCTATCGAGATATCACCTTCGAGGGTCACCTTCAATTTTTCAAACGGTATATCCAATATTTTTTCTCGAATTCTCGGATAAATTATGAAATTCTGCGTGAAAATGTATTACACAAAGTGGGACTTGCAATTTTGCACTCCCTTGGTGGCACGTGATTCCGAGCAGCGTTCCCCTATACACATCACCACAGCGACGGAAGCGGAGGATTTTCCGCGCGTCGCATCGCGTCGCGCGGAGAACAATCGCAGTTCTCCTTTTAATCGTGCGCGCGTTATGCACAAGACGCAGCCTTTCTCCTCGTCGACACTTGACCTAGTGGGTCCAGGGGAATACGTCCCCGTTCCAGAGCGACGTCTGCGAACCGGTAACCACGAACCCGACGATGGACGTCGTGACACGCTTGAATATGCATCGCGTAACGCGGCATTCAAACGATTTTCACCTTCCCTGCGCTTCAGAGGCTCCGCGCCTTTGCACCTTTCCACCTTCACGGTGTTTTCAAACCTGGTGACTGGATTTGTTCAATAAACATTAACCCTCTTGTTCACAGCCCAAAAACTTCACTGGTTCATGACCGGGATACCCAGGTACCCACCCCCCGTTTTGTATTGTCCATCTTACAATTATCGAAAGTACGAAGTAGCTTGCATGGAAATTGATTCGATATATTTCTTTATCCAAACACATACCGTGATAAAAACTGCACAAAATCGAAACAAATAGCGTTAAAATTATTTACCCTTATTGCCGAAGTTTATCGATCCCTACCGAATGGACGTTTAAATTGGTTGTATTATCTCGTCTCTCTTTAAAAGTCGGCTTCTTTCGGAGTGTCGCCTCTTGCTTTATCCCCACTCTTTGCTCTTATGCCACGCAACGGCGGAAAGTCGGGGAACAAAACGAGATTTCCGGCTCGCAAATTGCCCCCGGCGCGGCGCGGAGTCGCGGCCCGACTATGTCGATAAAGCTCCCGGTGATCCAACTTTCAGCGATAACGACTCCCCTCTTCGATAAATTTCGGAAACGCAATTACGATTTATATTTTAACGTGCCGCACCTTTATCGTGGCGGCGTTAATCCTGACCGCGCGTCACGGGTTCATTGATTAACGGCCGGTCGTAGGGATGGGATCAAGTGCACCGTGTACTCACCAATTCGAGGTAATTTTCATAGCCAAATATAGTTTCCGCGATTACACGAATTAATAACAAGCGATTTTATGGTTGGTCGGTCTTGAGAAACCACATTTTCCTGTTGGATATAAAGGGGTCGAAATTGAACACGTTTTCAAGTGTGAATACTTTTGTGAAAAATTGATCACCGTTGCCCCGCAGCAATGTTGTAGAAATGTAAAAAAATTTATTGTCGTGCAGAATACAGGATTAATTGTCATGTACATTAGTTATAAAGCACGCTACGATTTATATATTTATTTTTTATACTTGTTTCAGAATTATACTTGTTTATGAATTTCTTTGCGAATTAATTCGTACACCCCATAGGATAGAATATCAGTTTGATACCGATGTCCTGGAATAAATCTTCGAGTTTGAACGTTCAGAATGGGAGCATGATAGCTTCCTACAATTGCGGGAAGACCTCGGAGGATCTCCATTGCTATGAAGCTCCTGTACCCTGCAAGATTCACAGCTAACCATCAATCCATTGAAGCGGATCGTTCCCTGGGGGGATCCTTGTGCGAAGCGATAGCGAGGACTATGACTTTTTTGCTTCTACGATAACCCAGACACTCTTGTCCGAGACATGAGCTTTTCCTGACGAATCCGCCGGCTGGTTCCAGATAAAATGTATCGTTCTTTATCATGCTGTCTTGTGCTGCCGACCTCATTTGTTCCATTGACCACTACAGGAAGTTGACGTATCGAACCCCATAGCGAGCTAACCGTGAAGAGAGTCTTATGTAGATTTAGGGTGGGGTCAGCGCTGCTCTGGAGGCAGTAAATCGGTGCTACTTCAAAGACTTTTAGTTGAATAGAATCGATGACCAGCAATAATCAACTTTTTCATTGCCTAAAACACACTTGATTGCTTCGAGAATTCAAATAATTGAAACTCTAATTCATTGCACATGTAACGAGTAGACTGCGGATTCCATTTATAATGCATTTATAACAAAACTGGGCAGGTATAATTTAAAGCAGTGGCCACGTTAAAAACATTTCAGGACATCAAATTAAAACAAGAACATCGATTAAAAGAAGAATACAATTTTAATCTGGTTCCTGTGTTCTGCAATCGATGCGAGCATTTATTTATTTTGCACGAAGATCCGCAGTCTAGTAATGAATGTCGAATTCATTGCATATTGTAAATATGTATAGTTACTTCAACAGCGTAGGAGAATGGTCCTAAAATTTAAAAAGAATTGGTTCAGCCCATTGGTTAGGATAAAAGTTCTCAAAAATTCGTTCATTTTTTATGGTTCATTCCCAATCCACCGTATAGATTTGTCAGGGGCAAGTCTCTGAAGTGAAGCGAATTAAAATGTCAACTTTCTGCCAGCTTTTCAGGGCAAACGTCCCACTGTGGCGACGCGACGCGTCGAGTAAGTAATTCGCATGGCGTGCCGAGTGGCGTTAGATTACGGAGAAGAATGATCCTCTCGACGAATCGAGGGAGGCTGGTGTCCTAGATGAGGAGCCGAGAGTGTCAGTCGGCCGGTCAACAACCCGCCTCCTTGGAAGCGCGGCGGGTATCGCGTGTCTTCGCCCATTAACCCGATTAATCGCGGGCTCGTTAATTTCCATTCCGCGGCGCTTCTGATCTGCGTTCCGCCATATCTTCCCGTTTCCATCCCGCGATCGGCCATCTTCCTCAATGAGCGAAGATCCGCTTCGTCCGGTCTCCGAAGTCTTCTAACTTCGTCGCATGCTTCGCAACAATTGAAGACGCTGCTCTAATAACGGGGCAGCTCCACTTTAGGATAATTTCAGTGAATCAACAAAGAGCAATCAGAAATAAAGTGGGTATTCCTACGAACTTGCCGTTAACAAAATGTTGGACTGAACTTCACCCGAGGAAACCAGAAAGTTTAAACTTTTTTAACGCGATCCTGTGGACTTTGGCGGAAGAATGCCGAAAATCCAAGTTGTAATCTTAGGAATTCGTTGGTTCAAAGGTTACGAGTGTTTCAAGTTCAGCGATTTTCTGGTATGATTCTATTTTTTGGAGTTTGAATATTTAGGTGCTACAATGCTGAGATAATGCGGAACTTTTGATATAACGAAGGCTTTTAACGCTCAGCGATTACGCTCCGATTCGTTTCATTTAAAAGGTGATTATTCTTGTGGAATTTCAATCGGTCGCCGCTTTAAGGGAAGAGAGAAAAAAAACGGAATATATACGGTAAGAATAAATCGGTTAAACGAAGCACGATAATTTACTTGGATCGATACAGCATGGCGGTGAGAATCGTCGAACGGAAACTATTTAAATAATTCGATTTCACCGATCGACGGACGCGCGACGCGACGTTTTCATTTCAAGAATGTAGGACCGTCCTATCGGAGCATCGTTCCGACGATCTGGAAACGCGCGCGATGTTTGAAATTATTCCGCGAGAATGTATTATCCAATTACGACGGATATCTCGACTATCCGGACAACGCAGGGCATCGGGTTGAATAATACCAAAGCATCTCTTAATATAGAGACTCCGACGAGCGACCACGATACAAGTTGTTCCCGTGACAATACTGAATTCTGAAACCGCGACGATGCCAGAGAAATCCGAAATAGCTTTCCGGTTGTTTGCCCCGTTAATTCATTTTTGTTCGTCGACGGGAATCTGATTTTCCCCCAAATCGGAGGCCATTGCGATGGCGAGCCGAATTTAGAAACCTTTCTCGGTTTGCCTGTTCTCGAGCTCTGCGTGCTGCCAAATATTTTCATCTACTTTTAGATTATAGATATTCTATCTAGTGTTCTCTTTTAGTGTTTCTTTGAAAGAGTCCCGAAGACAAGATTTTTCTATGGAAAATCGTTTCCTACTGGAATCGTGAGATTGCAACCACAATGAATTAACTCAAAGACCAGACGAGTCTCCGAAACGAGACACGCGTAGGTAAGCAACCCCAGCTGAAGAACCTGTCTCCAATTCAAGACTCCGTTCTATCACGTTTCCCCTTCTTCCTGTTTCCACAGCTTTCCGGATGTTTTCCTTTCCACCCCGGTTTTTCTCCGTGAAGATAGCGGGGCCCGCGATTCCATTCTACTCTGATAACCCGAGACAAAGTACTCACTCTCGTCGCTTTCATTATTCAAAAGAGACCTGCTACGGTCTAGGGTTAGCAACACACCGGACAGCGCCATGTTCCGCCTTCGAAATGAATTCACAATCGGGAACAAGGATGATACGAGTCCTGAACACGTGAACGTCTCGAACCAATCACTTGCCGGGCAGCGGACCACTCAATCAATACTATTCTGCCAACTAGAAGAAAGTATCGGTACATATTTTTGTTAGCGATACATTCTGTATTTTTCATGATACAGGGTGGTCCAATAACTTTGTTTACCTTGAATATGTCCGTCGTTTGTAATAATACGAAAAAATTATGTATACGAAAGTTGCATGGTATGGAAGGGGAAATATTGCGATGTCGACACTTTTTATGGGCGCGATGGCGTTTTGGAGATTTCTAGGTCACCTTGATTTCTTTAAATGCAATTATCAAAAATGTGTTGACCTTCGTATGTCCTAATGTCGATCACGAGATATTATCTTTAACAAAATAGAAATTTAGTGAATTAAAAATTTATTTTCTTCGTTAACATGTTTAGTAGATTCAAACTGATATATGTAGAAGTATTTTTAAGTTCTTCTAATATTTTTACGATATTCGCATTACTTCTGGGATGACCTAATAGTATTAACTGTTACGTCGATAACAAGAATTTCCTAAGATTTTAAAAATAAATTGAAAGCGACCATGTACTTGGTTACTGACGTAACGGTTGAACATGCACCAGCTGATTCATTATTTAAGAAGATGCTATGCCTTTTATAATTGAACTTTAACGTCCGAAACAATTTGGAGGTTTCCGCTGAAACATTCGAGTAGCTCGGGCGTACACGTATTCGAGTATATTCCCGTGTGAATACGTACGTGGCTCTGTTCGAGTTATTTATACCAGAATCTGCTTGAACCCTAGCCTGGGTTAGACCGAACGAAAGCTTCGACGGGCCTGCAAGCACCGAGCTTCGTGTATTTTAATGCGGATTAACCCCCTTTCGTGGAGAAACTTCTTTTGCTTCGCGATGACTTTCTCTTTCTTCTCTTTCTGTTACGTGATTCACGGCAAACAGACTACTAATATTAGTTTTCGACGAAACAGCAGAACCAGGGGTCAACGGTATAACAATATCATTTTCGACTATTATTACTAGACTCCGGATTTAAAACGGTGAAAATGTTAAAAGACTTTAAAAGTATTAACATATTATTTTCATCACATTAAAATTATTAAGGAAGAATATAAATTTATATTTAGCTCCTGCGTCTTGCAATTGATGCGCAAACTTTTTATTTTGCATAAAGATCCGGAGTTTAGTTATTACTAACAAACTGTTATATTTACAAGAAACATATTTTTATCGAAATCTTATATGGCTGTATATTTTGGTCATTTTGATCGTCCATTTTTCATTTGGCTTGCTGGAACTGTACGAACGAAACCATATAATGGATTTTGAATAATTTACAGAAATCTCACGTGATCGGGTGCAGTCTACATTTTTATTTTCCGACTGTCTTCGAAGGAAAGTTTGCGGTTACGAGCCTTTTTCAATTAACAAATAGCGCACTCTGCTTCGAAGAAGCTCCGCGTGGGCGCCCCTGAAATGGCTCTCATTTCCGCTGCCATTGTGTTCATAACATAGAATTTGGTTGAAAAATTCAGACTGACAGATTGCGAACAATAGGAGTCGTGTGAAATTACACTTTCGGGTGAATGTTGTAACTGAATATTGCACGTGAAATGTTCCGATGATTATCATCGAGAACCCACCGAGAAACCACGCTCCCTGGAATAATGCATAGAAGCTCTGCAAGGTCGAAAAAACAGGAAGCTGGTCCTGAATGTAAATCGGTTTCACTTCCGGTCCTCACCCTCGAGGCGCACGATGATTTTTCTTCGAGGTTTTCGTGTGCGCTGCCCCGAATCATTTCGTCCGACATCACCCATTATTAATAATTACAGAGTGTGGCGTAATTGCGAATTACTCCTTTTCGGGATAACTAGATCGTGCTGTTAGCTACGCGTGAAAACCACCCAGCCGAAAAATCGTTTTGCGTTGATCGATACTGTGTTCGGGAGATCCCTACTAATTGTAAGAAAGTATTAAAAACAATGGTAATTATACAGAAAAGGGTACACCTTGAAAGTTGCTTGGAATGATGAATTCTACAACATATTTGAGGTTTTCAGGAAAACTATAAAAGAGATCGTTATTATCTCTCATAATTAGACTACGGATGTTTATGTAATTTTCAATTTTCGTAGACAAATATTAAGAAAGTGATACCAAATAAAATTCTATTTTCGGTGGTAATAGCACCTGCAGATCCAAAATAAATCAAAATCGTACTCAATTCTGTTCAATTTAATATTTTAGCATTTTTTGAAAATTTTTATAAGTCATAAATGCATAAACGTCCGCAGTCTACTCATAATTGTACTAGGGAACTTAAGATGAGGAATGAAAATTGCTGGCACGAAAAACGGTCTAAACTTCCAGCTGCGAAATTACTCGGAATAACAAAAATTTTAATCTGAAAATTAAATTTAAAAAGTTGTTGATTTTTTACTTGACTCTGAGTTTTGTTTAGGTGTTATTTGGCAACTAAATACCTTTCCGACTAGAAAACAAATACAGTGTCCCAACCATTACGACAGTCTTACTAATTTTCTTAGCGAATCGAGAGAAAACAATTTGCAGCGTAAATAATTCTATTAATTTTAATCTAGGTTCTTCTATGTCTATAAAGCAGGTTCGTCGAGCTTAGAAATAATAGTAATCGAAAGAGGAACACGGCATTCATCGAGGTGGAACCGATTCGTTCGCAGCGAGAGCGTTTGAACGGACAATAAACGCGGCGAATTGCACAACTGTGGAAATTATATTCTAATGCGACTTCCCTGGGAGATGACGTGGGACGTTATTCGTCGCGGCGACACAAATAACGCGACACGTTGATTGCAAAACTGGCAATTAATGTCCGATTCCGTCGCTCGCTCGATTCTTACTCCTCCGCGTCGGTGGAGAATCGATTCTGCTGGCAGAGGGACATTTCGATGCAAATTTCGTGCTTAATACTGTCTCCGAGAAACTTCGGAAAGAATAAATTTCAAACTGCAGAAATTTTCGATTTGTTCTTTTTGGCGTAGAACGAATATAGAGTATGGTCCGTATATAAGGATGACGCTTTGCTTTTGTTCAACTGAAAATAAAAAGTGATTCGATCGAATACAATGGAAGTTTCGATAATGTGCGACGGAAACATTGAAAGTTTCATTCGAAAAGTATGAAAATTATGGGATTTGAAGGTTTACCATTTTTCCGACCGTTTAATCGATTCAGAACTAAAAGTTGGGGACATTTGGTTCGAGTCGAAGCGATTAAAGTTTCAACAATTTTGAAATTGTGAAAATTTTTAGATTATTAACCTTTCTGAGATTTTAATAGGAGAATTATTGAACATTCGAGAATCCCAATTGAAAGATTATTTAAGTTCCGAGGACTTCGATCGAAAATTGGAAAAGTATTAAAGACCTCGATTGGAGAGTTTCTGAAGAAATGCCATCGAAATCCATGAAAAATTTTTAACATTTCTGTTCTAAATTCGGAGAAATTCAATTTGAGAGGAAGAAGAGTTCTGGAAGCATTAGGGAAGGATCGCGTTAAAATATTTGCTATTCAGTCGCGAGAGGAGTAACAAAGCTTTTGATTCACGCGTAGTCACAAAGGAGCAGAGTACGTTATACTGGATTCGCAAGCACATTTTCCCAGAATTTTCAGAAATGTTCCGCAACAGCCGATTCACAGACACCTCGATTCAGAAGAGCGTACCCAGTTCCACGCGTGCAGTTAATGCGTATCTCGTGACCCATTGTTCACGGACTCGCGGTTAGATAGCATCAACTAGGTCGGCCTTTCAACTTTGTTGTCAGGTGTTTATACCTAGGAATGCCGATGCACGACTGCAGAAGCGCAACGAACCAATGCATGCGAGGCATCGGGAGTGGTATTCGCTAACAAATCAAACGGAACAATACTCAATCGATTTTCTTCCTCCGACTGAGCATTCCAGGCCGTGCTATACCCCCCGCCCTATACAATCAATCGGTGCTAATATCCGCAAACATTTCATCGCATTCAGATTCGCGGTCTTTGAGACAATAAGTATTCTATCGAACCAGCAAAACGTCTGCCACAATAATTGTTCACTGATTGGGCAAAACGCGTATTTTCTATTGTCATCGTTAGGCTGCGAAATTTATGCATTTGCGATAAAAATTTCTTGATTTAATCCATGGTTCAATCGACACTGCACGCGTGAACGTTTCAGAAAAAGATCACAGAAGAAAATTAGTTTTATCATTAATCTATTATCGCGCGATGTTTTGTTCACTCGCAATAATCCTTTTTATACATATAAATGACTTTTCATTATTACATTTCTGATAACTAGACTGCGGATCTTTATGCGGAATGAAAATTGCCTGCATCGGTTGCAAAAAAGAGAAACCAAATTGGATGTTAATGATTTCAATGGAGGAGAAATCATATATCGATATCAATCAATTTTGAATTTCATCTACTCAATTCTATAAGTACATAAAGATTTTTAGTCTAGTAATAACGGTAATCGCACAATGCCTGCCAGGAATTACGTCACAGATACGATTACATGCGCTAAGATAAACTTACGAATAACAAGAAATTCTGCAGACCGTAGTCAGCGGAAGTTGGTCACGTTGCAGTCCGTGGAACATCGAATAAATCAGCCGAACTTCCCACGTTATCTGTGATTACTCGCGTAAGCGTGGAATCTCAGAACGGATTATCAACGGATTCGTGAGTTATTCCGGTTGCTTTGCTAACATACGCCGAGTTCCAGTTCTCGTAATTCGTGATAAATCAAGAAAACCACAATCGCTTCCTGATAAATGTAGACGGCACTGTAAAAATAAACGACGTTCGTCATCGGCGGACGGTTTCCTCCTAGGTAATTTGAAACTACGTTGGGTGAACTTTTGTTAAGACGATCAAAAATTTTCAACTTATTTGAATGTAATATTACACAATTCGATGAGAAAATTTTAATATGGCAGTTTTTTAACCCGACAAACGCGCTTGAAAACGAGCAAACTTATTCGCGAATGATTTAGTTTATTCTAGAATTTCAAGTTTTGTCGTTCCTTCGTCGAATTGTGTAAAAATATAATCATAATGGTCGTTAGCAAGTTAAGCGCCGAAAACGAGTTGACGACATCGATTTGTTAACCACCGATTGCTGTTCTCCGAGTCTTATCGGGCATCAACGAACCGTTTCCGCGTAATCGTTGCGCTCCATCGTTCGCATTATACTTTTACCGCAGGCGACTGAACGCAGACGAACGACGTGTCGTGACGCGACATCAATTAGCGGTTAAAGCGAGCCTCTGAATGAACGGGAATATTACTGAATGAGACAGAACCGCGAGCATTATCGACCGGACGTCTGTTTGTAGACGAGTCGCGGCTTTACGGCGAAACATGCTACTTCGTTTATCATCGTTCTGCAACCAGAAATACTTTCATGCTTCTTCTATGTAAACAATATTTTGAACAATGGTACAGCAATTTTTAGTGGTGCATCTCAGAGTCGCTCGAGTGCTAAAGATTAATGTGTACCTGTTTACAACATTGGTCAACAAAATTAAACTTCTTTTGTCACGAAGAATAAGGAATCCCACTGCAAAACTCTTGATCTCCGAAGCTTGCAAACAACGCTGACAATGTCTCTAGAGATCGCTTCAATCCCATAACAATTAAAACGTCGGAGTTTCCGAGAAAATTCCGGACTAAACTCCACCGTTTTCCCTTTCGAGAAAAGATCTGTTCGAAATTCCGTTCTAGAAACCATCGGACAACATTTCAGTAGTTTCCTAGACCGTGTAGAGGAGAACCTCGAACCATAATCATTTCAATTTGAAGCGGTCTCGGCGTGGTAGCGTGAAATCAGGCGAAAGTTCCGCGATAATTTCGTTCGATGGTGGCGAGTTTCCTCGATGATTGTGGACTCGTCTTACAATTAGAGTTTCTTGCGGAGAAGCGTGGCCGTGGTCCGCGCGGGGAGCCGATTACTTTGGTCGAAAGTGTCGTGCCGCGTTGATGAGGGTTCGCCGGAAGCTTCGGAAACCTTCCCGAAGAAAGCGCGCGAACTTCAAACTATGTACGCTGCTCGCGTATATGTAAGTACGGGTAAGAGCTCTGGTAGTTCGCCTAATTAGAAATATATATCTATCGTAACGGGCCACTCGTCTCTGGACAAGCATGCGCGTGACGTTCCATTAGAACTTGCCTTCAGTCCTCCCGTGGCTGTTCTGTTACAGTTAACCAGGGATGATGGCAAATAAACGCCAGACTCGCGTTACACGCCGTTTGATCGACACCAATCTCCGCTTTGAAACCCTTTCGCTTTACTATCAGCCACGGCTCGGACGGCTGCGATTCGCTGCACTTGGAATAACAGCCGCGCGATGTCTTGCTTCTCCAAATAGTTGGCTGAAACGCATGTTACGTAACCGTGGAGGATTTCGAGTGGTGTAGCATAACGGCCTAGCCGCTACGTAGAATTACTTGGGAACTCGAGTCGGCCCCGTTCACGTTCGCGAACGCTTTGAAATAAAGCTAAATAAGGCTAAAAGTCCCGCCAGTTCAATGGCCGTCATAATAACGTTTCTTTCGTTTCTCCAGTTGTTCAAACGTCAGCCAAAGCGTCAATTATGGAAAATATTCGCTATCATTACCGAGTAGACTGTGGATCTTTATGGAAAATAAAAATTGTCTGTATAGATTGCAAAAAATAGAAACTAACTCGAATGTTATTTCTTCTCTTATGATTTTAAAAGAAGAGAAATTACACTAGGAGATAGCACTAAGAAGATTACTTCAACTTTCTGTCTTAACAAAAACATGTCGGCTGTATGTACAGGGTGTCCTGTTTTACAATGGTTGAGCATCTTTAACAGAGCCGTCCTAATCTAAGCGCGACGGAGCTTCCCGATCTAAGCCTGTTCGCCTACCCCTCCCACAAACGTGAGCACGGTATGAATGACAGACATTTCAGAATGAAGTAGAGCGTGCATTTAAATTCGGCGAATGACACGAATAATTAGTTGAGAGCCAGTGACATAAATGAACGGACGGAAATGCGTTCGTATATCGTATCTGTTTCTGTTACGCGGCAGCACAGAAATATTTAGCAAGTAGTTCGAGCACTATAATTCCGTAGACGATGCATGCACAAGTGTTGCGCACGGTTCGATAACCGCGCTCGACGTCGCTTAAATAATATGCAAATTTGATTTTCAGCAAACGCTGGTGGAACGTCTATTTCCTGCGGTCGACTCTGGATCCAGGAAATGGGAAATAATTTATCGTGGAAAACGGAAATCGGATGAATCCAATAATCCGGCTGCGGTGTACTTTTGGCCGAGGTATCCGCACGATTGCTTCTTTCTAATAAACCGACCGTAATTAAGAGCGATCCATAAGGATCGCTCAGCAGATTCGATGAATTGGAGACAAATCGTGAAAAATTGAGGATTACATACAGAAGACTCCCGTCCAGAATGATCAAAGAATTATTTAAAAATACTGTACATACGTATGTTTAGGGTTAGTCGGTGCACAGTCTATTTAAACAATTGTTTGTACATTCGCTGTCTCATAAAACACATACAGTCCGTCACAGTAATATTGGGACATTTTTAAGAAGATGACAACTTTTATATTATTGGACCATATATGACCTGAATTTTTTTAGTAGTTAAAACAATTACTTCGAACGATTGCAATTGGTCGGAATTGCAGAGAAAACACTAGAAGTGGTTTTGCACAACTTTTTAATGCGGGCCTATATCGAAGATTGAAATATTATGAATTAATTAGATTTTGAAAATATGAAAAACTGTTATGAAATTATTATTAATATAGTTATATTTATCCACACAGATAGCCAGATTTAGGCTGTCTATACCAAAAGCGAATGACCACCACTGATCGATATAACACAAATCCGACAAATTCTCCGAAGCGATCAGGTATCTACAGCGATATTTCAGAACATGAGCATACAGTTTCAGTTTTGATCCAGCTTGTTCACGTTAAATGGTAGAATCGATTCACGCTGATCGGGGCCCTGATGAAATTGGTCAACGATCAAGACTCACAATCAAGCAAACTGGTTAGAGTCGAGTTTCTCAGAGATTGTATGGTAGATTTAGGCCGAGAGAGAGGCTCGAATGGTCAAACAACCCGGCGTGTTATTGCGATGATCGAGACGCAGCATGGGCAAGGACCGGGCAGCGGTCTGCGATATTTGATTTAAGCTTTCGCGAGCACGCGGAGAGAAGCTGCAACGCCGCCGAGAACCTGGCCATTCACCCCGGCAGTCTCAGAATAACTGCATACCTATTTGCCCCGAGTAAGCAGACAGTGGTGCACACGCAAAATTATCCCTCGAGGAAGCAACGCGATATTGCAAGCACAAAGAGCGAAGCAGCGGGCCGATCGAAGTCCTCGCGCGCCTCCCTGCAACGCCACGAGGGTTGCTTTGCTCGTCTCTCTCTCTCTCTCTCTCTCTCTCTCTCTCTCTCTCTCTCTCTCTCTCTCTTCCTCTCTCCTACCCTTCTTCTATCTCTTTCTTTCTCTGCTGAGAACCGCTGAGAACCGCTCGGGCGACCAACGAAAGGGTGCGGATGATTATTTTTACTGTTGATTTTCCTACTAACTATCGACGAGCCGAGATTCGCCCTTCGCGCGAGACACCGCTCCTTTTTTCGACAAGGTCGCCGAGACGCATCCGGAAATTGTTCGGGCAGTCCTACAAATAAGATGTAGCCAAGGAAAATATAAACAAAACATTGTTTACGAGGTAACGCTCTCGCTATACGTATCTGTGGTTGTAAGGAAGAACGCCGCGTGTCGCATACTTTCACTTTCGAGATATTGCCGTTCAAAGATTCGATTACTAATTCTTTGGCATAGGACTTCTTTTCTGGTCAACACCTAAATCCTATACTCTAAAGCTCAACCAATGCGTAAACTCAAATTTTTTGAAATTGTACAATGCAGCGTTTTTCCTTACAAACAAGACAAACAAGATAATGTTGCTCGAACGAATCTGTATTCGTTTAACCTCGCCGAATTTAGAAATATGAGAAATATTAACACGAACACTGTCATTAGATCCGTAATATTAAATTCACGAACGAATTTTGCGTTAAAAAGCCAAGCGCATCGACGATCGAGCGAGCAAGCGAGTGCTTTTATCGAAATTTGATACAGATACGAGCAAAGTCGAATGCGTCCGGACGGGTCCGAATGAAATTCGCTATTCGTTAAAGCAAATATGCCGAAGGCGAGATATACGTATCCGAAATAGAGCAAGTCGCGTTCTAGTCCCATGAAATTTTCCTCTGCAAACACGTGACCTGTTTGCTCGGTGAATTACCCGAAACTTTTCTCCTGCCGCGTCACCGGAAACCGCGTTTCATTACCTTCGGTGCTCTCGGTATCCCCCCGGCTCCGTCGACTGGAAGTTCCTTGATTCCGCGATTCTATTTTCGTAACATACATATATGTATTCGCTACCCGATGACTATACAGACGGTCTCATACCAACCAGGCTAAACAACTTCCTTCGGGAAGGAGTCGCGTGCTCGTCGGGATATCGCGAGCGCATAATGTTGATCTCAAAATGAAAATGTCACTTCGAAATGCGACAGCGAACACATTCAATTCTCTACCACTTTCGACTACCGTTCAACGCGCGCCTGATTATTTCAGCTGACGTAAGAAGCACGATGATAATTATTATTTGTAACAGCGACTAATTGAAAACCCTTTCGCTACGATGGACGAAATATCTCGTTTCATATCAATAAGAAAGATACACGGTATCTCATCGTCCATAGCAATGTACGGCAAAATCATGGCGACGAGATATACTTGTACGAAACAAAGATTTTTATTCTACTACTAATTTTACCGCAAAGGCGAAAGGACGACCAGCAGAGCATAAGAAATGAATAATATTCGACGCAAAATGGTGGCCGGCTACCGTCCATGGTTATCAATAAGATATCCGGTCCACGATGCGTTAGCATTCATCGAGCAAAGTAGCTTGCGAAAGAAATCGTGAGAAAAGTGACTAACGATCTGTGTTGCATACGTGCTGGGCCGTTTTCGGTGATAAGGGGATCGGAGGGGTCAGCAACAGAGCCGTAGAATCCGAAACGAGCGTGTCAAATACATTTGGGAGATCGGTCGAAACGATATCAGAATTATTGGCCTGGTGACAGACTATAGACGGGAAAATAAGGGAAAATAAGTGCGCGTGTCGTTCGAAATACAATGCGCTGATGGCCCTTCCTTCTTCCAGAACTGATTGCGAGTTGACGCGTCCAAAAACCATGGAAAGATGAGACATTGTCGTGGACATCTGACGCGGGTTCCAACTTTCCATTTGTTAGCGATGTAGCCATCGCACCGCATCGTGCCGGAAGAAACAACTTTACCTAATCCGGAAAATCTGAAAAAAAAAATACAAATCAATAATCATGTTAAAACGCAACTACCATAATAATATAAACGTGGCAATCTGATAAAACTTCAATATACAATGCAACAAGCAATTTAAAGTTTCTAAAAATTCACAGTAGTGTACGCTGTTGGATAGAATAATTCATTGGACCGTCATGACCCTAGGAGTACCAACTTGAAACTTGCCATAGAAGGTTTTCTCTGAGGGCTCTGTCGAATGGTACGAGGAAGGATTAATTTGGTTCGGGGTCACATCTTATCCGGCTATACCCTTTGGCAGTCCATGTGCATCGTCTCGATGGCTAGAAGATTGTCCGACTTCCGAGAAATTTCTCGTGAACGAGTTTCGCCTGTGCAAGTCGGTGGACGGTCAGAAATCTGCGAAGCAACTGTCCAAAGGAACTGAAATTAGATTTCCTGGGTTTCGTAGCGCGCGAAACGGCCAATTTATTAACAAGAACGAATGAAAATCTGCTGCCAGACCCGGCCGGGCGAGTTGCTATAGCTGTACTTCCTTCATTCATCAAGGGGTAAAACCTTTAACGCGTGCTTTTCCATTTGTTTTAAGCGCACGCGGTGCCAGGCTTCTTCCTCGTCCCAACGAAACTCGAGCTGAGAGCCGAGAGCTGCGCGGTGTCAGCTCAAATGTGAATTTTTGTCGTTCAACGGCGGACGGTTAATGCATATTACACGAAATGTCGAAAGTTATAGTTCCCCGAGCGTGAAAAATACGCTCGCGTAGCTGGCGACATCGAAATTACATTTCTTTCGTGCCAGGTCTCTTTAAATATTCGCGGAGAAAAAAAATTGATTACGTGAAAGGGCTGTCACGTGGCTGTTTCACAACGAATTCCGGGACCGAAGCTGTAGAAAAGTAATTTCCTAAATGATTTCGGGAGCTACGGTATACAGAGAGATCGCTGTACCCACTTTTAACGAAGATACGAGACTTGATCATGGTCAGACTATGACCTAGGTGGAGTGGGGTGGCAGTGAGAACCTCTGCGCAACAGCGAAAATGAAATTACAGGGAGAACATTATGCGCAACGCGTTTAAAAGCATTACGAGGCAGGGCGACGGTCTAAAATAAGCCGCTTTGCCCGTGGCCGAGATCGTAAAGCTCCGAGTTGAAGACCGCTGGTGCTTCCGCGCTGCGCGGCTCCCGGCAATATCGCTCGAGGTGTATTTTCGATCCTTCTGACGCTGGTTACGTTTGAATTTCCGTCGCCGCTATCGGTGACGAACTCGCCGTAGGGCTGTGACATTCTGAGTACCCGAGCCTCGGGTCGGCTCGGGCCGAGATCCCGAAATTGTAATCAGGTTGGGTCGGGTCAGGATCTTGAAAGTTTTCAATGTACGGATACTCGAAAAGTTAGAAAGGTCATGAAAAGGCGTCGTACACAGTGACGAGTTTCTCAATTTCTCGATATACCGAATACGTACGTATCAATGAATATTAGGTTGTCCTTTAGAATTCTCATTCTCGATACCAACCAACTGCAGCTAAAATTTCGGGTAGTCGGCCTTCGTGAACTTTCATGACCGCTATGACCACCTCGCCGACGAAGCTCATTCGTTGAGAACCGCTGACAAGTATGCCGTCGAACCAACACGACGCTGCTCGTCGACGTTGCTCGTCGACCGTCTGGGACATTATTCGGGGACAAGTTCGTAAGCCGTCTCGACGCGACGTACCGGCAGAGAACGTATAATACAAGCGGCATGTATCGACGGGTCGAGAGGCAGGGATGTAGAAAGTAGCGGGAAAGAATCAACCCCGTGAGATCTCGCCGATGCTCGATCGGTTAGATGAGAACCAGCGCGAGAGTTGTGCCGAGCCCAGGGAATGCCTGAGATATTATTCGCAACGGGTACCGCGCGAACCGTCAAGACGAATCGGCGATCTGTGGATCGGTGATACATCATGAATCGAAGCACGTGCTGTTTTCACCCCCTATATCTCACGGCACACAGCTGGACTGCTGGATGTTATATTTGCCTCGCTTTCACGGATTAATCCCTTGACATATCTATTAAAATTGGAATTCGATGCGATCAGAGATACTACACCGGCAACATTTTGTTCGATATTTTTCAGTGGATAACAATGGAATGGGCTAATTATATTTTCGGTATTTAGTTAACCCACCTGTTTATTATTTTTGTCCTCGTCGCGAGACATGTTTCTGTAAAATTTGGCACTACAAATAAAATATATTTTGTTGTTGCGAAGCGTAGAGCAAAAATCGGTGAATTATTACCATTTTTTATTTAGCTCCTTTTTTTGCTTCCTATTTCATATTAAGAAATGTAGATTCGATACCAGTGTACACTGTACACTCATCTTTGCGACTAACTGTGAATCCAAACGTGTGGTATCTTTTTCTCCCGGAGTGTGCATTGTTCTACTAACTTAGGAGAGATATTCGAAGCATTGTTTCACGCGTTACGGAATTTAATTAGAGTAGGATCGATGATAATATTGTTCGGGGCTAGTAATGGACGAAGTGAATATCCGGAGGACGGTGCGTAACAGTACAAATATCTCGCGCGCCTAAGAGCTATCACAATGACTGCCGGCAGCGTATAACAGAGAGAGAGAGAGAGAGAGAGAGAGAGAGACCGGCAATTTCAGCAACTGCAGCACGCTGCCAATGACATCAGCGGCGAGGAAATAGGCATGCCTTCTGGCGTAGTCGCGAATAACTCATCCCTAATTACGTCATTAAGCGTGGGATACGGTAGCTGCGGACCGTCTTTGAGTTCGGGATTATTTCGATCGATTCCGCCGACAGATGCACGCCCGAGCCGTCCACAATTTTACTGCTCTCGCGTCCCGTTGATTGCGGCTGACTTTTTATTGCTATAGTTTGTTTGCGCTTACTTGACCGACGACGCGACGCGACGCTCTGCATTTCACAGAGACGAACAGCCAGTGCAGTTTCGTACTAATTTCGCGAGCGGTCCAAATGCTTCACAAAATACATTTTTTTATGGAATGGCAAATGGTTCGTAACCAAATATCAATTAGTATAGAGTGGCCCAAAAGTCGCTGGACTATTTTAAAATTTATTATTCAATGATCTAATAATTTTTCGACCATTCTGTACTATTTCTGGTACAAAGTTATTCGATTATTTACTCTCATTCTTTTATTATGGAACGGTGAATGGTTTCTAACCAAATATTAATTGCTACAGAGTTCCATAAACAGAGTCGAATTTTCAATGATCTAATAAATTTTTTATCTTCTGCACTATTTCTGGTAAAAAGTTATTCAAATATTTACTCAACGCTTTGTTCAAACATATTCGATAGCTGCTTCGCTAAACAACGAGGTCTTCGGAAACAAAAGATGCGAACGAATGTTTCGCTTTTCGGTAAATGTAATTGTAAAGAAAACAGTAGCGAGAGTAAAGTTTTTCTTAGCGAAACGAATACTGCGAATAATCAAATATTTCCGCAATAGCGAAGGCACTACTACACTATCGCAGTCTGTTTTTCAAAAGAAAAAAGGCCGGGTACACCGACGATCATAATAGCCGTCTACCGCACAGCAATTACTCTAGGAGAACAGCTGTAGGTCGGCTATTGTGACTATCGATCAACTAGTCTTTTGAAAAACGAACAATAATTTCCAATTAACGGGAATTAAAGCATTCTAGTTCTGATTGCCATTTTCTAACAAATTTTTCAAGATTTCTCCGGAAGGACTATTACCCTTTGTCGCTCGTTATATCGCTGCGACAAGAAAAATGTCGCACTCAAAAGTTTTCAGTTTACGTTTTACCGACTTAAAATACTCGCCAAATTAATTCGATGTAATTTTGACGACATTGTCAAAAATGAACCGTTTAGATGGTGCTCGTTATTTCAACGTTATATGAAATTAATTTAGCGTTAATATCCTTTTCTTTCATAATTATGCAGCCGCAACTAGTGAAACTATCAAATCGCTTTGAAGGGCTCTCCTGTAAAACTTGTATTTTTATATTTGTGACGTTTATCTAGCGTTCGAACGCTATTTCAAGTACATACATTATTTATTAAAAGTAAAATGGATTGAAATTGCATCAACTGTATGACCTGCTTCGCGCATTGACATGGCAGCGTATTCTCCGATTGTGCTGCTGGAAATAAAAGTTCGTCGATAAAATAGCAAGAGCAATTTCTCGAAAATGTCGAATGGCACCGGCGACAATTTCGAGTTGGTGAAATCTCGGGTGTTCGTGCGAGTCGCAAGGGGTCCATTGGAAATCTCGGTGACGAACGACGGCGAACACTTTCTACGAGAGCAATAAAACGTGGTTGGCTCCGATGAAAAGTTGCCTGGTGTTCCTCGTTCTCCTCTCTGGTCTGCGCCGGAGATTCTTAAACGTTTGCGTCGGCCGCGGTGAATACTAAGGATTGCCGCATCCGGCGCACTTCCCTTTAAATTCTCGCGTATTCATTTGGGGAGCTTTGTTTGGTGTGTCTGCGCAGTGGCGTCCACGGTATCCCGCGTCGCCTCGTGCGAAACCTTCTGGACCGTGAATACAAGCGAGAGACCTTTCAGCCTGAACCCGCGTAAACTGTTAGGAAACCTTCCCGTTTCTCTATGGAAGTCGAAAATGTTCTCTATCCACCCAACAGACCGGCCACGGCCGGGCCGTTCCCGTGCATTAACTCCTGCGATTGGAGAACGTGTACACCGTCGCACAACTATGTCTAGACCCTATCATCCATTTCTAGAGTTCCTAGAAGCAGTCTGTCTCTGACAGAGACCAGTTATGAGAGCCCGCCAAGTTTGCCGCTTCAGATTCCTCTTCGACGACGTTCCTTGGACACGGACAAATTCCGTCCAGTTCTCTTACCTCGGAATTGTACACGAAAACAATTGCATCAGGTCCTTCGGAAAGTCGTTTCGTTCTCGCAATGGAAAATCAAACTTATTTAGTTGTATGATCTTTCGCGATTTTTTAGGCAACTTAAAGATCCCGTGCTCGTAGAATTTTTATTTTTTTTTATTAGAATAAAATTATTAGAAACGTTACGCTGTCTATGGAAACACCAGACTCCTGGGGACCAGCATTGTTTCTTTGTTTCACGTAGCATAACACGTTCCTTTTATCGTGAACTAACAAGAAGCGCTAACTAGACAACCGGGATAGCCTTCTTCGCCGAAAACCACTAAAAGCTAAACAACCAGGATCATTGTCCTCCGCATTACACGTTCGGTATCGTTTTGGCCTGGATTTTCGACGATGCTGTCGGCTATACAGACGGGAACAACATTAAGGCGACACTCTCTAAAGATCAACAACATTTTCAAAATTGGGCCGAACAACTTGCGTTCTTTAAGATGTTACAATAGTTTCATTCGTTAGAAAAGTGACACAAGACGAAAAAGAGGAAATTTTACAGAGAAGCTTATGGATCGAAGTAAGTTATGTACATCCACAAAGATTCATCAAAATCGATTAACCCTTATGCAGCCGACTGAAACGTATACATTATTTAAAACCTTTCTGTATTTAACATATTTGCACAAATTCTAGGTTTAAGACTAGAAATTAATACATTAACGAGCAAAAAATGGACAGTCAGAGACACTTTGTAACACTTTCAGAGGAACGTGAACATGAATTGTTGAAAGAAATGCGGTAAATGGTTGGCTAGACGAGGTGTAAATAATTAAAGATGGCAAGAATGACCACTGGTCTCGGATAAATTCGGAAGTCTCATTTGCAACTACATATACGAGTACATATATAGTTACGGGGACTTTTGCGATCGTGAGAGGCGCCCCGTTAAACACATTTCGCCGTGAACCCCCGCGCGAAGACACCTTAATTATTTGGTGTACGTGCTCGTGTACGCGCTACGTGACTCAAGGAGCCAGGCCCCGTTCCGTTATATGCAGCATGCAGTCCGGTTAATGCGCATGATGATTCACAACGAGCCGACCGTGATACTTTTAGATTCCATAGCGCGCGGTTATATTTGAAGCCGCGCACAACGAAATCAACGGGCGTGTAACACAGAACGTTGGACGCGGGGGATAGCTGAAAAGGCCTCGACTTTCAGCCAGAAGGAACGACGCCATGCTGCACGCGGTTACCTTTTGTTTCTTTTGCAGAACATCCGTCTCTGGATGCACTTCTGTGTGTCAAGGGCTGAATCATCCCCGCGACGGAACGATTTAGGGGATCCCGCTTTTGTTTCTGGAAAGGAAACTTTTCCGATGACTCAATCTCGTCTTTTAAAAAGGCGAGTACACTTGGTAGGATTTTTAGGGGAACAGGCTTCGAAGAAACGAACAGCTCGAGAAGATTTTGTACGGTCGGACGATCACGCGGCATCAGTTTAATCTAGCTTAATTTACTCTCTCATAAAATACGAGGTGGCACGTAAAAAATTGTACGAAACTGGGTCAGGGTCTACATAATTCCAACAACAGAGCAATTTCAACCGCTTCGCGATAGTTGTTATAGCCCCGAAGAGACGCTCGTTAGACGATTCTGTGGACTTGGTTTTAGGAACGTGTTACGGGGTGGATGATGGCGTGGACGTCGGTATGTTTGTTTCGAATATATTAAGACAAATAGCTTATTATTTAATAGTTTGTCGAGATCAACTCCATTATTAAATGCATATTTCCTATTAAATCTAACCATGTGTTATCGACCATCCACAGAGTCAACCTGCTCCTCAGGGCGTACAGAAAGTCGGGAGCTGACAACATTAATAACAATCGTACTACGGGGACCAGCGAACAAGCGCTTACACCCCGACATCGTAACTCAAACTTCAACGAAGCCACAGATGAATCGTGAATAATTGGAAGAGCATGATCGCTGGGGCGCAATCTCTAGGACACTTTGCTCGACGACATAGTCGAGGAGCGTCTAGTCGATTCGACGCCGTAAATCTTGATATTACCTATGAAGAATTGCTCGCCGGTAAGAAAAGCTTGAATGAAAAAGCGGGTACAAGCTATAGCGAGCTTCTCGATTAATCGAAAACACTTTAGGAAATCACGCGAAGCTCTTTCTCCGGCTGAACTTGTCCGGAGAAGCGTCTGGCTGGGTCCGCATTATTTATGGTTCTCTATAAACGTTGGCTGATTCATTAGACGGTTCAAAGTTCACGGGAACGATCGCGTCACCGGGTGAGAATTGGTTCAACTCGACGAACTCATCTCGAGCGTTAAGTGCCACTGCACCTCTCTTATCCGTTCGCTCCCGTTTTCCTACCAAGTCTCTCTCTCTTTTTTTCGCCCCTGTAAGCTGTCTAGCCTCTCGCTTTTCTTTTTTTTTTTCGTTCTATTCGTTCCGCACTTTGCTCCCCTCGTTTTCACAGCGATCCCCCTGCTACCTCGGACACCCACTCGTTACTTACTCCCCTTGATTCCGTGGTTTTCCCTGGTTCTCAGCCCGCGTCGCGAACTACGCCTTCGGTTTCAGCGGTTTTACGTGCCCGGGAACGCGTTCACGACGATACCAGATGTCCCGGCCTGGCATTGACGCATCGTCGTTTTTATGATAGACGATTCGGTTACCAGACACCACGAAAAAATCGCCTCCGTGCCGCTCCCGCGATCCAAACGATCAACGCGAACCAACGGAGACGAGACAAGAAGTTTCTTCTGAACGCCACGAAGAAACGTAGAGAGACGCCGACGAACGATGGCGGACGGAAAGGATATACTAATGCTCGATGCCACTCTTGTCTTTAATTCTTACAGACGATACAGACAGTAAACTATTTGTTGTAGAACTTGTTTGAACGAAAGTTGTTTGGCATCGAGTGCCACATCCAATGGAGTAATTTGTTTATCGATAATCCGCTTTTTCGTCGAGATACCAAGATCACCTTCAAGAAAAATAACTCGGTAATTATTAGTAGACTGCGGATCTACATTTCTGATCTACAAAGACTACTATCACTGAAAATAATATTTTACATGATTCCTCTTTCTGAAAATTTGTCTACATATTTGCCTAATTATTAGTTTTGTATTCCGTATGCCTTATAATTTTCTATAATGTTTATCGTTCGTACTCTTTCGAACCACGAGGTCAAATATTACGCATCACGATATAAATATTCAACAGAAAGGTCAGAAAGGAATCGATCGTTTTATAATATTCAGAAAACGTGGATGGGCGAATTTTCACCTTGTGGAACGTACGAGGACTGAGCAGACAAATGTTACAAAGAAGCTGATAAAAGCGTCGTTATAATAATTTGACTGTATTTATGTTCGGAATGGGTATTAATGGACGCACGAGAAATGTTGTCGAGGGTGGTTGGTGTTCTAAATATTTGCAGTTCGTTGTTCCCTGCTAAGTGCATCGAAGACGAGAATAGAAAACATCGAGCGTGAATGAAATAGAAAGAACGAGGTCCCTCGCGTTACGAAAGCAATTCCAGGAATCGGTGAGGACGATTCAGCGTCGATTAAGCAGGAAAATGGGTCCGTTCAACTGTACCCTATACATATATACAGAAGCGACTAATCGAGATGTATTGCGTTAATTGGTAAACTACAGTCGGTCAATTGGTTTGTCACGAGGGTCCCGGTAACATTGGAAGACCATTTAAGTCTCTTAATCTTCGCAATCGAGTCGAGATAAGGGATCAAGGTTAAGTGGACACTGGTTTAATTACAAAGGCCATCGAGGATTTTATGAGTGAAACGTTGGAAGCATTAAATCGTACGATCCTTTCACAGATACGGCACGGCCACTGTGCCAAAGGGACCTCTTTCACGAGGACAATGAATGTCGTTAATGAACTTTTTCAGTTGGCTATGCAACTAATGAAACGAGTCGAGCTCGAACGAATGAAGCGACGATTGCTGCTAGCGATGGTTCACGGCGAAAGAAATACGCGACCGTTCGTCCAGCTAGGTGACCGCTTTTTATAAGCTTGATATCAAATTTAATTGCGACAATGTGGAACTTAATAACATTCTCCGTTGCCTGTTTCATATCCGTAACTGATCGAACGAATACGAACCGTGAAAAGTCAGAAACTGTTCGGTACATACCGTTAAAATAATGCAAATTGCGATTAGCGTGTGTGCAACGGGGACAAGGAGCTTGCGGACAGCCCACACACTCTTAGATTCCGACGAGCTTGTCGGTAATGCGAACAGATGTCCGAAAGGAAAGGCTGGCTGCCGTCTACGCTCCATTATGTCTGGAATTTGATTGGAGCTTGCACACCGACCCTTACAATAACATTCCATCGTGCCGATACGAGCATCCCCGACGGATTTAGCCGATCTCCCGGCGCGGCGGGGCGAAAACAAAATAAAATCGTGAACGAACGTTCAACCTTTTCAGCGACTTTGGAAACTCGATAAAGCTACCACTCGACCTAACGAGATCACGGGCAGAACGAGCTCGAGCGATACAACTCGGAACCATAGCCGCGCAACGGAAGATACGGCTCCGCGCAAACAACAGAGTTTCAGGGCCGAGCTCGTCAGCTTAGAGCCAGGATCAACGGAAAAATAAAAATGTGAGCTGGTCCATACATTCCGCAGAAATTCCGTGGTACGTGGAACCGCACCAGTTATACCGCATAAATCTTCGCGCTTTGCTCGCCGAAGAAGTTACGTAGAACTGAACATTGCTCGCTGAACCAGTGCCCGCTTCAGATTGAATTATATTGTTGAACTTCGCAAGTAGGTCGTTCTTTGTCCATGTAAAACTTCTATCGATTACAATCATGAGGTAGACGCTGTGGTGGAATAGCGTTTAATCGTTTCAGGACGTATGCACATATATATTGACATAGCGACGAGTCATCACCGATAACGAATTATAGACCAGAATTACAAATTACTGTCCGAACGATCCAAGAATAGAGACAAATGTTTATTTCCATCGATTTCTTAGAGGTACCGCGTTGAACACCACTTGGGAGCGATTACAGTGATCTCTCCGAACGACAGTTACAACAAAATCAACGAAATCAAATAACCATCGATAGATCCTTCAATAGCTGTAGCAATTTCAATCGCGAGCTACCATCCTACCTACCTACCTTCATTTGGGATTATAATGTTACAGAAGGATTCTACGAATGGTTGTCAACCAGCATCGAGACGAGACTGACGATTGAATGCAACGAGCGACGCATCGACCCGAAGCGACACTTACGGAAAACAGTCAAAAAGAGGAGGGAACCGTGTTGTACGGATCCAAGGATTCGTCGAGGATGGGAGAAGTTGAATTGCCGAGCAACCGAAGTGCTTTTCGGTGATGGAGATGAGAAAGGCAGCTGCATGGGACGCATGTATTTAAACTAAGCTTGCCGCGTAGCAGCTCCGACCCGACCCGACACGAGTTTGCGAATGCGATTTCCGTCCGCGGTCGAAAGTAGGAGATCGTTGGAAAATGAATTAAGTTTTTCCAGCGTGTTGGCGGCTCTGTCTTCGGCAACGTGTCCGCGCTTGACAGATGTCAGCCAGTCCGTCGAAACTGTCATATATAATTGCCGCGAGCGATAAAATGTCGCAGGAATCGGCTGGTGCAAAAATATTGAAACGCAAAAGCGGACTGAATCGGGTCAACTATCCGGGACGTTCGATACTCGATTGCTCGCTGTCACTAAGGCGAACGACTCCTTCACCTCCTCTCGAAGCATCGAACTAACCAAAGTAATTAAAGACAGCCCCCGTTCAGGAAAAGACTCATAAATCACCGGACAAGTATTCGTTGTTGTCTGCACAGAGGCTTTCGCGTTTGCAAGAAAGTTGACGAGATAGGGCGCACAGCTCGAAAGAGGATCGCTGGGGACCTAGATCACACTTCCTGGTACAGAATTGAACGGAGAAGATTGTGAACCGCAGATATGGACCCGCGTCACGGCTCGTTCTATCTTTTCCTCTCTCTCTCTTTCTCTCTCTCTCTCTCTCTCTCTCTCTCTCTCTCTCTCTCTCTCTCTCTCTCTCTTCATCGCTCTTTTTTTCGTTCGCTGTATATCAGTTTTTTCTGAATGAGAATATCGTCCGGAGACTACAGAGACGGCATTCATTTGCTGCACTAGTCGGATTTACCTTCATTACCAGGACACGTCACTCAACCGACGCGTTCCACGGCTGGCAAGATTTAATTACTGAAGTGGCCCGCGAAATTCGTCTCCCTTGTTACTACGCAGCACTCGGCGGGTCTGAGTTTGTTTATTTATTTTATTACGTCTCAATTTTGTTTCGCTCGGAAGCAGAAATATTGAGTTGTGTCGCGTGTGAAATGTCCGACTTTAGACGGCTAATAATTATTTTTGTAATTACTTATAAAAATGTACTTGTTAGAACATCTCTATTTTTAAATTCAAGTCGCATCGAACTTAGATTTTCAACATCGGTACTTTCTGCTGATTCTGCAAGAGGATATTCTTAATTACAATTCACTGATGGATATAATCATGAGTTCTTGAATCTGCATATTTCCAGCTTCTCCCAGGTTTCCGGGGCTGTGACCAGAGAAGACTCTGGGAAAGTCTCGGAGCCATATTTTCAGATACAAACAGTATTTGAAATTGTGTCCGAAAGCCGCACGAAAAGAAAGAGAGAAGTAACGTAGAGAGAGACTGGTTTATCCATTTATCCAGGCGCAGTTTGTTTTCGTTGCAGCAAGTATCTAGGTCGTATTAAGCACCGAAATAAATCGTACATGCCCGTCTCTGTGCAACGTTAAACAGACCAATAGCCTGAGCCACTCTCAGCCGGCGCAAAGCGGCTTTCTCGGTGTTATTCAAAGTAGATAAGAGCATTTCAGAGCGGTGCTGGAATTCAACTTTCCGCGAAGCATCGGGAGGCACGGGCGCGGCGATGCCACCGGAGAAATTCGCTACTTCGCGGACTTTACGGTAAATGACGTAATCTCCTTATCGTAATTAATTAGACAATTATATTAGGTTAGAGCAACGAGTTCGATGGCACACCGACGGGGGAGTCTCGGCCACTTCAATGCTATTCTTGCTACAAAGTTCGCCCGCGACGTTTTTGCCGTGCACTCTTTCGAATTAAACGAGTCTACGGCTTTCCGTTTCTAACTGATCTCGTTGCCAAACATTCTGCAATCCAGGGATCTTTCCAATGTTCCTGCTCCAATCGGAATTATGCGGTAAAATGATAATCGTCGAATGAAATTGTTGGTTGCACCCTCTCTGTAATTAGTGTGTAGCCAATTAAGTTCTGTCACCATTTTTCGACATTTCCGCAAGTGCAATTCAAAAATGTTTCAGATCAATTTGATCAGTCTTTTTTTTATTTTATCATTTTTAAATATGAAAAATGCTGTTTACGTAAGAAAGTAAAGGTCGCCCTGACTTCTTTTAAATGGCAGCATATGCTTTGGACATCGCGCCATTTCTTAGGTAATTAATAAACTCTGATTTGAGTGGATTGAACGATTGCTGATGTAGATAAGTACGATAAACATAGATGCGATGTAATATAGATAACCTTACAGTACTACTGGCAAGGTATGGTTGGTAGGCCAAACAGGCCGAGCAAAGAAATAATCAAGGAGAATCGTTTATTATTCGTAACGAGGAGCCGAGGAAGGAAGCAGAAATTACACGATGCGCTGGCCACGACAAAGCACGAACTATTTCGTGCAACGGTGGATGGAACTCGTGTTCCTCACCGAGACGAAATTTTAGCCGTTTCCCGCTACCGTTGAATATCGACAGAATATTTAACGATCCACGTTAAGTCTCCGGTTTACCGACCCGATTCTGCATTTAAGTCACGCGTCTCCGGGCATCCGGTCATAGTTTCCTGCCGGTGTACATCTTATTCTTAGTTAGCTGCGATTCCCGCCTATTGTCGGTATTTCGCTCGATGTAACTGCCCATAATTATGAAAGTGGTCTAAGTCAAAATTTAAAAAAAAATTAGTTTATCAGTTATTTCGCATCACATTATATTTCAAAATAAATTAATTCTTCAACAGCTTGTGTTTTTTTGAGACGTTAGAAGGGTTAGTTTACCAGCTAATGTGTAAATAATTTTTCTTTTAAATTATTATTGGATTTTTTAATTTTTTAACAGTGCCTGTCAAGGTCATCAAAGTCACCGAGATTTACTCTTTCCTGTATAATTACTAGACAGCGGATTTTATCCATTTACGACAAAAATGAGCAGGTGTTATTTAAAACAGTAAAACCATTAGAAAAATTTAAAAATACCGCTACATTATTTTCAACCTATTAAACATATTAAGAAATAAAAAAAAAATTTCATTTCACTTCAGTTTGTTACAAATCAGGTAGAAAGTTTTGATTTTGCATAAAGATCCGCTGTCTAATAATTACCAGAATTTGTTTGTTTGAATAGGTAAAATATAAGGAATATTTTATTTAAAGTTAGCTGCATTGATCTGGTGAATATCGTGCATAATCGCTGAACTTTTCGAAGAAGTTTAGATTTCTATACCGTCTCCAAAGGTCGCGCGAGACGTCCCCGTTTCGAAGCTAATTGTTCCCGGCAGAAATTCACGGACTGCCGACTTCTTCTCCTAATCTGGAGATTCGGGTCGCAGGCGAAGGGCCGAGCGTGCTTCTCCCGGTTCCGATGAAATCCTGGAAGAAAGACAAAGAAAGATAGAGAAAGAGGAAGAGAGATGGACACAGAACGGTCCGGGGAAAAAAGGAATTGGCGTGCGTTACTCGCGCGCGATATGGGTCGATGGTATCCATCTTCGGGGAGATTCGGTGAAATGCCTTCCGTGTTCCATACCATAGAAACCGACGCGGTTGGAATTTATGGAACTGCGAGAAGGATTAATGAGCATCGCCATTCGAAGACGGCGCGCGATCGAGGGAAGAGCATAATCAGTTGCAAACACATCGGTTTCCGGGTAAACGAGCATTTCCTGGACAAGTAGGATCCACGTTTTCAAATTCTCCGAGGTCTAATCATTTTTGAAGATTTGGATAAGTAGCGTCGTGCATAGTTTAACGTCTTCACCAAGTACTAGTTTAATGTCTTCGCCCGAGCAATGGCACAGTTACGTGGCAGAATCCAATATTTGTCTCAGTTTATCCGAGTTCTGTTTAAAGTTAGTAAATAGACACGCAAGATTATGTCAGATAATATTATGTTATATTATATAAAATAGTAGAACAACGAAGAGGAGTCCTCGTCAAAGCCGAGAAGCAAGGCGATATAGTAAGTAATAAATCGCAATAAAAAAATATTTTATTAGACTGAACTTCTCAAAGAACCACAATTTTTTAACTTTTTAAAATGTAATCTTGCAGACTTTGACGAGAAAATGCCGAAAATCCAGATTTTAATGTCAGAAATTCACTGGTTCAAACGTTATGTGTGTTTAAAGGTCAACGATTTTCAGCGTTTTTGACGGAATAGTGGGAATCTACGTTATCGACATGATCGCGTGCTCGCGATGCCACCTAACGGCTCCGCTGAGAACATACCAACATGGCTTAAAATCGCACAACTTTTAACATGCATAACTTTTAAACAAGTGAATTCCTGACATTAAAACTTGAATTTTTGCGTTTTCTCGTTAAAATCCTACAGGATTGTGTAACAAAAAAGTTAAAAACTTCTAATTTCCTGAGGTGAAGTTTAACATTATACTACGTTATAATAGAATATTATCCATAATTAGGTACATCCCATTTCAAACAGAACGCGGAGCCCATGATCCGGAAAAACGTGTTCCATCAAGCTCTCGAGTAGTACTCATCATTGTTTCGATTATGTGAGAATGAAAGCGAGAGAAACACTGAAATGCGGGAGAATACTGGATGCATTCGTCCCGCACGACTTTCCCGGAACGGTTCGCGGAATCGCGCTGAGGATGACCGAAAAAAGTGCCGCGATTAAGGTCGATTCCGGTCGCGCGGTTTCAATAAACGAGACCTTGTGACGGCTGAGTTTTTAACGCACTCCAGAAACCGGGCCGCTTAATCGGAATGACCCGTTTTCCCATGCGCTTTTCTTCTCCGTTTCTGCGAGCGTTTCGCCCCGTTCCGCCACTCTTTCGTTCCCTTCCCGCCGAGTAGAGTTTTTATTAAAGTCCCTTGGCAGAGCGCGGCGTACCTTTGCCGCGTAAATAGCGCCGATAAGAGACGGCACTTGGGACGAGAACGCAAAGTAACCCTTTGCGTCTTCAAAGCGATGTGCTTCGGCAACGAAAGCGAAGGAAAAATGGTATAGGTCGATCGAGAAACGCCCACGCAGATGATCGTAACTTTCGAACGATTTTCGTTAGCACGTGATTGCCCGTAAGTCACTTTCCCATTCAACATTTCTATAACTTCCTCTTAAACGTATATTTTCAAATTTTTGAATTGCATTCTTTGGAAATTTATAATGGAGTGAACGTTTATTTTCGATCGCGACAACTTACTACATACCATCGTCTGCGGTGATTGCAAGAAATAGAAACCAAATAATAGAATGCTATTTCCTCCCTTAATAGTTTTCATAGATGAGAAATCATATATCGACATGATCAATTTTTGAAATTTTCCTACAATTTTGAATTTCATCAATTGTTACGAATTGTACGACATGCGTGCGGAAAGAATGTTCTGGATTCTATCGTCAATTAGGGGGAATCACGTGACCCCCTTCCCTTTTATACGAATTCGATGCCACATACGCATAGGCGACACGTACGCATAGGCGACACGTACGCATAGGCGAGAACATTGCAAAGTGAAATATACAAATTGTGCTATCCTGACTGCGCCGACCATGGCAACATCATTTAACGTTAAACATTTTTGTCCTTCGAGCTGAATTTCGCGCTGACGGACAATTACTTTGTGGAATTAGTGATTCGAAAAACGGAAGCTTGTGTGAGCTGAAACGCAAGTGTCGATCCTCGAACAGTTTAAAGCGCAAACTGGTTTAGAATTACATATATCTTGTTCGCTAGCCACGTGGCGAGACAAGAGTCGAAGAAAAGTCGGTCATTTTGGGCTACCTGGACGAGTGTTGATCATCGCTTGAATTCGAACGCAGTCAACAAACATTGTAAGAAGAGATTGAAATGCAACACACAGTATTTGGGAGATATTAAAGACGATTTTGGCAAAGATTCATAGTTACGTATACTGTCCCGGGTGAGTTGCTTCTATTCTATTCAATTAAAAAAAAAAAGTGTCGAGCAAAAATGACCGGAGGAGCAACTACTGCTCGGTTAGAAATACTCGCAGAACACTGAAATCGATACAGAGCAAACCATGACGCGTTGCTAAAACTTGCAGGTGTAAATCCGGAGCATACGAACTTGAAAACTAAAAGTATCAAAAACACTTGAATGTCCTAGCTGGTGTCTACTCACGAGTCAAAGCTGACGAAACACTTGAGGCTTCTGTGATTCACGATCAGAGCGAGCGTCAGAGTTTACTCGAGGATCGCGAGAGACACGTACGCATAGGCGAGAACACTGTAAAGTGAAATGCACAAATTGTGCCTGAAATCCTGACTACGCCAACCACGGCAGCATCATTTAACATTAAACATCTACTCAATTTCCCTACAAACGCATAAAGGTCCGCAGTCTAGTAATAACAAAATAATATTTGCCGATACGATTAAACTGAAACGTTAATAAACGCCCTACTTACCGCGATCCTTTATAAATAATTTGTAGACTTTATTTTACAAATGTCACAAAGACTGGCACCGTAATAATTCTAGCCACTGGTATGTATGCATAAAATGCATCTGGCTGACTACAAAGAATTATTAATGCACCCTGTGGAATCTAGATACGTATGCATTCAGTTTATTCAATTCGCCTACATGTTTAATTAGAATCACATACAGCTAATAATATATTCAGTTTAGCACCCGCCGCCTACAAACGCAGAACCTTTCTGGTCCTTCGAACGCGTAGCTACTTGTAATATTCATTTCGCGGTGCATTATAATTTTACCGACCTATTAAACGCATACGAACTGAGCGGGAATTGCATACGACCGTACATGCTTGCATTGATGTCACGTATTTTGAAATAAACCGCACGGCCGGCATAGATGTCCAAACAGTAACGTTAAAACCTCAGTGTTGCTGCAACTAGCGATGGCGTGCAAAATCACTAACCATAATTAATCACAGTGATCGAAGAATCACGAGCACGGTCGTAATTTTAATCTTCATTCACGCCGTGATCGTTGTTTTTTAATCTGGAGCGAATTTGCTCAATGTCAACCTAATCCTTCATCTCGATTGAATTAGTTGTTTTCTTAAATACATCGATTTGCTTGCATAACAATATCTGCATAATAACGTAAATTTACTTCGTTTAATGATAAAAATGATTATGACCTTATTTTTTATGTGATTGCACCGATGCAACCCAAGAACCCAACCCAAATGTAAAATAATTCGTTGTTATTTAGATCCTGGGTTAATTGTCACGTACATTCGTACTAAATAACATTTTTATACATCAATTGCGATCTGCAGGAGCTCGGTAAAAATATTTTGCTCGTCAGTAATTTTGATACGGTCGAAATAGTATTTCGACACGGTTAAACTCTTTTAATCTTTTTATTGTTTTGAATTACACCCACTCATTTGTGTCATAAATGCATGAAATCCGCGGTATAGTTTTAAAGTACACCACAATTTATACATTTGTTATTAGACATTTTTTAGAAATATATTTTCAGTTGTGTCACTTTTCTTATGAATGAACGATATGTTGGTATTTACATCGTCTCCACCTTGAAGCACTTCCATCTTCCATCTTTGCATGAATGAATGAAAGAACAAATTCGTTTAATTTCAATCGATCAACTGTCCAACAATAAATCCGATCGTATTTAAGTATAGGCTTTGTGCTGGTCAATTTAGGATTGTAATCGCTGAGAATTGAACCATTCCTACACTATTCTTGACGTGAGTGTGAGATTTCAATCCTGTTGCGAACTAATACCGTTGTCTTCGTTTGGGATATTTTCAGAAGTCAAGTCAGAATTCTACTTGTTTCACGTTCGACGTCCAACGAAAGACTGAAGATTTTTCAGGAATATCGTGTCGGCGATATGCGAGGAAAAAATACAGTACATTAGCATCGAACGGTAATTACATAAACATGTTTTGTATAAAACATAACCATTTCGTAGAGTCGTGTATCGTCGTGTCATATCGATCTGTCGCTTGGCCCGTACGCGTGCATAACAGAGTTTGTAAATTGCAGATCACGTCAGTCATAATAAGCTCGCATCCGTGAATCTTTTTATATTGGACGAGAACGTATTCCCGACGGGGGAAATTATGAAAACGTAGAACCTGAAACTACAAAACAGAAAGTCGGCGAGTCGCGTTTCAACCCTTGCTCGCAATGGATACCGTAGACACACATTATAAGTTGAGCATACGTCTGATGACATTTCTAGGGATCTGGCCGTACGTCTATTCGAAGTTTCGTTTCATCCGATTTTTCTCGGTGAATCTTGTCGTTGGACTTTTAATATTTGCGCAGGTACAACCACTTAAACTGCCTCTAACATTAGTATACATATACACTACCAGCCAAAAGTTAGCTAATCACGGCGTAAATTTAGAGAAACAGGATGTTTCTAAGAAAAACAGAACGCCTTTAGAGTAACCAAGGAAGATTTATTTGTCAAAAAACTTACGAGCAGCATGTTTTACATTTTGTATTATTTCTTTTTATCACGGAATGCGTATTTTTCTTCAAATTGCTCTTTCATGACAAAAACCGTCTTTATCTTTAATGACAGCCTGACATATTCAGGGTATCCTGGCCATTAGATTTTCGAATGTTTCTAATTTGATATTTTTCCATGCTGCTTGTAGAAGTTGCCAAAGATGTCCCTTTAGAAAAGTGCATTTCGAGCATTGTTATACACTCGATGTGTGAACTATACAATAGCATTATGGACATAACTAGTTAATATTTGATGTAATAACGGTGGATCATTTCAAAATTGATCGATATAATCGATTTTTACAAAAATCAGCAAGTGATTCCAAACTTTTGGCCAGTACTATAGGTTTCATTCTGGTTTCAGCAAATTCACTCTTTTGCAAATCAGTTTCATCCATTAAAGGGATAGACTCGTTTCCAGGATTGCAAGGATGCGGGATGCGCCTTATCATTTCTCAATAATGCAAAGATAGGGTTTTTCAATTTAAGCCGAGATCGCCCTAAAAAATTCTGTTTTTACGTTTACGAGGCGTAATTTGCATTATCCGGAAGCTTGTAGCTCTGTTGGAGCTTTATCGATCTTTTATCTAGTGTTTTTGACTACTGTAAAAACACCATTTTGGTATTATAGAAAAACGAGTCTACGCCCTAAAGAATATTTGAAGAAGTCACCATGGCTAGGAGCCTACAGCGAAGTGGTGTGTGACGTTAGTGTCAGATAAAAAATTTAAAAATCGTGACCTTTACTTTTTTCTTTGCAATTGAAACCAATAACAATTTAAAAAGAAATTATTTACACAGTAGCTAGTAAAATAATCTTTTTAACGTTTCAAAAGATACTCAAGCAGTTGGATCCAATTTTAAAAAAGTTATTATTCGTTTTGAAAAGGTGAACGAATACTTTGTACACCCACTGTATATATTTTCATTTTTTAAATTTATTAATCAGAAAATGGCTACGGTGAACATACATATCTACACACAGTTTTTCATACATTACAAAGTTAATGAATTGGTAATTACTTTGAAATAAGTATTTGGCACACATCTTTGCAATAAATAATATTTTGAATTTCTTAACAATTAATTTGCATTTGCGTTGATTTTTTTACAGAAACTTACTATTAAAAATATTTTATTCGCAAAGGAGAATTTGGAGTGCAAAATCTGTATTAAGCAGAAACAAATACATCGAAGTCCTTAAATATTTTTAACATGTTCACTGTTTTAAACTGTTCATTTTTGTCGTAAATGCATTAAATCCGCAGTCCAATGATTCGAATGAAGAAATGTTCTTGTCCACATCTTGGTCACGAGCGACGACGACAATGTGTCTCACTTTTCAGATTTCATCCCATATAGCTTATTCTTTCAGTCGACAGCTTTGGTGAGATTGGCTCACTACCTTGATATCAGTCTAATTATACAGAATCTGTGCTTCGTAATGATATCAATTGGAAATCTTTCGAAGTTCAACAGTTTCATGAAAAATGGCGATGCAGTGAGTGCCAAACGATTTCTAGTTAAATGAACGCGTCAAATCACATCGGACAATAAAGATAATTGCAAATACAGATAAGGTACTTAATGGACAGCATAAAGAATACGTGTAACCAGCTACAGGGAGATACGCTCGAAATTTTCGATAGACGGAGCAAGCTAGGGAAGAAACAATCAATCAATTTTATAAGTAAGGAAATACGATGGTGTTGCGAAAATCGCTCGACCGTATTCGTCCGCCATTTTTGACAATAAGTGACCACTAGACTGCGGATCTTTATGCATTTATCGCTTCTGAAAATAAAAAAAAAATGCCAGAATATATCCTTTGACAGAATTTAGTCAAATTTTCATATATCTCAGATCTACAAAGGCTACTACCATTGAAAGTAATATTTTATTTGTTTCCCCCTTCTTAAAAATCATCTGGAAAAATTGCAAATTCCATAAACTTCTGCAATTTAGTGATCACAGTGTATCGTTTCACCTTGTTGATAATCTTCAACAGAGTTGCGAAAGACCAGATTCGAATTTACGAGTCAATAAACAATCGTTATACGGCTTATACTATATGTGATTTATCAATGTGTTACCGTGTTGCGAACGAGACCGAGAAAACCAATTGTTATATGTCAAAATTGTGTGTATGTTGCAGTATTGGTTTATCCTGGAGCAATAATCCTAATACTATGCCGCATCGCATCATATCTTGTTGTTATAACAGCACCACCGGAGGCAAATATAACAGACCCTTTCCCAGTGTTGGTTGACTATGTGGTCTCTTACGAGAAATATTTCAGCATCATAGCATTGCTTGAAACTTTAGCGTTCTTCCTCCTTGGGACTATACCTGCGGCTACGGAGACCGTGTACATTATGTGGTTGCAGCACGGTACCTGCTTGTTTGAAATTGCAAGGTAAAATATTATGTACCTAATATCAGGTTCTGAGAATTGTTATTAATGCGTTGTTGTTTATGAAACGACCGATTTTGTAATGCAAATGTTGTGAAGCTGTTTGATTAAGAAATATTATTATTAAACAGTGGATCTTTATGCAAAATAAAAACTTTCTGCCTGAATTGCAACAAACAGAACTGAAACAAAAATTTATTTTCTTTCTTAATATGTTTAATAGGTTGAGAATAATATAACAGTATTTTTAAATTCTTCTTATGTTTTTACCGTTTTAAATTACACCTAATCATTTTTCTTATAAATGCATCAAATCCGCTGTTTAATTATTATACATAGTTAGACTGCGAATCTTTGTGCAAAATCAAAATTTTCTTCGTCACTTACCAGATGCAGAAAACATATAAAAATTTCTTCCCATCATTAACAATTGTAATCAATTCAAAATAACATATAGATGTCCCTAAATCGTCTGAATGTTGACTTTATTATACATTATTTTAAGCTACAAAGCTGATATTTCGTGTATAGAATTTTGAAGCAATTTCAAGATAATCTAAATCCTGAATGCTGCATCCTATGATTTCTAGTTACTACTTCAAAAAAGCGATGGAAGATAGACCGTCCACTACCTCGGTGAAGGAAATGGAAGTTTACAGACATGAGTGTTTCGCATCCGCGGTTAAATACCAGAATGAGGGATACGAGTTAGTATTCGCCAAATTATATTATACTCGCAGAAAAATGTCAATTATCAAATCACCGTTATCATCATTAATCACCATTATCAGAAAGAGTTGAGCCTGTGCACAGTGAGTGGAATATTAGAGCTTTCGTTGTCGCTATGCTTGGGAATCGAATTGACATTTTCATTTCAAACTGAAAGGTAAATTATCAAAAATCTCGAAGAACGAACATTTTTCTGAATAATTCACCTTTAGCACAGGTTCAACGGAATCTCTCGATTTTGGCAATATTAATATGTTCACACATGGTTTTTTTGTTCGTAAAGATTCGTGGGGTACGTGAAAGACACATTCCAATTCTCGTATGGCTTCCTTATCTTGATCGCTGTAATCACATTGGGAATGAATTTATTCCGTGTACGTCGATCTGTTACCTTCATCGATTACGATATGTAGACGTTATTATCACGAATGTTTCGAAATATGCGCATGTTTTCAGATATCCTTCGCTGTACGTGTGACTCACGATACGCAAGAGATATGTGCGGTCGTAATATTGACTATTGAACAGTTTTTTTACATGTACTACTTAAATTATCTGATGCAGAGTGTCGGGGATTATGCGGCTGGTTTAGGTGAAGATGTGTAAGTTTTCGATATCTGTTTATTGTCGGTAGACCACACTTCGCGCCATTACTGTAAGACTAAATACGTCTTAGCGCAATGGCACAAAAATAAACAAAACGAACTTTTGAACCAGTCAATTCCTAAAATTATCATTTCGATTTTCGGCATTTTCTCGTCAAAATCTACAGGATTGTATATAAAAAAAGTTAAAAATTTCTGGTTTCCTCGGGTGAAGTTTAACCATAAGGTGCGTCTGAATGTCGATGAAAGTCACAGTAGATTTATGTAAATACACTCCCGCTCATAAGTCTTAGGTCAGTGATCATATTTGTATTGAACTCTGTACAAATGAAATAATCGTTGAAGGATGCGAACAACTTTTTTCTTATTTAAAGATTTAAATGTGAAGGAAAGGATGCTGCACTCATATATCAAAAATCTTACCAAGAAGTAAAAAAATATTTATTCTTCTTTATTACAGTTTCCACTATTCCATTCTCGTTCCAAAATATTCGATAAATGTGTTTTCGAAGTAGGACAAAAGTTTCGTACCCGTCTATCCAATTTATCCCATAATTTTTAATGAATTGTTACATTGAAGTCGATCCAAATGATTTAGACAGTAAAACTATTAATTTCATCATTTTTATTATGTAATTATTACTGAACATATGAGGATATTTATATTATGTAGTTAATACAGTTAAAGGTTCATAATCTATACGAAATAGCAGTTTTACTAAAAACCAGAGGTATCCTATGACTTATGAGCGAAGGTGTAGTTCTGCACAGGACCTCGTACATAGTTTTGGCGCGGAGTATGTGTACAAGCAACGAGTAACGAATGAAAAGCAATGTCTCTGGGACCGATTCGTTAAACACGAAGATTAATTTTATTCATGTTACAGATACAATCAACCGTGGCACGGAATATCGGTCACCCTTCAGAAGTCTGTAGCACTTGTGTTGTTAGGATCCAGCAAGACGATCACATTCGACTATTATGGTTTTTACAGTGCGACGCTCGAAGGTTTCTCATCGGTTTGTATCAGTGTTTGACATGTAAAGATTCATATTATATTATATACGTACGTTTGATTGAACCCTGTCTCATTGAATTCTGCTTTCCAGTTGGTGAAGCTGTCTATGTCTTATTTTACGATAATGGTGTCTTTTCAGTCTGACGATTAATTGAGCGACACAACGACGAGTAACAAACCCGTTATAGTAAGTGTTGTCTTCACGATTGTAAATATCATTTAATTTCCTTCATAGCACGATGTACTCGTTGAATTTAGTGAGCTAGTTAAATAACTTGTTACAGGATCCTCCGTAGTTCACGCGACAAAGGAATACGAATCTAACGAATCTACATTTGTGAAGCAACTACTTGTTCAAACACAGTAAAGACCGTCCGAAATTTGATGATCTCTTTCAGTCACATTACTTTGTTCCTTTGAGACTTTTGTTCGTTGCCATGAGTACTGTACGATAAAATAAAATACAATTTTGACCTTGGGATTCGATGTTAAGGTCAATTTTGCGGTCCATTTTAGTAACAGTTCTCCACACTGTAGTGGTCACGTCGTATGTATAATTTAAAAACACCCTGTAGATATCACGAAAATAAACATATAAATAGGAAATATTCGCTCACGCCCACTCTGAATTTATATTTTTCGCGTCACCCGTCATCTAGACCAGGCAGTTCTCCATCAGACATTCAGAAAAACACGCTCATCTCTTTTTCACAAACATCTGGCAACACGAAAGTTTATTTTCTCGCCGCCGCGCCGATTCAATCTACGCTGTATTACTTTTAAGTGTTGAATAAATTCAGAGTTGATTTAGTTAATCACCGTTTCATTCGAAAAAAGTATCCATGTAGCTTGACTGGGTCGTAAGGAATAGTTTAACTGATTCGAGGACTTGCAATACTCGATGATGAATCAACGCGATACAAACGAACACTACCGACTTCTGTACAACAATGCCAGGAGTTGAACAGCATCACGAGATACAAGAAGATGTTCCAAACAGTATCGAGATCAGCATCAGCAAGATCAACGTCGACGACCATCATCGTGACACGACGTCAAGGGCGTAACTGCAACACGATCGATTTGCCGGTGTTTTTGTATGGGCGTTCACTCCCTTTTTCCAATTGATAATTCAATGGAGGGAACGGTCGCCGCAGAATGATTGGCATAAGCTGTAATTTTAAATATTCAATGACCACCGGGATTTTTCCGACGGCAACGGTAGAAATCGGAATGCATTAACGATGACCATAAGAAACAACAGTCCTGCGGTCCCTCAGGACTCGAAACAATCGTGGCGAGCATAGAATAGTTAATTGCTTTATCTATATTAAAACACTGACTGTGAGTAATAGAGACAAACTTCAATTTTTGGAGATTTTCGGCTTTCTACTAGGAGAATATGATAGCGAAAGAGATGGCACGAAAATTCAGTAGTGCAACTCAACGACAAGCTCGAAGGCCGAAAATTTTCCTCAACCTCAGTAGTATAACTCAACGTCAAGTCGGGGTTCGGGAAAAATTGCTGGTTCAATAAGTATAGAACGCGTTAATATTACAATGTCTTTATTTGTTCAGTGTAGAATCATACATAAACTGTTTGTATTGTACGTGTACATAAAATTATATTTTAAACATTTATAACAAGAACGTTGACCAGTTCAAAGAGGCTGACAACGCTGTAAAATCTAGATTTCTCAGACACTTTTTGTGTTGTAACTAGCGATGGCGTGCAAAGATGGGAACAAACGTGATCTACAAGTTCACGCCATTCCTAGTCGCAACCCCATGCAAGCTTCCGCTGTTGTGTTGGGGTATTTTCTACAGTGGCGGTAATTCAGAACCGTAAGGTTGCGATCGAAGGAATCGCAGAATTCTTAGAACATATATGTACAGAGACATTCTCTTCGGTAGGAAACAGAACTTATTTGATTGGTGTTAAATCTGTGGCAAGGATCAAAAATTAGTTTCATCCAGATATGTATAACATAGCGTTAGTGAATACGATCTAATGTTCTCGCGGATCTAGTTCCAACATTTATCGTTCATCGGCATAGAGGGCGTAAGAAACCGAGTTGTTGCGAACGACGTCGATATTTCAGATCGTAACTTTTCCCACACCCCGCAGCACTGCTGCCATCTATCGATACTCTACACAGCTGCGCAACAACACCAAGAATCAATTTAAGTTCCGCGCGTTTTCATGTTTGACAAGTGTTGTATTCCGTGTTGCTTCCGTGCGTTCCGGTGTGTAGTAAACGTCCTACTAAAAATGGGTGTCACCGTGTAAGTAACACAATAAACCACACTAATTTACATATCCATCAATATTTACTATTTACCAAATAGTTAAAGGTCACTTTCACGTACTTATCGAGTTCCACGTATTTCTCGATACTTCTAGGTTATGTTGCGCGATTACCACATGTTACGACGGAAAGAATGTTCTGCAACGTTTCTATTCTCTTACTTTGATGCTTGTTGTACAATCGGATTATTCTCAACGATCGAATCCACGTAAATTCAACAGAAACGAAGTACTGTTTTTAACCGGCATTTTATGGCACGTTAGGTTACAACAGTACCCGATGATCGAAAATAGAACCGGCCCACAGACGATTGAATTCCTGACGAAAAGAGTGGTCGCCCTAGGAGCGATGCAAACTGGTCAATTTTTGGTGGATTGCGAAACGTACGTGTCCGTACCGCAGCTCGGTGAGTGATTTTTAAATTTTCAAATTGAATATTCGGAATGCTCCGTTCCGTGCCGCGTAGTACGCCATCTCGAGCACAGATGGCTGCCATTGTACGTCGGGGGAGAAAAATCAACGGAAACAGGAAAAGTCTGAAACGTATTTTGCCGCAATATCGTAAAGAAATGAAAAAATATCTCGTAAAGTATTGACATTTCGACGACCTTGGGTTAGTACTTTTATACTAACTAAATTATAATCAAAACGATTGGGTTGCATTAACCCCTTGCCTTACGCCTTACAACATCGTGTATGACTCGTGATGAAGATTCTGAACAGATTCTGATAAAAGAGTATGTTAATAATTTCCTTGAAACCGGGAAAAAAATTCTATTTTGGTTTTGTTAATGTACAGCTATCGGATAACGTATAGGCATACAATTTATGTCAATTTCCTCCTTTTTTAGGAAATTACAATCTACAAAAATGTTCTACTCACTGAAACCGTAAAATAAACGATAGGGCAAGAGGTTAAAGAACAAAGTGCAATTGCACCTGGCGGGGGCATCGATGCATCCACATTAAAAATAATATCACAGGAAGTTAGGACGTATTATAACATTGATCGTTTCCTCTATCATTTTTTTCTATCTTTACTTTAAAAAGAGCAATAACTTGTCCCAGTTCCCAGAATCACTCTGTATACATTAGTAACCAAATTTTGGCCATACTGAAAAATTTGAAATTCAAAATCTTTGATGTTCGTCGAGGTTCTATAGGCGAAGAGGTGTCGAGTGGTGGACAATAAGAAAACCGTGTGTTGTTTGACGATTATATCTGCTTTCTTTTGGCATTTACGTAGGTGTATATGGATCACTATACAAACACGCAATAGTTTGGTTCCGCCGAAGGTCGTTTAGCGATAGCGTGTGTTCGGTATGTTCGTTCATTACGTTCTAGAGATGTACAAACGCAGACGCTAACCAAGTTTATGACTTAAGTACATACGTATTTTTTTATTTTTAAACGCGTAACACAAATACACGGGGCGCGTACACCGTTTGGACCGGAAGTTGCGCGCCTCGCTTTCAAAATACGAATCTCGCGCCACCGTTTAGGCAGGATTGTTTTGTTTGTGCTATTCGTATCTCTTCGATCGACTTTCATTCGACGGTTGACAAAACAAGAATCGGCCTCGTCTACTTTCGATAGATGAACAGCTAAGCAACTCGTTTTTTCTCATTTTCGATGATCGATATACGTACAGTAGATCGGCGCGCAGCTAGATTTAAGGTAAATCGAAGGGGATCGTTAACGTCCGTATACAGGTGACAAGGAGAAGCGTAATTTCAATCCGAGAAAATTCGTTCTTCTGTTTTCTGCTTTTGCTATCGTTGAGAATTCGCATACGATTGGAGACAACGGTAAATACCTATACTTCGAACGGTGGTCATTCAGGGGAACGCTCGACGGCCATGACCGCTAGCAATAATATATTTTAATTCGTTATGGTCGATATATGTTTGTTTAGCAATCGTAAACGTAGAACAAAATTCTGAAATGATTTTTAACAATTTTCACAACTAAAATCATCATTTAGCTGCTCGATAGTTTTCGTACACAGCGCTAATTTTGATTAATTTGATTTAGTCGGTTGATTATATCGAAGTTCTGCTAGCGTCTGGTCAACCACCGCGTTCTCGTTTGAATTTCGCGCGTCAGCGACGGCGCACAAATTTAAATCGGTTTCACTTTGTAAAGGTATAAACAAGCTACACCTAAGCGTCATTACAAAAATATTAAATCTAGCAAGCGAAGCTAGGCGCGACCCGTTTAGGCTAGGTCAAATATATATATATATTATATATATATTTAGTATAGTAGAGTACACTATTGTAACCTTAACGTACGCAGCTTTTGGAAAATACGATCTCGGAATATTCTCTTCTCGTTTAGCGTAACTTACAATTTGAACATCCCTCTTCGGTGACGGCCAGCGCTTCCTTCGAGTGTGTGTCCCATTATTGTCAATTAACTTGTAAATAGCTCGCGTTAATTTATTGTCGATAAATAGAAGACATATTTTTATATATATATATATATATATATATTTATATATTTATATAGCCTACTCGACAGGCCGTGGCAATTTTAATGCCCGGATGCGTTGCCGTACTCTCTCGGTACAATGATCGAACCAGATTCTTGTACGAAATCGTGAAATTATTCTTTTCATTTTTATCGAGTTTGTAAATACCTTCTCATACACATACGAATGTGTCGGATTTTTTCGGCGACATCTATTTCCCTTGGGAAGATCAATCCGAACACGCACACCTATAAGCGATTCTCCATCATTCTTATCTCGGCTCATATACACAGACGTTCGCGCGCACATGGTATACAGGATAATACATACACGGAGAGCGATGATGCGGGCCACGGAATACTCTTTTCAATTTTTTAAATTTCAGAATGGACTATCGACCTTCTAATGTCTGAAGAAATTTCGTTCGTTGCACACATTCTAAGTTTTCTCAATTTTTAACGTTTCTTCGAATCTTACTTTTTAAATCAATCTTCTACCTACCTATTGTCTCTTGATAATCTCCAAACAAACGAATATTACTTTTTAAATCGATCTTCTACCTATTGTCTCTCTTTAGAGCAAAAAGTTATACTTCCTCTCCCTTTAAACAGTTTCAAACAAATTCGATTGGTAAAGAAAATTAATCATCGAATTGCACCTTTTGTGTAGAACGAAGTAGGAATATTCTTCATCGATCCTCGATCCTCGGCGAAACAATAGTCCCACCGCGGCCTGCATCAAACGACTCCTCCATCAGTCGCGCAACTACGCGTGCAGCAATGAGAATCATCGTGTCTGATTTTCGACTGGTCTAACCGCTACACCTATTGATTACAATAAAATCTTCAATTCACGAGAGTGCACAGTGCAGATTTTCCTTGTTACCTCGCTGCTTCTTCTTAAGCTACTTATAGTCGAAAGAAGGATGTCGTCCTATATTAATTAGGGGAGAAAAAGGGGTTTGTTTCCGCTACTTAGAATAGAAGAGGCGCTAGAAATTTTTTCTCGGGAAGAATACTATATAACGTACGCTTTTCGCTTCGGTACGGCTAAAGAGAAACGAGATAGTTTTGTGTTACGATGGTCGAAGAATGTTTTTTTTCCTGTACAATTATATATATATAGAACCCCGGAGTACATTTTTTCTTTTCGCTTATTTTTTCCTTTTCGTCTCGTTCCATTATTCTACGTGCACTCGTTTCACGAGCATTGCACCTAATTTATTCGTTAAACTTATTCTCTCTTTCGCACACGTTTTTTCTCTCCCTTGTTCTCTCATTCAACACTACGTCCAAGCCCTTGAGCATTATAAGATTCATTTAGATAGATATGAGATTCGAAGGTGCCGCTCTTTTTTGCGTTTCGTAAGACAGCGAGAAAGCCTAACGACTAATACGGGAGGATATGTTTTACTGGAGACTCCTCGCAGACGGATTCGCGATCGAGGAACGCGAATCGAGCGTAGAGATCATTGTTTTATTTTTCTTATTCTTTTGTCATCGGTAACAGAAGCTATTGGAAAAACGAAGACATCTTGTCATCGGGGTTTAAGTACACGCTGCTGTACAAGAGAGCAAGCACTCTTCGTTAGAATATCGGATATGGCAGGGATATGACTCACGGATGTAAACGATTACAGGTGTAAGAAGAAGTTCATGCCGATAGACTGCACGGAAAAAAATATTATTAATCGCAGATCTCGAGTCGATCGCGCGGGAGAACTATTGTACGTTTGATACTATACCGATATGCTCAGGCCAACGTCCATGATCTCGGCCGATGATTTGGAGTCCATAAACAATGAAAATGTTCGGAATGGAGAAACAGTTGAACTAGACGAATCGATTTTCTTTCCGTTTTACAGCCCCATCGCTACGAAACAAGCATAAGTCCGTGAAAAATATTTTCATCCGTGGAGACTAGGCGCTCGATCACAGATGCAGACCGTCGTCTCTGCAGACTCGACGCTTCTACAAACTATATAAAAATACAAAATACAAATGCCGTTGTTTTTCTTGTTGTTTGTTCGCTCCTAAGAGACACGGAATCCTCTCTCAAACTCGAGATTGGATGGTATCATTGCGCGAATCGCTTTTACTTTACAATAGTCTAGAAAGTGTCTAGACGAATGCATGTTCCGACGTAAAAAATCGCGTGATCGTCGACGACAGCCGCTCAAATGTCTCATGCACAGGGAGACTCGAAAATTATTTTTTCATCAATTTTGTCGAGGTTAATTCGAGATAACGTTACGTTTTTAACAAAATTATCCCCGCTTGTTTTACCGTTGAACCAGTACAAAATTAATTACGTTCATAGAATTATACAGCGCTGACCGCAGCTAAGAAGCTAGCAGTTTCCACGTTAACGTAACACCAACACTCGTTTTGTCACGGAAAGAATGCGATCACAATCTTCTCCCTTCGAGCAGCGCTGTTACTATGCTTTTTAGCCTTCGGTGATCGTATCTCGCACTTATCTTGAGGCAACCTGTACATTTTGAGGTCCGCAAGAGGGGTGCATCGATTCGAGGCTGCCGACGACGTTACAGAATGTCGATCCCATGGTAAGCCGTTGTTTCCGAATTTCGATCTCTACGAGTTTGGCAAACGGTCAATAAGTCCTATTGTCGTACAGTTTGTTTCACGCACGGTAACCGCGTGACCATACACACATTCGTACAGCGAGCACCGAAAATATTCAAACAACATTGCACATCATCTTGTTAACGTTATTTTACGCTTACCGTATGAAAATTTCAAAAGATTTTGAGAGATCCATCGGAACGATATAAACTAACCCTTGTGTAGCCAGCCAAAATGTAATATTCTTGGAGGAGCATTAACAAATTGTTGAAAGAAATGCAGTGAACGGGTACCCGGTTAGCTACACAAGGATTGAAGACAAAAAACGTAAATTTTCCTCTTCGAAAGATATGTCATTTCAAATTACGTTCATATATTTTCACCGTAAATTACGACTACGAAACCTTTGAATACTTTCGCGGCTCTTCAGACGCACACAACGCACAGTAGCAATCGATTTACATAATAGTTACGTAAGTATGAAAGATAGTACGCGTACGTATGTCCGTAATATCTACAGTTAATATTGTCGTTATTAAGTCAATGGCCCCCCCCGCGCTAAATCCTTAGAACGAGGCCCGAGTGTGTAAACCCTCAGCTCGTCGGAAAATATTCCTCTCTAATTCCTTCGTTCTACGTTCTCCATCGTCTGTGGGACCGTATAACGTCCCTACGGTCTACATTGCACACAGTTGCATTCGCGGGGTCGATGAAAAACTAACGTACCCGTTCCCTTTAACCGGTCGTTCTATACGGTCCGCGTTTCAATAGAAAATAGACGTATTCTTCGCTGTTAGCTACACGTTCCTACGTTAAAAAGTGCCATTATCTTCCCATCGATTCACCGCGATCGCGTTAAATACGAGCATTTCGACCCGCAAGCTGCGAAAAAATCGGCCGATTTCCTAGCCTCGATGCTCCTCGTGCTCGACGGTTAGAGAAACTATACTAGAGAGGAGGTTCGACGGATCAATCGTTACGCTTGAAAGAACGAGAGTACGGTTCTCATGGAAGAAGCAACGTTTTCCTCGAACGCTACAGCCCTCTCTACGAGTCTTCCCTCTTTTTCTCTCTCTTTATTTTGTGTATTGTCGGGTGTCGAGATCCAAGCACGTGTCGCATCGCAAACACGCCAAGAGAAATGCCGACGATCATCGACCGATCAGTCTATCGAGCCTATTTCTAAGTGTTTTACGACTACCTACTTGCTGTCCCCCCTCGTTCTTGTGTATGTACAATGGTGCACCGACAACGGTGCACCCAGAAGTTGTTCGTGCTCTCTGAGAAGGCACGTTGCACGGAAGAGCGTTCTTTTTTAGTCCCGACAAGAAGGGTCCTTCGAGCGCGGATGCACAAGGTGTACAGTAACCGGTCACACGACTACAGGTTCGTCGGAAACGTCAAATAAAGTATCGTTAGACAGCAGATTTTATTCGTTTATGACAAAAATGAGTAGATGTAATTTGAAACAGACCTTCCGTTGTATTATCCTTATTCGGTCAGCAACTGGCTAGACGTGTTCTGTTAAATCTCGATTTTCTCGAAAATGAGAACGAAAACGAAAAACGTCTATCGATCGTCGCTTACGGTACACCTTGTGTGTACAGAGTCCGCAGGGGTTCGTTCCGACGGTCGAGTGACGAAAAATAACGGTAGCTGTACGCTAATTCAATGTAACAATGCGTGTCTTGGTCAAAATACACCGGCTCGACGTTCTCAAGGCAAATATACGGAGACGATCGCTAATACAAAATCGCGTGGTTCAGTCGAGTACCTTCTAAAAAGGAGAGATCTTTGCCCGTCGTCGGCGCGACGAACAACGGATGAGCAGAGAAACTGGTCAGACAGAAAACAAACGTCGATCTTGTCGCTGCACGCTTACCTTCTATCTAGACGCTAATGCATAGGTATCAGAAATTGTACACTTTTTGATTAGGAGCCTTTAGAATGCCGCTTCGAATAATAATCCTGAAACTATTCCGACCGATCAATTACTCGGTTGTTCGATTATCGAACCGGTCCCCGGATCGATCGCGAATGAACTCGGCAACCTAAAGTCACCGCTAACGAGATCTTCTCTCGGCAGAAAATTAAGACTCATTCCATATCTCCCTTCTTTTTTCACCTCGACACGGCAAAGAAACGATAGCAGAATCGAGCGAAATTCCAAAAAGGAGATTCTCGAGGAAATCTGTAACTACTGTGGTCACGAAACACGATATACCCATTCAACAGACCCGAATATTAATCACAAGCATCGGAAGAACGAGGCTTCGGAGGATCGGGCCGCCGATCAGGATCAACGTCCTCGTTAGCCCTGGTACCGTAACGATCCGATCGTTGGATAAAGGGCCTCCCGGCCGGTCATCGATCCTGTCACCCGCCCTCGTGCATCACAAGTAACAAGTTTTATAATAAATGAACGCGACAGTGTCCTTGCCGAATGTCCGGCACTCTCTTTCGTAGTGCACCTGTCCAGGCTCGTACCTCCCACCCGGGGAATACTTGTCCAGCCTCGAGAGGCTCCTGTACAGTCTTAGATATTCATCTTCGAGTTGATCCTCGCGGCGAAGTCTTCGACGTCGATAACCATCCTCTATGCTATCGTCTCTCCACGCTCTATCGTTCGATAGGAAAGAGGGCATACCTTGATGATCCCGGATCCCGTCTTCTAGCTCCAAGTCAGAGAGATCCTGAAGACTCTTCGGATAACCGCGACGGAATTCTAGGGAACCCGGTTGATCCCTGAAGTTGATAGTTCTGCTGCGTCTGGGCAGCGTGGAGCTGTAGAATCGTTCGCCCCTGCTGGGACTAATACCGTTCCTTAGAATCGGCTTGGAGCCGTTTAAATCGCTCGAACCGGCTGCCCAGGTGTCCAAATCTTGGTAGGTGTCCGTCAGCTCGTGTCGTCTCGGTCTCCTTGGCTGCGCCTCTGCGTTACGATCCACGTAATTCGCGTCGTCGCTTCTCCCTTGGGGGTATACGTTCTTCGGGTAAACGGATCTGTCTCGGTGATTCGTCTCGGACCGACCGTAGCGACGACGATTCGCCTCTCGGCCGTTCCCTCTGTCCTCCAACCGATCCGACAACCGATAGTCGGTCCTGATAACGTTGCCGTTGCTTCTGTGCGCGGCTGTTAAGTTGCTTTCATCGGTGGACCGACGACCCGTGAACAAACCTCGCGAATGCATGAAGTTCCCCACGTTCCTGCCGATCCTGTTCGTCTTTTCGGCAAAGATGTTGCAGTAGTCGGACAGTTTGCGACCGCTTCGGCCCGGCGTCTGATAGGAAACTGGCTGCGAGTCTCTGGCCGCTCCTCCATTGTACAGATCCCGTGGATCGTGTTCGTTCGGGTAGGCTCCGCTTGGCAGGGGCTTGTTCGCCTTCTCCAGATTTGACAGGCCGCCTGTCAGCGAGGCCTTATACTACCGAGCCTGCGCATAGTCCGGGTTCATCTCGTCCAGCTGTTTGCCTTTCGTTTCCGGAACGCAGCAGACCACGAAGCACAACCCGCACACCGCCACTGCCGCGTAGAACCAGAAGGCGCCGTGCAGACCCAACGTCTGTAACGTGTTACCAGCGTTAGCTCGATTATAGTTGGTTGGATTATAAAATAGAATGAGATATTAGGGTATCCACCGCGGATTAGATAGCCGAGACTCCGATACATAAATAGATGTCACGCGGAGCTGACTTGTGACCCGGTGTTTGCTATTCGAACACGGTTTTATGAGATTGCTAGGTAAACGCCCCGGGTACTTAATTGGGAATTACGAGAGAAAAATCCGAACTGGTTATTTAGATGGTACGCGGGAAAGCTAGGAGGTTTCTGATGGAGATTATCGCTCGCGCCGTCTACCGACGCGTAGTTTTGTTCGCTTCGTGCCGTTAGGGTTTCGCTTACAAGGCACTTGTTGCTGGCGCTTTTTACGTTCGCCAATATTGCCGGTAACATTACGCTACTCTAAATAGAGCATAGTTTTTTTTCTACCGTACGAGCGGAGAAAATTACATTAAAACAATTCGGTACAGTAAAAACCATGTTTTTAAGAAATTCTGCTACGGTTTATCGTTCTTTCCGATTGATATTTACACTGTAACTGTAAAGAAAATGTTACGGCAAGTGTTTGAAATCAATTTTTTCGGAAACTACACGCAAGAACGAAAAATCTGTACACGTTCGTGTTCAGAACTCGCGAAGATTCGTCAGAGGGTTTAGCGAAAGTTTCCTGGAAGTTGTAAAGCCGAGAGAAAAGTAAAAATGAAAAGTTCGAATGCCGAGTATCGGGAGGAAACGGTAGCCAATCGAGTGTCGAGCTCCAGAATCGTGTCCGTCGATCTGGCAGCGATCAAAGCATCTCACCTGCTGAAAATCCATGAAGAGTTTAATCCCGACGAACGCGCAGAAGTAGCTGAAGCTCGTGCTGATACTCGAGCCGAGGCCGCGATACTCCAGGGGAAAGAGCTCGCCAATCAATAACCACGAAATTGGCGATATGCCCAGAGCCAGAGCAGTCGTGAAGACGAGCACGCAGAGCAACGGTATCCAGTCGTGTTGACCGACCACCGCGGTGTCTGGATACCCTAGATTCTGCGTCTGGGTCATGTAGTACGCGTAGCTGCCGAAACCAGCCAATGCCAACGACATGAACACCGTGCTGGCTATCAATAACGGTAGCCTACCCACGATGTCGATCAGAAAACCTGTTCAACAAAATCACAATTATTCTACCGCCGCGAAACTACAGACGGGATCGAGCTTATTAGACGTACACAAGTTAGAAACCACAAAATCAAGCGTTACCATCGAAGTCGACTCGGATTCGCGAGTAAATATTGAGCTCGATTCCGCTCAGGATCACTTAATCGTCGTTCGGTTACCTGACAACAAAGAGGCCAACAACTGCACGAAACCAATGGCGATAGTCGCTCCGTGAGGGTTCATTCCGCCCAGAGTCTGTCGGAAAATGATCACCGCGTAATAATTGAACGCGTTTGCTCCGGAGAATCGTTGGAAGAACATCAGCCCGCACGTGATGGCGATCGGCTTGTACAGCCTGGGCGTGAACATGCTGTTCCTGAATGTGAGTTCGTACTGTTTCGCTCTGGATGCAAGGATGTTCGTCTTGATCACCTGTGTGGACGAGCAGAGTTGTCATAGCTCTGTTATTAAATTCATAAATAAATAAAAGTGATATAGTTTGAGTATTGGACGTTACCTGCAGCTCGTGCCTTATATCGACGTGGTCGCCGCGCAACCATTGCAGGCTGTTCGCTGCCTCGCCATCTTTTCCGTTGAGCACGAGGTACGACGGCGTCTCCGGTATGAAGAGCGAGCCCAGAAAGAGCATCGACGGCGCTACTGCCACTAACAGCGCGCTTTGACGCCAGTTCAGGTACTTGCCCGCTATGTACGACAATAACACGCCGACGTGACCGAGAACCTTCAGCATCGCCGACAGGCAGCCTCTGATACCCGGCATGGAGATCTCTGATATGTACACCTAGTAGAAGAAGGACGTTCGATCGTGAACGCTTTGCTCGTTGCTCGTTGCATAGAGAAACGCAGACATTTCGCTGCGTGATCCAAATCAGAGAGGGGCAACTTCTTCCCCGCTGCTGCGCTACCTCAACCGGTAGCGTAAGTTAGCCATATTTAAAATAATAAGACTAAAGTAGGAGTTTGAGAAGCCCCTACTGTGCCCACCCCTTTTTTTTGTTAAGGGAGTGGTTAAAACCGGGCGAACCCGTAAACACCCAACCCCGGGACAGCCGATGGGCTGCCCATTCGCTAACTGTATGCTCAGGATATTACAGTCGCAGGGTACTATTGTTCGCATTTCATCCTGCGATTATGGCCACCGAGCTGATCCATTAACCGTGGCCATCCCTGCTCTAGGTTTACCGCGGATTAGGGGTTGATTAGGATTCTTGGGTACAGCTGAACTTTAGAACCGATCCCTCCCCTACCAAAGCGTTCGGTACCTACTATACGTCGTTCTATTCGTTTCGACGTGCTGAATGCTCTTACGACTACCATTCCTACCACCGTATTGACTTCTGCCTACAAGTATGCGCCTGTGACACAGCATAGTAGTTAATTTAGAGAGTCGAGATTGACCTTTCGAAGTCTACAATCATTCCCAGAAATAAAGAGTGAGATACGAGAGACCGGCATACCTGAGCGACCATGGTGATGACCGAACAGCAAAGTCCCCCGATGAAGCTGGTGACGTAGACCACTTCGACACAGGGTGCGACGCCCGTGAACACCCAGACTGCCGCCAAAGGCATCGAAGTGACACGCAATGCTAGTCGGCGGCCCCTTCTCATTATCCAATCGCCGATCATAGCGCCGAACCATGCACCGAGCATCGATAAAGATGCGACCCACGAGGCTTCTTGTTGCGTCACGGAGAAAGCCGACCTGCGACAAATGGCAATACGATTACGGATGGTTACGATGATGTCGCGTAATGTAATACTGTGCCACCTAATCGTTCCCTAATACCAGGCCGGCCGCGCGAAGCGAGCACAATCGATCGACCTGCGTACAATCGATCTTCGTAACCGGTTCAAGGATAGATTACAACGTTCGTTGTACTCCGTCGCGAATATGGGCTGCTACCCTCGTCTGCAGGAGATTCAGGGCTTAATCGTCTTCCTCGATACAGATCTGCTCGATAATTGGGTTATCGGGGGAATCGATGGGACTACTAATTAATAATTTCGGAGCAATTAACTCTCGGACCTTGGGCTGAATTAGATCTGGAGACTAGAACCGGCGAGGGATGCTCAAATATTAGCTTCGACCCTCGTTCGGAGCAATCCCTTGCGCACGAACGTTGTCTCGTCGTCGGTCGCGATACGATTATTCTCAAATGATATCAAACAAATTTTTAATAAGTAAACGGTATACGATACTCTTCGGGGGGGCATTCGAAAAAATGGAAACGTTCCTAGCAAGTCCTTCGTAACTGCTTGCTTGTTTTCTGAGAATTTTCAAGTTTTAAATTCCTGTGTTTGCTTCGATCCGTCTGTTATTTCTTTAAAAAAAAATTTTTTATTTTACACGATCCGGTCGTCCGATCGAACGGCTCGACGATTATCAGACTAAATGTTAATTCGATCGAATGAGAAAAACGACGAGTCGCCGCTCGTAAATCTGGAGGTTACGTAACGATTTAAGTGGCGAATATTACACGCAGGGTGTAACTAATGATCGCGCGGTTAAACTCCCGCTACTTTATGCTGCTTCCTTTATAGCGGACACGATAAACCGAACCGCTATCTCGGAGAAAGTGTGTGCGACGACATTTGAAAAGGAACGTAGTGTGACGTTAATGCGTTTGTTAAGTGAATTATCTAAGATATTCGCGGCCGCTTTATGGCGGGGTCGAGTCGACCAGGGTACCGGCAGAAATATCTTGCGGTAGTTATTTTATTTGCTTATCTACGCGACGGCGCTAATCGTTACCGGACACGACGCGTATGACGCACAATTACTTACAAAGTTTCACTTTTCCTGATAGAGATACGGCTACGGCGCTACTGGCTGCTTCGTGCTAATTAAAAATCTACCGAATGCTAACTTTACTCGACTGCGAATTTTTCTGCCAAATTCTATGCATCGATTGTAGGAGATGGAAGTCGCTTACGAATCTCTTTCTTTTCTCAATAATTTTAGAAGGTGGATACGTGCAATATATACAGGGTGTCCCACGCAACAGGCTGTCTCTCCTAAACGGCTGAAAATAGGAGAAACTGGAAAGAGGAAAGGATTGACGAGTATCAATGTATTGCTATCAACTTATTGAAATAATTAATGGGAGATACAAATTTTTATTTGATTAGATTACCTCGAAACATTCTTATTTTGCATAAAAATTCGCAGTCCATTCGTGATACAACTCGTTCGAGTGTTTTGTTCTTACCAGGTGTCGTTGTTCGTAGATTGGTAAAGATGAGGTGGTTGGTTGTCCAGGATAGAGTCCAAGGCTGGCGAGGTGTAACCCTTTGCCAGGCCCGAAGACAGTGTCCCCATCGACAGTGCCAGGGTAGCTAACACCTAAAGAAAAATTAGAATCAAGTAAAAAATCAGCAAGCTTTCCAATTTAATTTTCAGATAGTCGCATTAGAAATCGCATTAACATTGTTTTAATTTCATTCTTAGCGTATTCGTTTCGAGAAATGAAAACTGCGCCGCTGAATGGCTTCTAGAGGGGACATTTACGTGATCATTTGCCCTGCACATAATTCGCAGATTCCGTTTCAAATGCATTCAGCGATGGATCGAGGTTGCGCGTCGTCGCGGGGCACCGCGAATTCGTTCACCGACGAATACAGGAACACCGTGGCTGGACAAATTGTCGGCTGGAAATTGAAAGCCGAGCTCGCCCGACCTTTCGCTAGGAATACTAAACATTTCGCGTGCGCTTCTCCGCAACGATCGTTCCGAATCGCCACGTGCATCGAGCGCATACATTCCACCGCGTGACAATGGTCGAGTGTTCCAGTTCCTCCAGGTCCGTCGAGGCCACCGATTTTATGGTGCTGCAACCCGAAATTACGGGACCATGGAATTTCCGACGGAGGAACGCGAGACGTTGTTGCATCCAGTCTCTTCCGCCATCGCGCGTCGCCGAGCCTTTTCAATCAGCTACGAGTAGTTCCGATGTACCAGCCAGCCGAGATACTCCATTTTCCTACCCCGTGAAACGCGCTTGATACAGTCTAACCCAGCCAGAAGATCGACAGAAATAAAAAGTATGTACCAGATAACGTGGCGTGCACGAGGGCTTTTACGTTTCGCCGAGATGCTTCTCAGTCGGCTAGTAAACACAGTCTCCGATGTTTCATGCGTTCGAAATACGAAATGTATATTTTCGAAATACATATTCGTGTGTGCGTGTTTGTGTGTGTGTTATCGTCATCAATTGCTGTCCCAGACTGCTTTCAATTCGCCAATCAAAACTAAAGCGACGTACGCGTTGCCTGTTCGCAGAATTAATTGAAACCACGAAATATTAAAATAAGTTAAAAAGCAGAGAAAATTGATGAATAGACAGCGGATCTTTATGGAAAATAAAAATGTTCTGCCTGAATTGCAACAACCTGCATTGAAATAGAAATTTACTTTTTAACAAGTTTTATGTAACAGTATTTTTAAATTTTTTCAGTTTATTTACTGTTTTCAATCGCACCTCCTCATTTTTGTCATAAATGCACAAAATCCGCTGTGTATCGATGGAACAACGTACATTGGTTCTTGACAGTTGCCCCTAAATTCCTTAAGTCCCAGACCGTCGGTATCAGGTTCCGCAACAAGCGTCTCCAGCGTCACGGACCCAGAATCTATCATACCGAACCTCTTAGGGTTCCGAGACCATCCACACTGATTGCGAGCCTAATAGGTTGTTGGTCATCGGTCTCGCGTTTCAGTAGCTCAGAATCGCAAGTATATCGGATGTCAGTGGCCCAGAGTTATTTACACCGGGTTTCGTAGGTCAACAGTCATCCTATCATATTTCACGGTCTTCAAGTTATCTCTATCGAGCTTCATAGGCCTCGGCTCAGACGACTTACAGTGACTCGGTGTCCTATCGCGACGAACCAAATATTTTCTGCCCATTACCGCACAATGTACTCACTCTGATCCGCTATGTTCGTAATTTACGATTCGCCGGATGACGCAAAGGAATCTTCTAAGGGGGTCTTCTGGTATAAAGCGTCGTTTGGAAATTTTTGCAAAAAAATCGGACGACTGTTTTGTATCGGGCTTTTGCGTACATGTGTTCTATTATTTGCACCGCAATAATATAATTTTTCAAGGTCAAAATAGTTAAAATTACGTCCGAAGGAAATACGAAAAATAGACGTTTCGAAATTGAAAATCTAAAAGACCCTTTTAGACGCATAAATCGAGCGTCGGTCCGTTCGTTCAGCTCGCGAATCGGAATCCGTGTTGCTCTATTATCTCTATCTAGTGGCTCGAAGGCTTACATCCGTGTCTCCCCAAGAAATAGAGATGACATCAACGATGGTAATATCCGTGTCGAGGTTTAGTTTTCCCGGTTAGTCCGTGAGAAACGTTTCCGAAACGCGAAAGTAGCTCGTGCTACGCTTTGAAGAATTATTTACGAGCTGTAATAAGCGGATAATGCAGGGTGTGTCTGTAATTATTGTGCAATTGGCGCGAACCGGCCAGGCCGTGGCCGGGGTCGTGTCGCATGAAATAAATTATCGCGCGGGATAAGTGCATTAATTCGACGCGAAAGAGAGCAAAATTGGTCGGTTATTGAATTATGGCCTGGTGGAAATTGAATTTTCGTTCGGTGCATTATTGGCCACGGTCTCCTAATGCGATTGTGATACGCTGGACGTTGCCGTCGTCGAATATGTTTCCAACCGTGAATCCAACGGCCGGCTCTTTCTTTGACCAATAACTTTGTCCACCTCAAATATTACCGTCATTTCTAATAATATCGATAAACGATCAGCAGTGCAAATTAATTCGTAGGCAATTATAAGATTATAAAAAATTCCGTTTGCCTCGCCAATGAGAATACATTCTCATTGAATTGTACAAATTTATTCAGGTCAAAATATGTGTTTTTAGTAGGCGACGAACGCATACCCGCGGTAATAGGTACATTTATCCTAATGATTCTGAAAACCGTCAGGGAGCCAAAATAAAAAATCCGCCGTAATGGAACTAACAGCTTTTTGCAAATATTGGAAAAAGCATTGGAAAAAGTTACTTAAAATGTCGAGATTATAACATATTTAAATTGAATCAAAGTCGGATATTTATTTTTACGTAATTTAATCTCATTGGGGAAAAATACCGCGGTGAAACGTACACACGCAGCAACGCGTACATTTACCCTGAACGATGATCGGGTTGGACTCGAGTAAAGAGAGGAGAGTTTCTGCAGACGTCTATGACCTGAAACGCTAGACTGGAGATCTACGGGTTGCGGCTTCTCGATAAGGAATTGATAGGTAATCGGATCGGGAAGCGTCGGACGACCACGCGTCATTGTTTGCCAATCAGCTGGCGCGAGACAGCTGCCTAGGTAGCGCTACAGTTTTCGCGCGATCGGAGAGAACAGGTAAAAACGCGGCCGATTGGAAAGCGGCACGCGACCCACGCATTATTGTTTGCAAACGGCTCGATCGTGCTAGAGACCGTGTCGGACAACGATGGAAAGGCCTGGTTAGGCGACACGCGTTTAATCGTGGATAATACACGCTCGTCCACCGTCCGCAGTCGACAGTGCGGTGCGGTGGGGAGGTCAAGATATTGAAAGTCTATGCAAATTTACGTGGGATCGGCGCCTGAGAGTGTCTTTTAAAATTCCTTTAACCTAACGTAGGAAACTGTAACAGACGCGACACGTACTTACTCTCGCCGGAACCCCTTTTCCAACCAGTATGTATGTGTATTCGCGCGTGTAGAAGTGTGCTCGATAAGGGCGAGGACCGTGTGCGCGATGGCCAGAGTTTAATATGAAATATCGACAGAATTCTCCAGCAGGTGCAAGCGACACGGCTTTACGGATTCCGCGGGGAAGCTGCGCCGTGTACACGCGACGCGTTCGACGTCGCATTTTCAATTTTTCTGAGGTCTTTTTCGGCCGCGCTCGCCACGCAAGATTTATTGCACCGCCGTGTTCCGCCTCTAGGAAATTGATTAACAATACCGGCTGCGGATATAACGTTGTTTACCTTGAATGTGCTCGGTATTTGCGTAACTGTGGAACAAAATGTTCGTACAAGACTCGCGTGATATACAGCGGGGTATCGTCTATCTTGTTGTTTCATCGATCTTTTACCATTGTGTCAATTTGACACCGAGGGACAGATTCAATTCGTGAAATCTGTGGTTCTCAGGAAGAACGCCGCATGTCGGAAAATTTCACTTTCGAGATATAGCCGTTTAAAGTTTTGGAACATCGGTTGAACAGCATTATTTTTTCGAGCCTTTCGAATTTGTTTTCATGACATTTTCCTGGTAAATACGTCAGTGCTACGCTGTGAAGCTCGATCGATAAACTCAAATTTTTTGAAATTGTGACATGCGGCGTTTTTCCTGGCAACCAGAGAAATGCGGAACGGACGAGGGTTAAATTTGGTAATTTCGAGATTCGTGCAGTCAGATCGAGGATCCATCGTAGCGCTCGGGAATGACAGTGGTTGCTGTCGCTGTAACAGCCGTTGACAGCATTCTGTCCACCCGGTGAGGCAGGGCAAACGCGTTAACCCTTTCGATGGTGGCTCTTAGCGCGACATGCACGACGTTTGCGGAGTGTTTACAGTCGCGGCACGTCGCGCGTGGCGGTCAAACGTTTGCGCACGCCACGAAGCCGAATGAAACCCTATACAACGATTTACACAGTCGCCGTTTACGCGGGGGAACCCGCATTATTTGGAAGTAACAAGGGGGCAAACAGCTCTCGGTAGTTGCGAGCGGGAACGATAAACGAACCAGGACCGCGTGTTCGAGACTGTTGTAACAAGGTTATTCAGCTTCTGGGCGGCAGAACAACACGGACACAGAATTACCGAACGACGTATACGATAATCCTCGCCGTCTAATCGCAGTATAATGGACAACTTCAAAGTTAGAAACAGTGCGAACGGATCTCGGTAATTTCAAAGAGCGAGAGCTGGCGAGAGCCTGATTCCCCGGTTTGATGCATGACCCGCATACGATAATGCTGAAATCTAATTTCCCACCTTCGGGATCCGTCTAAATGGTTTTGTATCGCGTATGTTCGGTTTGTTCTAGCGTGCAAACAACGCCGTTAGACCCAACGCTGGCGAAAAAATGGCGCGACCGCGCCGCACGGTGCAGCGAGCGTATAGGACGATTTTAGAGAGAATCGTTCGACTGTCGTTCATTGAAACTTACGCTTGTATTTGTTTTCTTATTCGATAGTCGTATTGTGCGGTTATCAATTTCGTCGACCTCGTATGAATATTGCCCAAGTTCAAAAAAGTAAATTTGACAGGTGGCGAGAGGAAAACAATTTAAATCGAAACTATTTTGCTTTACACGGAGATTTTAAATTCTGACATTGTGGCGCGACCGAACAACTTATCGCTCGAGTATTAGGAAATTGAAATGCCTAACGAGGCGACGCTGAAAACCGAATTTTCATTAAAAATTGTCTCAGGCAGTTTTCATACGAGGCCGACGCGATACGTACGATCGCATTATCAGTCTTCGCGAGTTTCGTTCTCGATTAGGGCCGAACAGATGAAATTATGCCGCACCACGGTCAAAGAGAAGAGCCCAGGTCTCAAAGAATCTCACCGTGACACGACGCAGTTTATTCTTGACCAAGAAACAAGTAAATAAGCAAGACGTCTGACTCGGCGTTCTATTCCGTACAATTATCACAGCATGAATTCATGGAGCGGAGGCAGCGTCTCGTAAAACTCGTTGAATATCGCGACCGGCAAAGGGGAATCGGCTAGAATGCCCCGTGGAAAACAGTACCCAGCGGCGAAACACTGAAAATTCAAGCAAACGATCCCGGCGCGGCGCGGATGGGAGTATGAATTTCTCGGACGGGTGTGTTGGTTATCCCGTTCGCGTTTCTTCTGGCGGGGGTCGCGACGTTAAAAGCTCGTTTGCGCCAAGCCACGCCGAGAAAGGATGTGCCTGAGTTAGGTCGAAGTTAACCGAGAGAGCCATTAGCTTAAAACTGTTAGCCGACCATAAGCGAAAAGAGATCGACGACACGAAGGGAAGGAAGGACGGAAGGAGCGACGAGTGGGGATGGAGAGAAAAGAAATGTGCCCGGGGAAAAGAGAGCTTTGAAAGTCTTCTTCGTGGCGTATTATGAAAAAGGCCGGTCAGTCCGGCATGGTTAAGTGCGCGTCTCTGTGAAAAATGCAGACTGAAATAGAGGGAGGACGAAAAAAGAGAGAGAGCTTAAGTCGAGCGACCACCCCGGACGCGAACGCTCGATATGCATTTTAAGCCGGACCACTCAATTAAGCTCGCAGCTATCTTCGGTATTTGCATATCAATATGGACCTATGCCAAGAAGGAAAGACTCGCTCGGCTCGGTGGATTTGGATTATTCGGAAATTGGCAGGTACACGGGTACAACGGGAGGATGCAAATCGGCCCGACGCAGTCGGGAAAATCCTCCGCTAATAATTACAATCGAACGGGATTGCATTTCCCGTGTTGTCTCGAAGCCGAGTACAAATATTTCTTGAACAGGGGCTGTGCGGTACCCGAAATTGTGGGCTCGGGTCATGAGTTTTTGTCGGGCCACGTCGCTCGGTACTGTGTCCACACATTAAAATTTTTTAGACCTTCACCCCGAGGATCGGAGGTCCGGTAGTTTTAATCGCCGTTATCAAAAAATAAGGATAAGTCAAATGTGTGTCTGGAAGAAGAGAGTTTTTCGGGAGTTTTTTGGAAGAAATTAGTTTTTCAAAATTTTATACGAGTGCAATTTTGAGCTCAAACTTGAATTGCGATAACGAAAACCAGCCGAAATGATATAGGTTCTTCTTTCATCGGAAAAAGACTGAAAACTGAAGGACTTTTTTACGGTTCGTTTTATTAAACGTAATGGCCTTAAATAAAATATAAGTGGTGGAATAATACCGCGTGTACAATGTTAATGTGCGAATAGTTTAATGCGTATAACTTTATTACGAAAACAGCAAGAATGGTTTCTTTGTAACAATGTGACGACGCGACGTGCTAGGCTCGATGGTTTCCTTGCGACTAGCAACGGTCCTCGCATTACTCTTGTATACAAGGGTCGCTCATACCTGACGACTGTAAACCGCCCCTTAAACCTACAGTTTCAAGAAGTGGCAATCGTTGCACACCAACAAAACGTTAAAACAAAATAACTTCCTAATTGCGCTTCTATAACATTTGGAAAACCTGACATTCTTCTTTCAGACACGCATTCAATTATTTTTGGACACGTAAAGATCGATAAATTAAAAGAACTTTGAGAAAATACCTGAGACATGTGCTGCGGCCTCGTCGCCGTCGACGTCATGTGCACCACGGAAGCCCTGGGCATCTTGAAGGTATGGTCACCCTCGTCCGGCACGGTAGTTACCTGCAATAAAAAATCACACCGATAATACAGAGCAAGCTTTCTTCCTTATGCTAATTTGTAGAATCAAAGAAATCCTATCGCGAAATGAAATCGAATTCTGCAGCGAACGATTACAAAGAGGCGTTCCATTATGTTGGCTGTAGGAGCGCAAAGGTTAAGCAGTATTTTTACATGACAACGAATCGACAACTTTTACCGCGAAGATTTTTATCGTCGGGTAAACTAGAAATCGCGTCGTCATGACATTGGAGTCGTGATTGTCGTCGTGAAAGCTTGAAGACGCGTTGTCATGACGGCGGATGTCAAGTCACGCGCACTGGTATGCATTTATAGCGCATTGTGGGATCTCTCGGGCCGAAAATTCTCTTTCAGCCTGCCAGGTCGGCTGTCCCTCGAACATTCTCTATCGGCGGAGTTTGATTTTTCACTTCGAAACTGGTAATAGACTCCCCTGGACCGGATTAGTCACGTCCACCGAGAACCATTAGGCCCGGTACGATTATCTTTCCCCATGAAAGAACACGGCTAAGTACCACCGGCGCGGCATTGTTTTCGTTGTTTGTACACAGATATCGGGCCGCGATACAGCTCATTGTCGCGGGTGATCCATACCCGTGGCCAGTCGTAAACCAGAAGTCCCCGGACTGGGTCCGCGCGATTCTAATTGAAAGCCGGGCAAAAACACGCCCGGGCCCGAAACTTTACGATCCTCGTTGGAAATTACAAAAGAAGGAGAGGGAGGTCCGGCCGACGAGACCTAACCACGGCTCTCGATAAGACACCCATGGAACCATTGTCTAGGCCCTAAGGCCCTAGGGAGAGAGAATTGTCCCCGTTCTACCGGCAACTGTGACGCCCACGTGCCCCTCTCCCCCTCCCGCCGCTTTGGCGCACAGAACCACACGGATCTTTTTGTGGACGTCAGATCTGACCGTTGACTTTCGCTACGTCTAAATCGTCGAGCCCGACCTCATCTTCTCGTGCAAAGATTATTCCGCTACTTTCTTCCTGTACACCTGACCGAACACAGTCCAGAACACTAGATTCTGCTCATTCCAGTCGGAAACTTGGAGAAACCTTTCTAGCATGCATCGCCATGTTTCATGTTATTGGTAAAATGATTTTTCAGTCATCGAGTTGGTGGTTGGAGCAACGTTGGATGATACAAAGCGCAAATTTTACAGTTTTTTACTGGAGAGAAGTTTTACAAGGAAATTTCACATCCAACGTTGCTCCAGACGCCAATTCAATTACGTATCTTTTCAGAGGATATCTAGCAACACCTTGACTTCACCCTCATAATTTTCTAATTGTCTAAAATTACGAAACGACGACGTCATACGATCTATGACTATGACCGACGTCTATCATCGTGTTTGGCGGGTCCTCGATAAACGGCACCCAGCATCAAAAGTTGTTGGAACATGGACGGCAAACAATTTTGCGAGCGTCATCTGGAATTGTTCAATGTGTACGAGCAACCGTGCTCGTCGAAGATTGTATTTGTTGGTCGAAACGCTTCGTAACATTTCCATTCTAAAATCGAACATTTGAACAGCCGAATAGACGCGTGTAACCGGTAGATCGAGTCAATAATTCGTGCGGCGAGCCATTGTTCATTGGTATCCACCTGACGAGATCGAGTTTCGAGAGCCAGATCCGCTCCGGTCGAAAACTGTCACCGACGGGGAGAAGGCGGGAGACGTCCATTTAGCTCCCAGACGGTATTGGACACGGTGCTAGAGCACCGGAGCCGCATTCTGGTGCCCCTTAGATATCGAATGAACGATGGTAACGGTTGTTCGACCTGTCCCGTGTTCCACGTTCACGCCTTTCGCGATTTACGGCGGGCCCGACTGGTTTCGCGTGACAAAATTTCAAGCTCGACAGACCGGCCGTCGCTCTACCCGCCGCATTTGTCGAGATTACCCGCGGAAAAAGTTCCGCGAGGAATTCCCGGGATGATTTATCGCGCGTCCTGGTATCTAGCCCGCGGCGGGTCTCGCTCGGGCCCCCCGATAACGAAATTTAGGAGGCGTGCCACGGCGATCCTATGCATGTAAATACACTAGATACGTACATGTTCCTACGTTTACAAGCGGCGTAGTGGTACGACGGGTTCCTTTTTTCACCGGATTGTTTATTGCATTCGGAACGGATATCTCTAGCCGTCGGATAATTATAGACCGTCCGAGAAACGGAGGATATTTCCCGCAATTAAGATGTCGATAGTATTCGCGTTCACTCCTACAAGGTGCACGGAGTAAATCGCTAAGACACGCGCCCTGTAGTCAGCGAGCATTAGAACACCTGCTGGATCCGTAAGAATCTGACTTCGTATCGACGCGCCGCGCCGGGCTCTTAATTTTCTGCAATGTTAAAACCCTTATCGAGCCAACCAAAATCTATAGATTACTTAAAAGCTTTTGTATTTAACGTGTTTGCACGAATTCTCGTTTCAAGACTACACTGTCTCGCAGTCCGAGCAAAGGATGTACATTCAGAGGAACATTAACAAATTGTTGAAAGAAATGCAGTAAATTGGTACCCGGTTACCCTAAAATTTGTTTTTCGTTTCGTAGAGTCCCATCGACAAACAACTTCGATTGTTCGTAAACTGCGGATTCCATGCCTTCTTTATAAAATATGTTGGAATACATAAATCGTACATAAATCGTACATAAATGTATCTACCGAGTGTCCAGAAAAGCATCTTCGCAATCTCTGCACCGTAAACGGTATGAAGTCGGTGATTCTGTCGGTTTCGGTTGTTCCGGTGTTAACACAGTGCCATAGGCAAAAGTTTGTTAACGTTTCAACAACATTCGGACAGTGTCACAGTTAATTCCGCCATAAGTGCCCTAATACCTGTGAGCAGCGCTACGCGTGTAACCCACCATCTGGTTCCTGATATTCTCTGTCCCATTCTATTCCAGCAACCTCCACTGAACACTTTCCGATGGCCAAACGATCCTCTCCAGCTAGCGATTGCCGAACGCATCAACGAGAATCGATGAACACGCGAGCCTGATCGATTCAACGTGACCTCGCGATCATTCCCGCCAGTCTGTTTTTCACCCATCCCCTTCCCAACCCCTATTCGACGACACTTACAGGGACCAGGGGAACAACCGATTTTCAATAACCGACAAGATAGCCGATAAGCTCGGTAGGTCTCCTCGGATGTGATTTCTCACGTTTTCACCCGCTCCTCCCACCCTCGCAGGAACCACCACCGTCTAGGGATTTAACCACCAGAGGCTGCCGGGTCTCTGGAGTGCTGCATCCTGGCGAATCGCGGGCTGAAATCAATATCTTCGGGCGGTGGGAAGCTTCGGCCTCTAAACGATCGTATAGAAACCGATTTGGGAGACTAATCGGGAGAGGGAAATCCTCCTCGGGGTCAACGCGATGGGCTCGCCGCTGTTATTGTCGTGGCTCGCGAAGAATTCCAATTGGGAAGCGTCACGTTTCCACAGTGATTCGAATAATTCAGTGTTTTTGTTCTTGATACCCCTCCCACGAGGGTAGTTGTAGGGTGAACACGGTTTCAGCACGCACGACTGATTTTTGCCTGTGTAAAAAACGCTTAAAATCGCCTCAACTTTGTGCGCATAACTTTTGAACCAGTGAGTTCTTAACGTTAAAACTTAGATTTCCGGCATTTCCTCGTAAAAATCTACGGGATTACATTTTAAAAAGGTTAAAAAATTTTCGTTTCCCGAGGTGTAGTTCTCGGAGAGTCTTCTGCCGACCGAAGGGATTCTTCGAGAGTACCGCGGATAATAGAGAAATAATACTATCTTCCGTTTCCTTGCATTTGAGAAATGTACAGAGGCGATAAATGCAGAAGGAGCACAGGAGTCTGTTGATCGCGAACGTTCCCGGTTTTAATTAAAGACAAAAACTGTTCGCGAACTAATCCCGACGATGCTTCTCGGGGGACTAGTTCGCTTCCTGCTGGTTCTTTCTACCCTGCCGGAGGAGCGGCTTCGTTTATCGCGACTATCAGTAATTAAGTTACGTTTCCCTTGGAACGATCTGAGAACAACGTCCAATCCCCATCAGCTTGCGGCAGCCATTCCCCGGTGGTGGGCGGCATCTCTTATTAAATCTCGACCAGAAATTATGATTAACCGTGCACTATCGTGGCGTCGGCGAACCTTCGAGCCGCATACTTCGGGTTTATCCAAGAGTAACGTCTACAGAAAATATTATCGGCCCCACTCTACGTGTATGCACGCTGCCCGTGCTCCGGAATATTTTCTCGAATTCAGATTCATCTATTCAGATTAATCCTCCCTCCTTCCCCAACCTCGCTTCGTCTCGGCTACGGCATAAATCTCTCGGTTCCTTTTAATTTTCCGCAACCTTCGGCAGGGCGACCGGCAAGAACGCTCCTCCTCGATGCACTTTACCGCGATGCTGCACCCGAGACTCGGTCTCTTCTCTCTTCCCACCCTCTTGTTATAGGGATTACAATTCCACGAGACTGAGAACCGACCGGACCCGACGGTTTAAGAATTTTCGCGATATTACAGCCGGTCGGATTTTCATGAAACCCGAGATTCGATTTTCAAACGACTGGTTATTCGGTGTAGCGGCAAGTATCTCGCGGCGTAGACATGCGGTGGATCCAAGGAAAATGAATGCATCCGAAAAATCTCATTGCTAGACGTTTCGTCGCTCGACACTTGCGAGTATAGATTTTGGTGATTCGAAACCGGTAAGCTCGATTTGAAAGACAGAGAACGTGGCAACAATGGTTGGCTAACGCTTTCTTCCACTTTCCGCAATTAGTTTTTACGTTTAACATATTTTTAATTGATTCAAAATTGACGTCTTTCTAAGATAATCGCGTATTTCTTGCAAAAATTCCCCACAAACTACCCTGTAGTGAAACTATGAAATACTCGCTGCCCAAAAGACTACAGGGACATCGTTAGAAATGCCTAAAAAAAATATTAATTACAAGATATTGTTCAGATAATAAAGTCAGACGATACCGGTCAGTCAGTATCGAAGTCAGTCAGACCGGTTGCGCTTACAAAGTATGAAGTCCGCTAACATAATTGACCGAATGGTCGCCGACGCGAAACGGAAATTGCTCGGACGCGATTCCTCGATCTAAACGCAAGCATCCGATTAATTTACACGGATGGATCACGATGACAGTGGAGGAGTGTTCTGCGCGAAGTGCAATGGGTTGCTGGGTTCGTTTGGGAGCAGGTTTTCTTATCCTCCGATCGAACGACACGACTCGCCGCGCCACTGATTCATCCTGACAAACCAATTTGCGCCCGACAATTACCAGCGAATTACGATGCTGGCCTGTGTACCTAACGTATCTAACACTCGCCTAACATCTCCGCCTACGAGCCGCAACGAATCGTTTCGTTCCATTCCCTCCCCTCCTCTACAATCAATGATCATTCGATGTCGATCACTGGATCCCATTAAGCTACAGTCACTATTGTGTAATCCGTGCGACGATCGACAAGCGATAATTCTAATGGATTTCGTTGGAGGCTGCTTTTCCTCCTCCAGTGATCAAGAATTTCTTTCTCTTGCGCAATACCGGCGAGTTTTCCAATTTTTATTTCCTGCTTTCTTTCTCGCTAATTTCTTTCGTTGATCGATGAATGCACATTTCGCGCGCGCACTGCTTGCGCAATCGCAACACACGATAAAGCGAACGAGTTTCTAATCATTTTTGGGGGTAGTTATTGGGTGAACACGGTTTTAACGAATTATGCTCCGTTTCTTCTGCTCCGCTCAACTAGAAATTACCCAATACAGCGTATCACAGGCGACTGATTTTTTTCCAAATTGCCAAGGAAGAAACGCGTAAAATTGCTCAACGTTATACACACGTAACTTTCGAACCAGCGAGTTCCTAACATTGAAACTCGGATTTTCAGATTTCGACATTTTCTTTTCTTACATTTTAAAAGGGTTAGAAATTCTTGGTTTCCGGATCACCGTGCGGCGCGGCGACCAAAGAGCATTAGCTACTGTAATGACGAAGGTTTCCAAGAACCGCGCGAAAGATCGCGGACACTGAAGTGTCTGGTATCTAGCGCCGGCAGGCCTGGGAAATCGATTAAGAGGCGCGGGCGTCGCTATGGACAGCTTTTAATTTCCCTTCGGCGCTCGTTACTGCGAGGCCTTTACGAGGCGAGCTTCTGAGAACGGATTTCATTAGCGAGAGCGAGCGAGCGAGCTGGTCCGTCTTTAACGAAAACACGGCACCGTCGAATCCGAGCAAGCGCAGCGCGACGTGGCGCAGCGTGTGGATCGTTTTATGAAATTACAAGCTGCGAAAGAGAGCCTCGCGGCCAAGGACGCTCGTTTAATCTCGTTCGGGAACCTTTCGACTTTTTCTCGGTCGCGGGTGTCGCACTGTCGCTCCGTGTGTTCGTCGCATGGTACACGGAGAGCTCCGAGAAAAGGAAAAGATATTCTAATTAATATTCACGGTTGAACCGGCATGGAATATATGTGTATCACCGGACCAGTTTACGCGCTACCGTTTGCTCCCTATCTGCTGCTCGCCCACGACGTTAATTAAATATTATGAATATTATCAGCTACGCACCGCAACGTCATTCCCCGAGACAAGATAATATCGCGTTTACTTAGTCCCCGGTCGCCTTTCAACTCGTACCAATTAATTAACGACACAGGTTCGTGTACCTGTGTCCGATTAACCTTCTAACGAGCAAGATCGTTCGAATTGGGACACGTCAAGCCGATTCCGCTTCGAATTTTTGTCATTTTACACGGCCGTTCGCTCCAGACTCCATTCAGAACATTATAAAACCTTGCGTCTATTTATAAGAAGAGATTATAAGAAGAGATTGCAGCTCACAAATTTGTGTTTTAGCGAGACAACATTTTTCTCGACGACTCTGAAAAGTAAAAAGAATGTGTCTGTCCAAATTTTTAGCCTCTTTTTATCGAAATAAATTTGTTGGATAACAATTCTTTCCGATTGTAAAATCTGCTTTTTTGAAACGGCACGCAAAAGCAATAATTTCAGCTTTCGTCAAATTAACGTTGGAGCCACGACCCTAAAAAATGATTTACTAATTTTCAACGCAATAGCAATTGGCTCGTCGTAAACCTCCATATGCGATACGACGAACAATGGATTCGCTACGTGCTCGGTCCTCTTAGGCTCGGGAACCTTATGGTCTGCGTCGCGTCGAGGGTACGGTCTACCCTCGCGACACAACTATTATGAAATTCAAGATCTAATAGTTGATTGTTAGGTCAGAACACAATCGAATTTATTTGGCACGTTCGCTACCAATGGCACAGCGAACGAACTCGCGACACAAATCATGGAAAACGCTACAAATAACGGACAATATCGTCGAGCAGAGTTTCGTCGATTTTGTCTACGGAATAGTTTTGAAACTGCAGTTTCTGGGGTGAAAATTCGCGGGGGGTTAGCAATCATCGTTGAAGGCGCAAAACACGAGCCGCACGGACGATCGGCTGCGAGACGGATCGCTCTCGGAAAAACTTGAGGGATGATCGTGGGTGTGTGCGGTGGTAAACTTCTTATCGATTCCGGTTGGCTATAAATCGGCGGAGCGATTCAGAATTTCAACTGGCTCTAGGAAACGGATGACACTGTTTGCCCAAGGCGCGAAGAAACGATCGTTAACCGACCAGAACCCTACGAAAGTTCACGATGAATCGGGCTTTGCGAACTTTTATTGCACTCAAGATAGATACAATGTCGATGAGACGACGATTAAAGATTCAATATTTTAGTACAACCGCTGACAGTCGTCTTGCGTGTCAGGATCATGATTGCGAAGAAAATTCAAGTTTTCGAAATGTAAATGATGAAAATTAAAGATTCGATATTTTAGTACAGCCGCTGACAGCCGTCTTACGTGTCAGAATCATGATTTTGTATTTTAGTAAAGAAAATTCAAGTTTCCTAAAGGTGAACGAAAAATAACGTACTTGTCGTTCGAATATTTCTTGAAATGTTTTTCGCCCGTCACTGGAAAAGAGAGCAGTCGCGAGGAAGACGTATCAATCGGAAAAGAGGAAATGCTCGCCGCGCAGCTGGGTGGAGTAATGAAATGCAGCTTACACCCCGTAGTTTACGTTTTATTAGGCTGCCGCAGCACCGTCCCCTTGCTTTTCCCTCGCATTCGGGTCAAGTGGCTATGAATATCTGTATCCAACTGTGGCCGTCTAAAGCAACCGACCAATTTGTCCGCCATATTTCACCGCCTTCCCGACGGCGTTCCTCTTTTTTTTTGTCGCCCTCAGAATCTCCTCGTTTTCCCGAATGTTGTCCCTTTATCGTGTTCTTTCGCGTCGTCGGGCAGACGACGGAAAAATTCGTTGAATAAGCAATCGACCGCGCGACTCTCTGCGACGTATCAAAATATATTTATCTTTCGGCTGATTTGCAACGCTTAAGGCTGGAAGTTCCTTCAGATTTTAAAACGAGCTCCTTCGCTGCGACGAAGATGTGTACATTTTCTCTCGGAAAGTGCATTAACCTCTGAACGAAAGTCTTCCCTGTGAATAACCATTTATTTAACACTTTGCAGTCGGAGGTATTTTAACTCGAAAATTAAACGTTAATACGCAATATAAAACGAAAACTTGACATTGTATCTGGATAACACAGTGAAATATGAAACATTAATTGTTTAATGTCTAACGACGTTTGTTTGAAACATTTTTGGATGCAACAAGTGTGTATACAATTTATTGTGCTTTGTACGGCCCGAAATCAATTTGCATCTGGAGTGCGGTAGCTTAGCCGACAACAATATTTCCGTCGCAAGAATGAACAATCTTCGCGGCCTCTCGACGCCTCGGACACCCGCGGAATACTTTTATTCGCCTCTCGAAACGCGACATCCTCTGCAAGCAATTAAATCGGCTCTCTTATTCACTCGAAACTCGTCGAGGACTCGACTTGACGGCGCAACGACGACTACGAGTGCCGAAGAAAAAGAAGCACGCAATCGGAAGGAGAGACTCTCCGGCTATAAATTCTCGTGGAATTATGAATCGACAGCAGCAAGATGATTCGATGCAGCGAGGGTATTGCTTGCCCCGCGATCCTCGAGTCACGCGATGCATTTCGGTTCTGACTTGCCCGGTAATAACCAACACTCGATTTAAAGGGTTACGTAGGATGGTTGAAAAATGGAAGTTCAACAACTTCTTTGGCACCGATAAAATGTGTTTCTGAAAATATTCATGATTAGACAGCGGATTCGATGCATTTACGACAATTTTCATTGCGAACTAACAAGTCACCCTTAATCATCTAATAGTTTAATTTAAGATTGTTAGGTAAAAAAAAGTTTCTACGATTTCTTTTGGTACGGCACGATTATTGAAAATCCTATTAATAGGCTTTCGGTAGGTAAAGTGTTAAGAAAAAAATGTAAATATCTATTTCACTCGAGTTTGTTGCAAATCAGGTAGAAAATTTGTATTTTGCATAAAGATCCGCTATCCATTCGTGATATAGCAAAATGTTTCAAACAGAAGCGATATCGTTTCAAGGGAAGTTAGTAATTGGAAGTTAATAATAATTTAAAAACCAAACGAAGTCGTTCCTCCTTAAAGATTCTGCGAGTACTTTCCCACCACTGTACGAGGGTGTAAGAACAGCCCGAACATTCGCGACGATTCGATACTTTCCGGGACGTTCGTCATCCGATCTTGCAAAGCGTGGCAAAACGTTTATCATTTCACGCGAGCCTCGTCCCTCGAATATTCTCGACACACCTCCGCTCGGCGTCGCGACGGCGACGCAGCGTCTTCTTCGCTTACAACTTACAACCGTAATCGCGGCTCGTATCATTAATTCGAGGCCTTGAATCGGGCTGAGCCGCTGGGACGACTATGAATAATACAAAGTGTCCTTCCACGGCGCGTCCAGAGCGTCGATGCAACCATAAATCATCGGCCGTAACCCTACCCCTTTTCGTCGGATCTATTTCGAGGCGACGACGATGTTGGGCCGAGCATCGTCGGGATTCCAGGACCATTCAACGTTCCCGCGCGAGCCTGCCCCGCGGAAAAATAAATCAGTCGATCCTCCCGGTGTCCTTTGGATCCGCGAGAGCCATCCGAATCTTTTGTTCCCTCGCGGCCAAAAAGAAACTGCCGCAGAAATCCGAGCCAAGAATAGCTTGCGTGGCGGAGCCACGTGCCGTGTTACTTCTACCGGACCGACTCTAGACAGCTGAAAACCTCTTCTCCTCCCTCCTTCTCTCTCTCTCTCTCTCTCTCTCTCTCTGGTTCTCTTTCTCCTGGATAGACCCACTCGCTACCCCCTCGATTTCCCGCTCTATTATTACGAGTTTCGCGAGACACGGGCTGCGACCGTTTAGATAACACCCTTGTGCTCCTTCCGAGGGAACTAAAGCGAAGTTTCTCTGCACACGGATCACCCGAAGATCCTAGCCGAGCTTATACACCGACTCAGCAAGCTAAACGTTTTAGGGTTTAGCGGGATTCTCAGAGTACTTGGTTATCGTCGTTTTAAAAAGCTGTGTTCTATCCCGAGATCCTTTTCACTCGATCGAAACACCGTCTACTTCTGCATCGCAAGCTCTAATTTGTGTACGAGCTGTTTACAGGTCGAATCGGTTAAACACCTTTCTAGTTTTTCGTCTTTCACTGCCGAAGCACTTCCTTAACCATTTAACCGCGTTCGACGCGTATACGCGTCGCTCCACTGACAATAGCAATAACAATAACCTTCTCAAGAATGAATTGTTAATTTTTTATCAAATACAAATGCAATCCTTCCTCGTTTTTCGTAAAATTTATAATAGAACCACTTGCCCTGCGTTCGACGTGTGTACTTGACATTGCTTGATTTTAATTCCACACTCTGTGGGGGATTATTAAAACTAAATTCCACTGTTAAGCGGTTAAAATTCTACGTTCAGAGTGAAATTCTCTAACCCCGGCATTTGGCTCGATCGAGACAAAACTGTCCCCACCAAAGTTCCACCATGATTGGGAAGAGATGTCGCATACACCACATATAGCCCGGACATTGCACCATCAGATTACTATTTATTTCGAAGTTTACAAAACTCTTTGAATGGTAAAACATTCACTGACGATGACCCGAAGCTACCAGAAAGATGGCAAAATATTTTTTTTTATTCAAGCGTACATTGCTCGAATAAAAATATTGGGTTCTATTGCACCTTAGAATATGGAAATCACTTTCTTGCCAACCCAATACGCTACTTATGGTTTCTCTTCCTTTAGGGGACGTTCACCCTCAAAGCCCACAGCTTCGTCATCCTTTTTCTACGCGTTGCTGCTGGTACAGATACATCTTCGCGATGAAGCTGGAAAGCAGCTGACTTAGCTATTCGGTACTCAGGCAGCCAATAGTATCTGGTGTCAACGTACACGAACAACAAACGAAAGAAAGAAAGAAAGAAAGAAAGAAAGCAAGAAAGACGTCACGGAATTCATGAATCGAGAACTAACCGAGACCAGACACGCCCACGGAAACAAGTATTAATGTGAATTGAAAATTAGCCTTGGAAGGGAACTCGATACCCTTGAGAGAGCTCCGTCTCGCCTGGATCCCAGCCGGACTAAAACGACCGAACGCTGGAAAGAGATAACGGGCCGCCAATAAAACCGAGCGTCCCCGCGGCCGTAATTAATTAACCAATCGGTTCTCCTATCAGCACACGCGGCCTGCTCGGCCTCTACAACTCTGCTCGCATGACCAGAGCGAGGAAGATTCACATCCGTGCACCGAGGACGATCGCTTCAACTTGGTTCTCGCTCGCAAGAGACGATTGCTTGTCATTCGACTGCGGATGTTTATGCAATTTTCCATTTTTTTAGACAAATTTTAAGAAAGTGGTACCACATAAAATCCTATTTTCATTGGCAATAACATTTTGTAGGTCGAAAATAAATCAAAATCGTAACAAATTCCGTCGAATTTGATGCAACAGCATTTTTTTTAAATTTTTACAAATCGTAAAAGGTCCACAATCTACTTATCATTCGGCCCACACCGATATTCTCGACACCAATCCAGCTGGCACGTTTATTCACGGACCAACGTCACGTGACTAATCCGATACTAGCAGAGAGAGAGAGAGAGAGAGTAACTATTTCCTCTCGTTTCGAGTCAATTCTCCTCATCAGGCGATTCTGGTTCAAACACTTTTTGGATCAACCGTGTATCGAAACACAACTGTATACATATACCTGTTTTACAATCGTCGTAATCACGAGACGAAGCAAGGCGCGTGCGGCTTCTCCGCTGTATCTCGCCTTAGAACCAGTCTCGGATGTGTTCGCGACGCGACGCGCGACGGCCGGGTCGCGCGCGTTTGAGTTAAATATTGCTCGAGCCGAGTTGTCTTCTCGCGCTCCAGGAAACGCGGAACGTTCGCGCGCTTTTATCCGACGATTCTTGACCGATGTTCCTGAAACCCGGTTTATAACCCAGACGCGTGTCTGCCACTTTCAATGTATATTCCTTCGCACCGGTTTACGTTACAGCGCGGCTCTGGTCCCCGCTTTTTTTCGACAGGGTCTGCGTACTCGCCAAACAGCGAAAATGTTTGACCTTTTACCGTGCTCGCTGTTGCGAAGAGAGGAGATAATAAATGTACGCGTTTATCGCCGGAGCTATCGGTAGCAATCGTTTCCGCCATTCACGATACATTAATTTTCCTTCTTTTTCGTAAAAACCAAAGTATAATAACTCATCGCTGAATAGCTGCGAAGCTAGAGTAGGAGCTATCGCTAAAGTTAGTTTGCATAGTTTTCCCCTGAATGACTTTTAATCCCTCTGAACTACTTGATTAGACTAGTTTAGAGATAGGGAACGATCACTCTTCCGCGCGCGTGGAAGCGGCTATATACGCAGTGGGGATTGCCGCGCGTTATTTGCTCAGGCATAAATCATAATCATCAAACCGCAGATGTTTTTGCATCCGACTTTCACGAGCTTAAATTGCACAAATAGAATCAGTGGGACGTTCGTATGCTATATTAGGGGTTTCGTTACGGTCCAAAATAAAAAACCTAATATCCATCAAACTGTTAACGGCATTGAAGTTTAACAAATAGTTTGTACTATGAAAAGATCACGTCTGCTTCTAACAAACCTGGTGTCGCATGGTTTGCAATTCCTAGAAAGAAAGGACATCTTAGTTAGATTTTGTAAAAATATTAATATATGGAAAGAACTAATATTATCGCGCGAGAGACAATCTCTAATATGAAAGTTCTAGTTCGTATAATAGAAAACAAAAAAAAACGCGATTTCCGTCGTTGCAACGTTCGAAAGGGTTCGATTTGTCTGGAATATACCGTGTCGCTCGGAGTTCCCGAAGGACCAGTACAACGATCGCGAGAAACACGGGTCGTCGTTACTTCCGGTCCCTACCTTCAGCTACGTGCTCGCGAGTCCTATGGGGATCGTCCAATTCACGGATGTTTCTCGTTTCACGGACACCGTTAGATCGTCGCTGTCCAGACAGCAGCGTCGTGCTCGTTTCGCATTCTGACGGCGTGGCCGGGGTATCGTTTACAGCGCACGTAACACGATGTAGCACGATGTAATTTCCCTGTCAGCGCGGAGGACGCTGCTGCTCCGAGCCCTTCGCTTCTTCCTCCGACTGCATTTCTAGGGTTCTACTCGCGATCGCTATACACGCGAGTACGGATTCGGGACGGGGCCCCTTCGTATCTGTCAATTCCAATTTCGGGTCCCACGAGAATCACCGACAGTTTTCACCGACACCAGATTCGATCGACGATAACTTCGACGGTTGATGATTCGTCGATCGTTTCTAAAGATGGTGCTGAAATTTCTTCTTTTTTAACTATTCTGCACCGACACATTTACTTTTCCAGAGAAATATAATTATTACGCTATAAGAATAATTAGACGTAGTCGGCAAACGATTTGTTGTCGATACTGTCGTCAACTGAAGAAGTCGTTGTCGGTTAAAGACGTTGTCAGCCAAAGTTATTGTAGGTCAAATCGTGACAAAGATTTCGATTCAGCGACGATACACGTGTGTCCGGAGGCCGAGACGTTTAAAAATAAATCAAAGCATCCCATCGTAGATACGGAACCGATGACCGGCCGCCTCTAAATTGAATTGTGACTTATCTAGAAGAACGGTTTAACCCCTTTACCGTTCATTTGATGTATGTATGTTACCGACCGTCGGAGATCTCCGCGATCCAGTTAAAAGGGATTTTAAAAAAGAAAAAAACCTCACCGGTCGATGTTTCGCCGAACGTAATTATAATAATCTCTGGATCGTGTTTCCCAAGGTGTCGCTCTGTCAGCGAGATTCCTCGAACGCCTACGGGAGACCCATTAACCTCTGCTAATACGTCCGCACTTTGGAAATGCCGAAAGCAAAATATTTTCTTTCCATTTCGCGCTTGATCGATTTTCAACGTAATTGGCTCTTAAATTTAGGTCTTTCGAAAGATTTCAACCCCTCGGGGACGGCGACGTCCGTGGGTTGCACCGACTCTGACAAGGACAGGTCGCACCTGTACGGTCGACGATTTTAATGAAATTTTTTGTGGCGATTCTACAGACAAAATCAGCAGGCACGTGTCCGAGGTTTTTTGTCAATGCTCATTTTTTTGCGGAGATTTTTAACATACCGCACCCCTGGTAAGAGCATGATCGCAACTCAACAAATTATCCTTCTAAAAATAAGAAAACTACGTACACGAGTATATGTAGATTCTTCGAACAGTTTCTTTTTTAAGAGTGTTCGAATATTAAGAGTCGCTATTGAAACTTTTAGGATTAGATTGTCCATTCTACGTGCATACCTGCCGTCACGTAGATTTTTCAATTGACTCGCTAAACTCTTCGATTCGAACCACTATGCGCCGATCGAAGAAGAAAAAAAGGTCTCGGCATGGAATGGAATACAATTTCGAGTCCGATTTCATCGATGACGTTCCAGATTCGCGGGGGAGCAAGCAGGTTATCGTCTCCGATAATCGATTCCGTGGGGCGTTTCAGATCCGAACATCGAAAAATCGTGTAGATGGATGTTCGGCCTTATTCCGCGTCGCGGGCAAATATTTGGCGGGCAAGCTACTTTTCGATCGCGGGAGACGCGGGAGATGAGAACACGGATATCCCGGCCGCAAACACGTAGACTCGATCGGGGATTCCTCTCTCGCGGTTTTTTGGCGAACCAGCGAACCAGAGAACCAGCTCGGGAACAGGCACCGCGCCGGAATGTATTCGAAAACGCCCACCACGCTACGAGAACGAACCATCAGGCAGGCTCTTCCTCGATCCCTTCCGCCTCGCGAACCCTCGATATTTACACACGAAATTAGAGCCACTCGCGAGCAAGACCTTGTTCCTGCTCTCGACTTCGTTAAATTTTCATTAGCCTAACAATGCGCAATTCACCAACGCCATAAATATGGAACGCGGCTCTGTAAAACCGAGCTGTTTTTAGCCTGGACAGATGAATTCGTAATGCGGCTTTTCAACCCGGAGACAATGGGCCGCCGGTTTTAAGTATCTGTTCATTTTTAGGGAGATCGTCGATGCAACAATCCTTCGTACACAATTCTGTGCGAGTGCATATTTTCATTTTTGTTAATGCGAATATTAATGTATTAACCCTTTTCCATCTTTGCAGTCGATGGATGACTCGGTGTCGCTACTAAAAACTGCTACACCATTTTTATTGTAAAAAGGTGAAAAGGTTGGTCTTTTTAAAGTTCTCGGCGAGCGCGACACGATAGATCGATCGATCGCAGACAACGAAGGTCACAGCGTTCGCGTTTTCCCATCGCCGACACCGTTAGATAACCAGCGAGAACAACGTTCCCCGTGTCGGCGTTACAATGGCAATCGCGCTTTTGGTTTCTTCCATTGAGCATTGTGCAGCCGAGGCGTTATCGCGGACACGGGAGACCGGGTACATGTACAGGGTGACTTAAAAGAAGCGCTACCATTCTGTTTTGTAAATAAGTGTGTTGTCTATTATTCTCGTTAACGTTGTTATTGGTTTTATTGTTACAATTGGTCTGTATCGATTGCAAAAAATAGAAACTAAATTGAATGTTACCTCTTCCCGTATTAATCACCTTAACAGTGGAGAATTTCATCTATTCAATTTTACTATAAATGCACAGAGATCCGTCCAGTTATAATATAATGTAGATGTTTAATCCAAACTCGATTTTCTCGGAACATTTCCTTTTTCCGACTTATTTTTGGTTCCCGATCGGTTGTGGCACGGTTTGCGAAACGAGCTATGCATCGAGAAACTTTATAGGGGGACAGCGACCTTCGTAGGGTTAAAGTACACGTTGAAACTGTGACATTGGTAGTCCCGATAGTGTCTCTCGGCCTGGGAGAGTACGCTCGCATAAACGACGAGGGGGTGCTCGTCTCGCTTGTCCATGCGATCCCCTTCGCGTGCAATTACTTGAGAAACAATTACGGTGCTTCCTTTCGCATTATTGGCGTTCCAGCGACTGTGGGTCGTCGGTCAACAATCGACGATTCCGGAGTATGTATTACCGAACGCTGCTCTAGATATCGCCAACAGTCGATCGTGATTGAAGCATGATACAGTATTCATGGTCTAATGTCGAGAAGCAAGTCGGTCTTAACACTAGATTTACGAAGCACCAACGAGCATGTGTTCGTTTAAATGTTTAGCCATTTATCGTCACAATGTACACCCAAAATAGAAAGAGTAAGCGGCGAAACAAATTTGTTCCGTCCGAAATCATTTTTGTCAGACACGAGAGTGTCTGCACTGTAAGCACCCAAAATATCATCTTCATCGATTCATTAGTTCGGCTAATACAATTTAATGAAAAATGGGTGAAGCATTTAGACGCGTGCGAAATCAAGAATTTTTAAGATTTCGAAAAATCCTTGGAGCGGTACGACGTAGTTAAATTTAAAGAAAATCCGGATAGTGTCCGATTTCGCACGGAATGGCTGACGCACGCGAACAGCCGTAAAGAAAGTGTATGTATCCGGGGATGAAGGGACTTCTAAACAAGGTCCGGCCAATCAACGTCAATTGCATAACGCGGGCCAAATTTGCATAACAGTGGAAAGCCAGAGCGAATTCGTTTGTAGAACAACGGCCCTGAATAGGGTCACGGGTGTTCGGCGAAGTTGTGCAACCCAGGTAGGTAATCCCGTGAAGAATGCTGGCTACATTGTTGCCAAATATTTTCGTTGTTCCCCTTCGCCCGTGATCTCCTTCCTCCAATCGTAACTAGAACTGTTTGCAAACTGACCAAAATAGAGAAGAAAGAGAGATAGAAGAATCGGCTCGGCATAATTTAGCCCCAGTAAAAAAAAGGAGCACGTGCCCCTCTTAGGTTCTTTGCTTCCTACTCAACGCTGGAGCGCTTCTTCTTTCTCTTTTTCCCCTTTATTTTATTTTTCGGCGCTATTACAACGAGGACAAAGCTAGAAAATTTCTGCGTATTCACTCGATGACGGTCACGCCACCACCCTCTTCACGCGCCCTCTAGTCGTCGACCAGGGGAGAGATACTTTCGAACCGGTCGAACCCTTCGACCTTCGCAACTGCGATCGCTAGACGCTGGTAACGCGATTATAAACGCTGCACCGTCTGTTTCACGAATTAGGTGAACCTAGAAATTTCTAGATTCTGAAATTTCAAATTCCAGAATTTCGATGCACTGTTACGAAAACGTGAACCTTTTTCTCAATTACGTTTCGGTATTTCTCTAATTTTATTTTAATTGTTGAAGTGAGATCTCCTTTAGGCGCACCGCGTACACAATTGCTGGAATAGCGTACGAGTCTGATCCATCGCGCTCCAAGGTGAAACAGACAGATGTGCAATCGCTATAGAAGTTTTCACTTCGGTCTTATGCGCCCAGTGTTGGTCTATTTTTTATAACAATATTTTGACATTTTGCGACACTATCCAAGGCGTACAATGTTAGATGTTTTAGAATTTTCTTCATTTCAAATTTGCATTTTTCGCCTAAAATATGAATCTCTGAAATAACACGTCAGAAAAGCAAATGCAGCGAACGTCGACACAATCGACGAGATTGAAAAAGCGAGAACAGCGATAAATCTTGATTTATGAAGTTCCCGTTTCGACAAAAAAGGACGTTCGACCTGTAGTCATTTGTGTAGATATTCATCTGACAGTCTATCGATTAACCCTATCAGCATATAACGCGCATTAGTTACTTTTCACGCGAACACAATGGAAACACTAAATGTAGATCGGTGGAGACGCGTAAACGAATTATCGGAATTTGCGAGGAAACGAGTACAACGATGCTGTGGAAGCCACATTAAATTTGAAATGGTAAAGTTTCAGTTCAATCGTTCTAGAAATAGCAGACCAACGTATCAGTCAATTCTTATAAACGTCCCCTTCGTTGCAATCGATGCAGACACTCTTCATTTTGCATAAAGATCGGCAGCCTATTCGTCGTGGCCGGTAACAGAAAAATTCGTGATCTCGTTTCCAAAGTGTTCTATCTATTCAGGAGATTCGTTGCAGCGACAGCTGTCAGAAAGTATGACGTACAGTCGCAACGGAGTCGTTCATTCAATTTATGTTCGACAAACTGTGCACCGTGACACGATCACCTCCATTTCGATTCAATCAAAAGACATTTAGTCCTCGATACGCGTGGTATTGTTCTCGGTTGGTAGGGTCGGGAGGGGTGATCGAGAAGTTGAAGTGATCGAGGAAGAGAAAGAGAAGGAGGGAGAGCGAGAGCGAGGCCAAGGGCGTGTTGTCGTTTCTCGATCTTCGCGGCGGAAGGAGGATCTTAACGAACCTGACAGCTGTCGTCGCAAACTCGCTCGAGGAAAACCAACCTACCCCCCTCCCACACCACCAGGCCCTCGACCGAGGAGAGAATCTCCCGCGCAATTTGCCAATTTTATGCACACTTCGCGAATAATGATCGAAAGTGGAACACGTGACCGCGGCCCGGGCATTGTTCGCCGCGCGACAATGGAATCGGATGTTTTGTTGGGGATAATAGAGCGCGTGGCCCACACGCTAATGAAAGGGTTGCACCTTTGAATACATCGAACGCGTATACGCGAACCTATCTAGGGGTCAGCGGTGCTCAGACGGTCCTAATCGCGTCCGAGGGCGTGGAGGATCGAACGCCGAATCGAATCGAATCGAGTGGTCCTTTTGTTAATTATTCTATAGTAACTTTGCGAAAGTGAGACTCGCGATGGAAAACCGCGCGGTAACTGCAGAATCGGAGTAACAGTTGCGACTCGACAGCGGATGTTATGCATTCTTAACAAAAATGAGTAGGTGTCATTTAACAGAGTAAAAACGTTAGAAAAATTTCATCGAAATGAGCTATAACGAGAGATTTTGAAAAATAGAGTATTCAATGTACGAGTATATCTCCTCCGTTTCTAACCAAACGAAGAAAGCTGTTTTTGTAAAAATCGGTGTAACTCGTCTCTGAACCGTTCCTTCGTATCTTCACAACCAATGGCGATGTTGAAGCGTTTGCATTTACGAGTTTCACCCTGCACGTAACGTTAAAAATACGAAGGAAAATGAAACGCGAAAAAGAAGCGATTTATGAATATTCAAAGGGAGACGACAGCAATATCATAGAATACTAATTTGCATCATAGAATATTAATAGACGACTAAGGTAGGTTAATGTAGACATGTTTAAGCAATGGACTGCGTCAGCTTATGCAAATGCATATTTTACTTTCCTTAATGAATGCTTCTGGCGCGTTGAAAGCAAAACAAAGTTATAGATTCGTTTTGTTCGGTTTTTAATCTGTTACGTTCACTTTGGTTATCGTTTTCGGTGGTCGCATCTGTCAACGTCGGCCACCGTTTCGCGGCTCGGACACGGCACGAGGATCACGAGATACGAATCCACGGTCCCGCTTTTATCACAATAGGAAGCTGGGCGTCGAGTGATACTTCCGACAAGGCAATCCACTGAAATAGATGAAGATACTAACATGGCGCGCGTCATTCACCGCGCGCACGCTCGCTTTTGCCTGCTTGCTTGCTTGCTTGCTTGCTTGCTCGTGCTCCGGATGGCGGATGGGCGTCTTCTTTGACCGCTCACGTTCCCGCTGATCGTAACACCGATCAATCGGCGGGTACGAGCGATCGACGATCCCTCTTCAGCGGCCGTGATTCCTCGTTCGCCGCAGCGAGTCATTGATAAACGACGCGACGATCGTTCGCAAGCGCGCGCGAATTTTTCATCCTACTCGCTCCCACTGTCCCGACGAGTACGCGACCGGCTTCTTTAACGAGGAAATCGAAGGATTCGCGGAACTCGCCGTCGCAAATAGTAAATTCGCTTCATTCAGCTGCTTCATTCAGTTTCCGACTACGCGAGATTGCTGTCGATTCGAATTTGTTGCGATCTCGATTACAGCGGATTACCGCTAGCATCACAAAATTGCACCTCGCACGCTGAGTTTCACCGAGCACTGAAACCGAGACCACTTCGCATTGCTTTGTAAACTCTGTCTATCTAAATTTTTAGTATGAATGCGTTTACAACAAAACTGAAAAGGTAAGATTGCGAACAGATAAAATATTCAAAATTAACTGTACATGTATAATTACTATGTATCGTGTACATGTATGTACATACATATGTATTTTGAATAATATATATCACATTTCTAATTACAGCAGTATGTGGTACTTTTGTATTTAATTGACTGCGGATCTGTATGCAAAATAAAAATTGTCTGCACCGATTGCAAGAGGTAGAAACCAAATTGAATGTTATTTCTCCCCGTAATGATTTTAATAGAGGAGAAATCATATATCGAGATCTTCAATTTTGAAAATTTTCCAACAATTTTGTCTTTTGTCTATTCAATTTTGCTGTAAATGCCAATGAAGATCCGCAGTCTATTAATAAATAACTTTAAAACTGTATTTCTACCGAACATTAAAATTACTTTGAAAAGAAACTGACAGATTAGTTTGGTCAATTTATTTAACTAACCTACGAAAATTATTCGGTGAACTGTACCCAGCGGTGGAAACTACTTTTCGAAAATGTTCGGTTTGTTGAAATCGAAGAATATTTCGGTTTCCCGAAAGTGTCGCTTCAGAATAAGATGAAGTTTATCTCCGAGCTCGCGAAGTTTTTCTGTCCCATAAAATATGAGCACAGCGGAAGATTTAGTCAGCGAAATTCAAGGAAACATTTGATCCTCCGCCCTCTCTGCGCGATCCTCCGCAAATACCCAATTTATTGTGCAGGATTTTCACCTAGTCGAGGTTTATTTGCGGATGACTCAGTCGGAGCTATCTACGAACCCCATAAATCTTCCTCTATTGCTGATTGTTTTCACTAGAAACGATATGTTTGACCCGAGTTCTCGATACGCGTCTCCAAAAACATTTCGATTTCCACTGGAGCCGTCGAAACCCCGGTTCTTCGAATTTGTTCCGTTATCTTCGAGACTGGGAATCGTACACGCTTACAAGTAACACTTCCATTGACGATAAAATTACAGAAATTGCAAAATCACGAGGCAGCGTTTTGTTTGGAACATTTATAGTTACACGTAATATATTTTGTTGGATACACGATTCGTGGATAGACATTGATAATTCTGTCCACTGCTTGAACAGATACGGCATAAAACTAAAAATAAAAAGACGCGACGTCGGAGAAAGAGAATCTTGAAAAAGAAGAGCAGTACCAATTCGTAGAAGTGTTCTCGAGTGAGCTGTAAAAAATCGTGGCGCCTGTTATCAACCGAAGCAACTTAATTTCCCGGAACAGTTTACACTTTTTGATTACGGGAAGATTGCGGGGACATCTGTTTCAGAAAAAGGAGTGCTGTTTGACGACTCTTGCGAAATAACATGGTGTAGTCGTCTACTGAAAGACACTTTGAAATTGACACCGTCCACACCGACGTGTCTGTTATTTTAAGATTCTGTTGGAGATTAAGAAATGTCGTGCAACGTTTCGAAATTCGAATACCGAATATGAAAATGATGTGTACCATGTGAAAGCGGCGAGTATCGAGAAACCGACGTTATTCGTCGCTTATGTACATATTTGTGATGCGGTACATACCAGTATCGTATCTAGTTTCCAAATTTTGAAACCTTGCACGATGCTTCATGTTCAAATGAAAATAATGTGTTCGCGTTAAAATAATAAGTCTCAAGAAAGTGTATATATTTTCGTTTAAACACAAAGTACCGAATTGCACGCGTTAGCAATAAGTTTATCAACAAAAATAAATATTAATGCAATAACGTCGTAAGATAAACACCGACGGTACGCGCTGTACAGATCGATGACACGCATCTTGGCTATCCGACTGAAATACATTAAGCAGGGCAATCCCATGTGTTCTCTGTGATAAGAAATTACTGATTAATTCTATAAATGTCGTTCAACTGTAGCGATACAATAAGAATAAGTTAACGAGCTGCCGACACGCAGATATATTCAGTTCATGTCCTGTTATCTTGTGAACTAGATATTAGGTTGTCACTTGCAAAATTCGAACTTCGTAACATAGAAAAGTCAAAGTGGTAGTAGAGGTGTGCTAGAACCCAAAAATGTGCGAACTACAACGCGAATTAAAACCCTGTTTTGTCACAACTATTTAAACCTCGGGGAAGAAGCTTGTATCTTGCCGAGGAATTTGAGAATCCCTGAAAAATAAAAAATCTGAAACTGTAGAAATACTTTCGGGTCCTCCGCACACCTGTAATTTCGACTACAAAACTTTGAAAAATGTAAGATACGCTATCTTTCTGTCCCGGACTGTAGAATTCCTGCCCGATCGAAACAATCCGGAAACTCCGCACGTTCGTTGATTTTTCAACGATTTCATGGTATTTGAAGAATGTTCCCATAGTTCCCATAGTTTCCATAGTTCCTCGATCGCGGATCCCCCCCGTGCACTTTCGGCTCGCCGTTCAGGCGAAAGTAATCATCGGCAAAACAGTTTCGGAAGCGATTCGCCGGGGTCTGGCGCACCGCAATTTCCGCGACCGGACACACAATACGGGCCGGTACAATTAAAACCGAAACGACGCTATATAAACAGCCGCGGAAACGATATAATCACGTGACGTAAGTGGGAGTGCGTTGAATTACGCACGGCCCAGAAATTATACGAGCGAGTGGTCGGTTAACGAACGCGGTCTCTGGAATAGGCCATTCACACCGATCCGTTCGTTGCTTCGTGGATCATCGATGTCTCCGAACGAATCGTTTTCCAACGATTTAACGATCGATCGATCGATCGATCGCTCGCTGCCGGTTTTCGAGAGCCGATCCTGGAGATACGAAACGAGAGACACCATCTGTCTGTCACCAGCAAGTTTCTCTCGCTTTCAACCTGTTAACTTGGCGGCTTTACGACCGCAGTCGTCTAACTGAAGATTATTCATGCACTTGCAACAACGGTGCAGCGCACAGTCTCATGCAAATTTAGATTTTTATAGACCTGCACGCGCGATCTAATGTAAAATAGAAGTTTCCATTCTCGCGTCGACGCATTCGCAAATAAATGGATAAAATGTTACACATATTAGGTCGCGTGGAATTTCTGATTCAATTAAGAAATTACAATCTTCGAGTTTAGTACGGTACATCGTTCTAGGGTGCAAAGCTGATCGTTAAGATCCTGTCTTCCGGCTTAATTGGTCTAACGGAGCGTGTGAATTATTTTCTAAAAACAATCTATAAAATTCGATTTTATTAGTAATCTTTTATCGGTGATTTTATCATTGAACGTAGTTATAATTTTGACTCTGTTCAACCTACCATGTTCAGTCAAAGAAACTCGTAAAGTAACTTTCTAAAAATAATGAATAAAAGCGGGATTTTATCAGTGATCCGCAGTGTCGCGATTACAGTGTAATTACATGTAATAGGATTACATCTCACCCGATTTTCGCTATCGAAGGGCGAACCAGCAGGGCTCCCCGAGTGGAAGGTTTCACGGGATTGACGCGCGCAGTGAAAAAGTTAGGTGTCAACCGGGGAAGAATTATTTTCCGTCGGTTATCGCGAGCAGACACGGCTTTCTGGTCGTTTTCACGATAAGTTCGTATCTTAATACGGTTCGAGTGCGCAATTATTTATGCCTCTCTTAAATAAGATTGCGTATCGAAACGTCAGTCCCCGGGAGAGACGCCGCACATTGTTTCCAACCGGCTGTATATCCGGTTTCGATGTGTGTACTCGTACCCGTACACAGAAACGTCGCGAGAGGATTTGCGTACATATTAGAGGACGTACGATCGCCAAGGATCACCGGGGCGAGGCTTTTCTTTTCTTGCGGTCTTCGCTTTCCGAGAACAACGACGACGCGTTTCGTCCTCGAACGTTCGTCTAGGTCGCGATCTTTTCTATCGGATTCGCTTTTCTTCTATCTTCCATCTATTTACCCGCAGAATATTTACACGCCAGATGCTAAAGGTTACGCGAATTCCAGATACCGATCCGCCGACTGCGTACTTCGTGCGTCGCAATCCAAACGATCAAGTAACATTCACTGTTATCATATATTATTAGACAGCGGACCTTTATGCAAAATAAAATGTTTTTACTGAAATAGAAATTTATTTTCTTCGTTAATACGTTTAACAGGTTGAAAATTATGCAACAGCATTTTTAAATTCTTCTAATATTTTTACCGGTTCACCCGGAATAAAATTTTTGAAAAAATTGAAAATTGAGAAAATACATTTTGTAGATCTGTACCGATCATGCGTATTCTGAAAGTATCGTCGACATCGATCAGACACGACTGACCACAATTAATTGAGTAACGAACAATACAAACGATCGACTATTTCCTTATCGTGCACCAACTATTGAGACAGCTTTATAACAGTCTCATCGCTTGCTATGCAATAGAATATTTCTGGAAAGAGTAACGCGCAATGTTTTCAGTGTGAATTCGATACAAAAAGCAATTCTTCCGGTTGTTGGAAAGCTGAAACTCCCATGCACGCCGCATCTTCAGGATGCGTGTAGTAAAGGAAGTCGCGTGTCTTTACTGTCTGGAGCGAAGACAAGCGCTTCGAAGACTGTGCATTTTTATGTATATTCATATTGGATGCGAGAGACGTACCAAGACTGCGGATTTTTATGCGGTCTCGTCGTTATTACAAAGCTTTAGAAAGTCGAAGATACTATAAATGCATAAAATCCGCCGTCTACCGAGAAAACACACGAAGAAATTTGTTCCAGCACAATTCCCCTAATTTTCAACAACGAGTGCGCAAACTTACGAGAAAGGATAGTGACAGTCGGAGGCCACGTGGTGTTCTCCGCGGTGGAACAGAGGGCGAAGCACGTGGTGTATCTTCCAGGTCTACGAGAGCAACTTTACAGGCTCCGGGCGCCAGCTCCTCCGGAATCCCTCTCGATCATGTTCGACGATGGATTTCCACGGTTCACTCGAAAAAAAAACCACACAAACTATCCGCGTGGTAACCGAATAAGTACGGAACGTGTCCCGAGACCGTGTTCGCCGGGAGAGAAAACGATCCGCGTTCCCGACCGGTGCGTCGCGAACTGCAAACTGATTTCCCGGGCTAATCAGTCCGGCAGCCGACGAAAATAAATTCGTGTATGAGAACCGTGACACAATTAGCCGGCATCTCTGTCCGGAGGGAAGCGGGATGATTTATGAGGCGAACGGACACCGCAGACGGTCAATGACAGTGCATGCGCGCTGCGGACGAGGGAATCGTCTTAATTAGGCGCGATTAAGCGAGACACGAGTTTTCCTCTCCTGCTCTCTCCCTCTGTCCATCTATCTCTATCTGTACGTCCCACCGATCGACCGATTCGGTGAACCAGGGACCGACTCGACTCAACCTAGTGGAGCTACGGTTCCACTGCCGTGACTTGTCCGCTTGCTGACCATCGTGGCACTGAGCTCTCTTTCGAGCGACGAGCCATGGGGCTTCGAGTGCCAGGCCTCTTCGTCTCGCTTCGGTTCGCTACCCTCCCTCTCTATCTGTCTATCTCTCTCCTTCTCTCCCTCCAGATCACGAGACTCCGGTCCTCTCTTTCCCTCTATGCCGGTATTTCTGTTCCACGTGTGTACGCACGTGGCCGCGCGCACACGACTCGGAAACACTGCTCTTCCCGCTGAATGCTCGTTTACTCGACACTACCGACTCTTCCGGCTTCGGCCTCCGAGTCTGGATAGCTCAGCGTCGTTTTTCGGCGGATCGTCAACTGTCGGGTATCTCGGTGCATACTCTCCGATGACTGGACAGCGGATTTTACGCGTTTATGACAGAAATATGTGATTTCAAACGGTAAAAGCGTTAGAAGGATTTGAAAATACTGTTATATTATTCTGCGTAACGTTATAGCTAATGGAAAGATCAATTCAACCATGCGTAATATGTTGACCTTCGAAGGAGTTATTCGTTAACGTGCTTCGTATTAACGTACGAAGACCATATTCGTGTTCACCGTACTCTTCTAGCGGTCCGTTGATGCAAAAGCATTTCGTAAATTTACTGAACCACGATTGGCAAACGTTGGCTCATTCACGAATAAAACACTCAAAAGTTCCGGATTCTGAAGCAGCCCCCATTTACAAAAATTTACTCGGTTTTGGAAATCGTTTCATTTATATTGTTATAGCATAATTTTGTATGGAATATCTCTCTATTATAATTTCAATTTCGATGTCGCGAAAGTATCGGATTTCTGCAAGTTAGGGATGATCGAGGCGCGGGGGCGGAGCCAGACAGAAGAAACGGAGTTCAAACGCAGCGTAATTCCCCGTGCAAGCTATCATTACACGAGAACTCGCCCTTTCGCAGGAACTTTTAAGCGGCAGCAGCCGGTAGTTCTCCCTTTTCCGAAACTTCGTCGACGCGACCGTTTCTGCGAATCGATGCTCGGGTCCTTTCGAACCCGATCTCCGCCCTCTCTGTGCTCGTTCAGGACAAATCCACATTTTATCGATGCTTCTTGCGCTGAGCTTCCAATTGACGATAACTAGCTCATTGCTTGCCCGACGTTTTATTAGATTGGTGAAAAAATTAATTAAATATCCATTACATGTTGTAATATTAACGTGCCACGTTATCGTCGATACAACGGGTAAAAAGAATCGTTTAAAATTAGAATCAACGATCACATAACAATTCTCGCGAAGCGTTTGACCATTTTATACAGCATATTCAATTTCATTTGACACTGAAACAGATTTATCGTTACTATCGTTATTAGACACTTCCAAGGTTTCGCACGTTTATTTTTCGAAATACACGTTTCCTTTTTCTTACTTACAGTACTAACGGAAAGATTGCAGTCGCTTTCCGAATCAATAGAAATAGAACTATAATGCTTGTAAAGTCAACAAACCTGAGTAACCTCGGACAATAGCATCACCTCGTAAAACATAGCTACATATAAAGAGTTCAATGTCCGTTGTGCGAATACCCTTAGTTTTGAGTCAACAGCAAATCTCGTCACGCGATTTCGCTGAAAATTCGGAAGAGCGATACACAATTTTTTATCGTTTCGCGTTATTTTTAGACTGTGGACATTTACGCAATTTGCAATGTTTGCAGACGAATTTTAAGAAACTCGAATGAAATCAAATCTTATTTTCCGTGGTAGCAGCCTTGTTGGATCTGACATAAATTAAAATCGTACTAATTTTGTCGTATCGCTCAATACGTAATAATTTATAAAGGAAGAGCTTGCGCGTGAAAGTGGATGGAACGCCTGTCAGCGCGTATGCACATAAAAATCTGCATAAGAAAGTAATAACAAAAGGAAGAGCGGATCTCGGTGATGGTGTTAGAAACTCGACTTCATCACCTCGAGCAACGATTATTTTTCAGATTCGCTGCTAATGACTCTTTCTCGATCGCATCCAGGCGTAACGCAGCCCACGCGAATGAATTGTTTCCACCTGGCAAATACAAATACTCATTAGCAATGTTTACTTACTTTCTCCCATCGATCATCACCGGTGTGGACGTATCGAAAACCGTAAAAACCTAACGACTTCATTTTCGTAAATCAATCATCATTTCGTTACAATCTCTCTCTCTCTCTCTCTCTCTCTCTCTCTCTCTCTCTCTCTCTTTTCTGTTTACGACTGGTGACTATTCAACTATTCGCCGTTGGTGAACGACGAGAGGAGAAAACTCCAGGACACGACCAGCCGTCTCCCCAATCGTTTAATTGGCCGCGCGTGGGCCGACACGTTCATTATCATAAATCATAGGACAATCTATTACAATTCGGTTATAGTTTACGACGCGAGTCACGGGCTCGTTCAAGTAGCCGCGTTTAATGGCTATTTATACCCGTTCGCGGACGAAGGCCAGGCGCGCATCGTTTCTATCCGTTTTATCGTTCGACCCAATAAACCACGCGAAACAACAACGTATGCGCCTCGATCGATTCAAATTACTCGGTAATTAAGAAATATCGCCGGGTGCGCGCAGTCTTCGCGCTTCCGACGATCAATCAGAGTTATATCGGGATCGCAAACACTCGGACGAAAATCTATTCGAGTCGAGTTTAATCCGACAGCGTCAGACTTATAGGCGTTTGTACGAATTTACAATTCCATGGACGAAATTGAAAGGCTGGGAAGCCCCGGACACTTAAATGAAACACAAAATGATGCCATTAACATTTGGACGCTCTCGAAGAGACGATCACTTTTTTAATATTGGACCAGACGACTTGATTTTGTTTCTGAAACGTTAGAACGATTAGTTTACCGCGTGAAAAGAAATTTTGAAAAATTGCAGAAAACACTAGGACATAAAATACAGATGACTACCACGGAAAATAAAATTTTATTTGATTCGAGTTTCTTAAAATTCGTCTACAAAAATGCAAATCGCGTAAACATTCGCAGTCTAATTGCAACACACGATGTAATAATAAATATGTTATATTGTACTGCACGGGTGTCCAAATAAAAAAGACAATACCGTAACCTGATTCTTAAAGAAAACTTTTTTGCAACTTTTAACGCACCGTGCGTAGCGACGTTAATTTTCCCATCGGTCTCGAGTCAAGTGGAGTCGGACGCGTGAATCGCGGTTGAAAATATGCGACAAAGAGAGGCGAGAAGAGGAGAGAAGTCTGGTCTCGGGCCGAAGATTCCTCCGGGCGAACGGTTCCGTCGGATTTTTCACGGGAGAACTTTGATCCGTCTGGCATCCCGCCGTTCTTCTGTCTCTGCCTTCTGCCGATCGGGAACCGGAGGGCACTTTAAAAATATTCCTGAAAAACGGCACGCGCCTCTCCCGCCACGCCGATTTAAAAAGCCTCGGTCGTTCCTAGCCGATTATGCACGCGGAGACGGCGCACAATGGCTCGATGCATCGCGACGACTCAAATATAAATGCAAATCGCTAAATACTCGCATAATCTCGAAAGGTGGTGCGCGCGGTTATGGACGCGACCGTCGAGTCGCCTCAATTGAAACGCTCGTCGAGAGACACTTCGCGACCAGTTTGTTTAACCGTTTTGCACGATGAATAGGATTCGTGGATTTTCGAGACGACTGGGTGCGGCGGTCGCTTCTGGAAAAGTTTGATCCCCGATGCGGGGGAACCCGGAAGAGAATCCAACCATAACGTTCCCGATCGCTTCTATCGGGCGAATTCTAAGGCGAAGATTTAAATTTGAATGGTTCAACTGGTCGTTGCATGTCTCTGATCGATGCAGGGTGGAAATAAATTATATGCAACCAACGTGATTCTACACCCTTGTTTCGGTGGCCATTTACGTAAACGACTTCAAGGTCTTCAATTTTTTTTTTTCGCATACCTCGAACCAAATGATCCATCGCAAATTGTTTAACCCTTTGCACTCGGTTGTCCCCTCCGAGGCACCGATAAAAATTCCTGTGCCATTATCGAAACTATTGTTTACATTATTAAATATATCGGTATCTAAAGGTGGTTCCGATCCCACCGTAATAAACGGTAGGTCCCGCTGAAAAGGCGACAGGGAGAGTGGAAAGAAGGGAGAGATTGGTAAATGGATTTGAAACCCTGAGGGGACCAAATAATCATATCAATCAATATCGGTATCCAATCAATTACTAAAGATTTCGGGAATGGAAATATTCTACATCGGAAGAATCGTTCAATTTTTCAGAAAAATATAGCTCCGAGTGGAGAGGGTGAATATTTCGCTTCGCGATGAGTTCGTGTAAACAGATATACATTTACAAGAAATTGATTTTTTATTTTTGCCCGACGCAGTGTCGCGTAGGGGGCGAACAAACACTTCTTCCGACAAGAAATATCCTCCCCGACGGAATCCATTTTTACAGCATCCTTGGAAAAACATCGATCGGAAATCGCGTGTCCGTACTGTCGGGAGGCGCTTAGGCGCTCGACGCGCATATGTAAAAGGACACGCGCGTACGCATACATATCAGGCCGCGACAGAAATCGCCAGTCGGCCAACGTGCCGCGAGTTAGCGTCGTTAATGGAATTTCATTTGGCAGTTCCTTCACGGACCGTGTCAGATCGGTCTTGTGGCGATCCTTGTTTTCGTCCGATGAGTCCTGCATACACGGACCAACGTGTCCTTCCAATCCGTCGCTCGACTACCAAACGCGACCGACCTCGATGCTGTGCGAACATAGAAAAGATAGCGGACAATACGCCAGGAGGAATCGCAGTAGTGTCTCGATATATGTTGCAAGAGATGTTCACGATATTTGCGGAAATGTATCCCCACTATCGAGAAAGCTGTTTCGTTTTTAATCTTTATAAAACTTGCACCAACATATTTGTCACATTTTTCTGATTACAACGAGACCAAACAAGGTACAATTCGAACAATATTCACTTGCCTAACCGACGATTTAGGAGAACCTCGATTATCCGACCCGACGTCTGAATCCTCTGTTATTCTACATTATTCATTATACAGTGATCCCTACAAGCATATTATAATTTTTTTATTTTACGAGTCTAGTAATAGTTTATTATCCGAATTAAACGAGCAAGTATTTTTTAATATTTTCAAACATACCTATTAGTAAACGAATAGCTAATATCATTATTCCCCGTTTGTGAAACGATTAAAATGTAACCAGCACGAACAATGCTACCACGAAATTCCATTAGTTTGCAAAAGTGTCGTGTATTTCTTCTTTTTTTTTCATTTTACACCCTCCGGTAGGAGGGTTTCGGAGTTCGGGCGACCCAAGCGCAGAAAATATTGAAAACAGAAGCCCCGTGTCTGTGAATGGGACAAACGTGCCGGGGTTTCCTCGGAATATTCCAATTATTCCGCTGGAAGAGCCGCGCCGTAAACAATTTCTCGGTGGGGGCGTCTCCTCGAACGCGACAACCCCCGTCGCAGTTTCCGAGCAAGCTCGTTAACGGATAAATAAACAATGTTTCTTTCCCTTTTCTTCGCATGTGCGTTCCGAACACGCCTCCAGGAATATTCAACGTTCGGCGAGGTTCTTCGTTCGCGCTTTTTCCTATTCACCTGCAACGCCATTCGACTTTCTATTCTCTGTCTCAATAATTTTAGTAAATTTTTCAAAATATTCCTGTTAGCGCAGGAAATAATTAAACGTATTTTACCCAAGATTCTCGATAATTGATTCGAAGAATAGAGCAAAGATCGCAACTGGTAATGTATGAGAACGTACCTCTCGCTACAAGTTCGAAGAAACACGTTGTGGTCAACGAGCCTGAGAAGTTCCTCGACGCAATGAAGAATGAAGATAATTAGTATCGAGAACTGTATAGGAAACCCTCTTAATGAATCCTGTTTTTACCGAGGTTCGTAGGAATCGATCAAATCGATGAAAAAGAGAGTTGAAATTGATGGGAACATGGATTGCTCGAACGTGGATTAATCGATAGAAGCGATAGATACAAAGGAAAGCGTAATGAAGCCACGTTAACCAGCTTGAGTCTAGTAACAGCATGATTCATTGGGAAACGCTGTAAATAATCTTCGCTTCGATCTTCCAATCGATCTTCGCCGGTTCTAATTAAATGAAGACATTCGTCGTTAACGCGAACTCGCGGAACCATTCTTATCATGCTACTTCGACGCTCAAACTAGAAAACGTAACGAAAAATAAGAATTCAAAGAAAGATACCCAAAGTTTTCCCAATAAAAATTTTCTCCAGGAGTGCGCCCGAGAGTACGCATGTGTCGGCAAAGATTTATTAGGTATTACGGGCATTATAATAATTATTTATCAACGGATCGGCTGATAAATCGGCGTCCATCGGCGTCGCAACATAGCGTATCCGCGTTCGAATCGCTCGACGAACATTTCCTCGGTAATTGTGGACCGTGCACATCGGAGATAGAACGCGATTATGTGTAACCTTTACAAAACCACCGTCGATTAATCTTCCGCCGGTGGTTTGTTATTTAGCACCCCGTACCGTGGCGCTTTTCTATTCGAATCCCATCCACGAGTACGCGTGTATCCCGAGCCATAGATAAGGATTAGAGCCGCGTAGCACGCGTGGATTAAAGGCAATTGATCAAGATGATCGATGCGGCGGTGTAAGCGTGACCGCGACATCTGCGACGCTTTAGAAAAATCTGTCTAGTCGCGAATTGACGACTGATTTACACGCTCGGAAAACGTTACGGACGCGGGTCAGGTTAAATATATCGTTGAAAAAAACAAAAACCACAAAAAAAGAAAAAACAGATCGTGAAGACGAGAGAATCCGCGACTCGGATTACGTTTCTCATCACGTCCGGTCGTTTGTTTGCGCTTCGATCCGGATTATATTCTACCCAACACGTGCGGCTCCCGAGTCCAACAACTTTTAATCTTCTTCGCTTGCCTCTTTCGCCATTGCTTTTACCGAAATCGCTAAATATAGCAAAGAACAATATTTTAATAACAGAAGTAGGTGTGCAGGGTGGTCCACCCGACTTCAGCTCCTGGAATCTCACGTTTACGCTGCTTTTTAACAATTAACCATTTTTTACAATCTTACTAACCAGTCATAGAGCACTCGAAGAAGTCAAAAATATAATATCGATTTCTAAAAATTAAAGGTGACCTTGATTTCGTACAGAATAAAGATTTTTAAAAAATTTTGTAGACCGCTGAATCTTGATTAACTCTTGTTTCAAACATTTTTTGTCTCATTATCGGAATAGCCTGAAAAATTGTGTTCGGTTTTGAAATACGCAATAATTCATAATGATATTCATAAGATGTTGTTCTTCAAATGCTTGTTCCAGTTATAACTTTTATTAAATTTCACTGGTATCGACATTTTCGTAGACACGTGATTTTTTACTCTTAATGGAAGACCCTTTGAAAATCAAATAATTTCAAATTGTCTTGACGACTCGTGGCATGGTCAAGTAATACCATGAAACGAAAGTAGAAGAACCAATAAGGAATTTGTTCGGTGTAGTGACTCGTCCCTAGATTCCCCACCCAACCGTGAATAACACTCCGTCATTCCACATTCTTCCGTGTCGAGATGAATGTCGTCGTTCGAAGGCATCTGAAAATAAGGGTCGAGGCAGAAGAGGAGGAAGCCCTTCATGCAGGGAAAGTGTGGAGGCCTGCTTACGGTCGGGGACGTGTCCTAAACATAATATTTGTTGTAATAACATCTTGACGATGTGCTTATACGCGGTCGAAGGCGTTCGAGTGGCTGCCGCGTGGAAACGCTTTCAGCGGTTCGAGATGATGTTTGATTTGATTTTCTGACTCGGAAGAAGCGTGACAAGGGTTTTGTCGCGTACACCAGCTGGATTACTCGTCGTCGGAATGAAACGGATGTCCCGAGAAATCTGGAACTTTACTTCGTTTTCGCAAATTTGTGTGTCACTTGCAGTCAAACTGACGCAACACGGCAAAAATGCAAGAGACTGTCGTCAAGGTTGGGACACGTTTTCTTATTTGCTATAAGATTTCATAGGATGATAATTACTGGACCGCGGATCATTGTGCATTTTTGGTTTCCGAAAATTTTCAAAAAATGGTAGAATATAAAAATCCAACGGTATTCAATACAATTTTTATTTATTTCGGATCTACAAAGACTGCTACCACCGAGAATAAGATCTTATTTTATTCCACTGTCTTAAAATTCGTCTACAAAAATTGCAAATTGCATAAACAATTCAAAGTCCTTAGTCAGTTCCTTACGAATCTGCTAAATCTGGCATTTGCAGGAATTTAGGTAAAACAGTACATATGTATAGCTATTAGAATCGGCCGCGACATACTTGTGAAAAGACAAGACAACGCTGATGCGAGAAAACTGCTTTGTCCAGGTCGGCGAGCCATTCAAGGGGAAACATCTGACGTGCCGAGAGCTTGCAACGTTTCTCTAGTCCCGTCTCTCCCTCTCTTTCTCTCTTTTTCACGTCTGAACGGGGACTAAATTTACAATTGAAGGCGGCTTGTGTGGCTACCGTCACCTCCTTCGATTCCTCGAACGAGTCAAAGCGTTGCGAAAGCAGCGTGGAGATCGTAGAAAGTGGTTCCATCTTAAAGGATTAATGTGAAACGTTCGGAAGCGAACGGTCCGTCGAGTCCGTCGACGCTGTGACTTTGATGGACGGCTTTTGGGCAATCGGTTGACCTTTTGACATTGCGACACCTGAAGGAGTGGCGCGTTTAACGCGACGATTAAGGACCCCAGCGTAAATATTCCGTTTAATCGTTGAAAACGGCTAAACATTTGGATAGACACATACTCTTGTTGTTTTTATAAAGTAATATAAAATTGTCACCACTGGTGTTCCATAAAGCTAGGATTAATTAACGAACACCAAATAATCTGACATGTCAATTATTTTCACTGAAACTGTCAATTATTTCTTCACGAATTACTTTATAATGACCACGATGAAGAACAAATTCCTGGTGGACCAATGTTTGTTGCTATACGCGTTTTCTTGTATTTGAAAAATCTGTTCGTAGAGATCCGTAGTCCACTCATGACCTGAACAGAAATGCCACACATCGCGCTGTTCCAACGATTATAACGCTTGGATAAAGATAGCTATCGGAATAAATTGACGCAGCATAGACCGAGACCCTTGGTATCATTCGAATATCTATTCACGAAGCGTACACGGTCCTCCATGCACTTATCGATAAAACGAACAAGAACCGCTCCGAGCATTGTTGGACGAATTTTTCGTCGTTTCTGGACACTGGGACCTGTCGAAAACTGGAGACATTCGTGTAAGTCATTCTTGTGCAGCGTTTCCCCTAGTTTCGATTAAATTGCTACTCCGTCTAGCAACCTCTCCCTCTTAATTTTTAAAGAATTCTTCTTTTTGTAGTCTCTATTCTATTTTCTTTCGGAAACAGCAACATTCGTCGAATTTAAAAACACCGTTATAGTATTTTTATTTCACTTCGGTTTGCTGTAATTCAAGTGTACAGCAAATTCTTATTTTCCACACGCATCGTGTACCTACTAAACGAACCCTTCCAACGTCCGATTGCAAACTCGAGCGGTTCGGTCCAATTTTAAAGAAGCTATTTGTTTTCAAAGGGTGCACGAATACTTTTCGCACCCACTGTCTACTTGTTTCTGTAGATTTTTTCGTAGAAGCCAGACGTTCTAAAGTATCTAAAATGTCTATGGAGGAGACAGTCCGGTCCGGTCCCCTGTTTTTAATATCCCTTTCGCGTGTAACCGTTTTCCAGGCACGTGACGACACCAAGCAATGTCCATGCAACGCCTGCCCCATGAATATTAATTACTTGTACGGCCCGAGTCCGCTCTGACTTCTGAGCGGACCGATTTCTTCGGAATTCGAACGCTTCTGTTCGGTGTTGTCTGGCAGAACACCGGCAATTTGCGTAACGATTAGAGGTCGTGGGAGCGACGCGACGCAACGCGACGCATGATGGTCGAGAACACCGTCGCGTCGTAAAACCTCCAGAAAAGATTGCAACCGCTTGTCGCGCTTCCATAAATAACGAACGAGACGATTCCTTTTCTCTCCGCGGACGAATTTATTCCGCCTGTGAATCAAAGTTATGCCTGACATTTACCGTCCGAACGTAGCGTCCCGACAGTAATTCACCGACCTCGAAGTTGCAACCAGCGACGAAACTTTCGAGCGTTCCGGTGACTCCCGTTTCCCGCGGAAATCGACTCGATCGACGCCTCGTGCCATCTCCAAACGGCACAAACCTGTTCGGAACTATTAAGTCATTCCGCAACTGAGATATTTGACGGGAACGTTCCCTGTCGATTATTAGGTTGCTGCGAAAATAATTGCGGTCGTCGGCCAAAGCGCGGCCCGCGATTTCGCAGTTTACCGAAAAGTAAACGATCTTTATTTTCAATCTTGTCAAGCTTATCTTTAAGATTGTTGATCGTGCGAAAACCACAGAACAACTTCAAATTGGAAACTTACCTCATTTTGAATAGAGTAAAACATTAGTGCCAGAAAATGCTGAAACCATTCTTCAGCCGAAAAAATATTGTAAAATGATACCGAATTTGTTAGGAGAATTTGATAAACGTTTTAACGATTCTAAGAACGACGAGGAAGAATTTCCATAATCTTCTGACCCGTTTTATTTAACGATCTTCTGAAATTCCTTTGTATAAATTCCACATCCGAGAAACTTTTAATTCAATCGTACATACACATTACTATTTGAAGCCGTAAGTAACGGTGTAATTGAATAAAAGCTTTATTATGTTTGTCGATTGTAAATTCAATTGAGAATGGAATTCATGGTGCACGGGGTTAAAAGAGAAATTGTGAAATGATCGAAGGTCCTCGATCGATATTGTTCAACAATGGTCAGAGTTCAATAGACTATATTTATTATAGGTATTCCGACTTACGATCGAGAGTGTATGGATATCGTTTATTCGTCGATGCATGTCTATTCCATGGCTCTCCGCCCGCCGTTACGCAAGTTCTACGATACAAGATGTCGTTTCTCGCGGTAAGAAGAACGGTACACGCGGACAGTTGCGCGCGACAGCGGAAACACTTAAAAGGAAAATATATTGGTGTTAATTGGAGGCCGAACTGGCTACTTGTACTTCACGCGTGGGCGTCGATTCGAAGGCCACGAGCAACGATCTATTGTTTCGCAATTTTCCTACCGAGCAACGATTGTCGAACCATGCTGAATTTATTAACGAATATACAAAGACTCGCAAATTCTTCCGTGTAATCGTTTTCCTAGATTTCATCGCATAAAATAATGCATCAAAATCTGCTTACATTGTTCTAGGATTTGGCACGTCTCGTTGTCCGAGTTTTATCGCAAACGATGATTCTTCTTTAACCCTTATGTCTTTAAAACTACTTAAACATTTTCGTTGACACAATTATTGTAGACTTTTTATGTTCTTCGATGATCAGAGAATTAATTTACATTTGCGGCGAAAAAAGCTATGGATCGAAATTGTTAATTTCAACGTCATCGAATATTGCAGAAAATTTTCATACCGATACAAGACATAGGAGTTGCGTACACTTGTTTCTTCTTTTAATAAAATATTGAATAACTTGACTTAATGAAAGAGAGAGAGAGAGGGCGGCCGGCGATTTATCGAGCTGTCAGGATGACAAAGTCCTCTCTGCAAACATTCGAACAACCGCTGTTCTTTCATTTTTTTGTGGACGGCGAGCAGTCGGATTGATTCGTATTGCGATGTCCTAGTCGGTCGACAATGGTGGCGGGTGTCAAGTTTAGGCGGCGAAGGAGCGTTTGCTGGTCTAAAAGCGAGCCTGTCAACGAAACGAATGATCCCGCCGGCGTAAAAGTTGTCGGGGCCAGCTTCAAAGGTTCACCGCTTCGATGGAACGCGTGTTCGCGTGCTCGCGGGCATAAGTCACACGCGTTTAGAAGCGTGGCCGGTGTGTGTCCGCGCGATAAACTCGCGCTGTTTATTGCGGGAGGAGAACGCGCTTGTGCCTGTGCCTATGCCTGTGCCTGTACCGATAATCTCAGCGCCCACCGTGTCCCTAAATTTCGTCGCGTTAGCGGGACACGGCTCGACTGACAGGATGCTAGATTTCCCTTTTCTAAAACCAGCCGCGCGCGCCGCGTGTTTCCGGATGAGCACGAGATCTATTATAGACCCTAGTAGAGACGGAGGATCGCGTCCCCCGAGTTAGGAGTTCTAACCCTCCTCCGTAATCCAGGATTAATCGGCAGTGTCGCCGATCAGTCTTCGCCTAATGGGGCCGCGTCTCGTCTCGAGTCGAATGGGAACAAAGCTGGGGAACGTTTTCGAGTCTTCTTCTCGTTTCAAGAAAACCGTAAATTCTTACAGCAAGTCAAAATTAAAAAATAAATAAAGAGTTTATCAGTTATTTCGCATCGCATTATTTTTTTGTATACATATTACAGTGTATCGCAGAGTATAGCGAATAACGAGAACGTAGAACATTGGTAACGTTGCGAGAAAGAAGAAAAAAAGAAGATCCTCAGACAGGTAGGTTACAAGTATTTGAAAAGTCTAGTTCCATATGCCCAACACTTATTTTGAGAAATAATTCTTAAAAATCCTCTTGTTCTCGCCGTCGTCGCACGCGTATGATTTCTAATCTCCACGATAGAAAAAGTTGCTTGTCGAGTTGTATAAATTCGAACGCTCGTGATCCGACTCTTCTGTCGCGAGTGCTAGCACCTCCGCAGTAATTGGCACGTCGCTCGCAGAGCGTTCAAGGTCCCTGTCCCGGTTGCGAATCGCATTATCCCGATTCTCGGTGTATCAGCGTCGTCGCAATCAAATTTCTAACCTCCTTCGCGTTTCCTTAGACTTCTGTCTCTGTTCGCAACAAATTGAATTCGAGCCCTTACCAGTTTGCATCATATATCCCTGATTCATCCCCTACTTCGGCAACCCAGTTGGTCCCATTCATCTGCGAGCTCCGGAACTTCGTAACCATCCTTCCTGACTTCGTTAGATGTCCTCTTAGCGCTGCGCGCCCCACACAGGAAGCTGAATACGGCGCTTAGAGGGTGCTAAAGACCCAGAAGAGACCTCGGAGCGAGGCTCGGCCGACAATACTCTCTTAGAGGTCCTTACGGGAGCGTCGAGGGCAGCCGAGCACCGTGCAACAAAGGAACACGCGTTGAACGGCCTTGAACAGCTAATTCATTCCTTAGCCCGACGTCTGAGGAGATGATAACTCCCCTCGGCAATCTGGGTGGAGTCCGCGCGTGTTACTGTTTGCGAGACGCGTCGCGTCGCGTCGCGTCGCCACCACAGCCCGTTCTCAATCGTAAAGTCACCGTAAAAATGGTGACTCGCCACGCAGTCTGGACGACGGACCAATTTTTATTATTTCGCCTGGAGAGACGTCGCGAGGCGTTAACGGCCCGCCGAGGAATACATAAAACCGGAGATCGTATCGGTTGTCGATATACTCGCCGCACGGTAACAAAGATATGGCCCTTTGTTCGAGGAAATCATCGATCAACCGGCGAAGGACGCGCACGAACATCACGCTACTTTACTGCCTGTTTAAGAGCTGCGAAACGATCACCCGCCGGCCCTTGACCCACGCACAACTATAATTTCGAAACATCGTGCATCGGTTCGACGAACCCCCGTCTGCCCAAAAGTATTGTCCACCGACGCTCGAAGCGCGGAGCTGTAAACCAATGACACCATCTTTCCGGAACATCGCCGTCGTGCGTTTCCCTAGTAGAATTTATGGTTGGCCAACGGTTGGGAGTTAGTTGGGATACGGTTGGTGGTTTTATCTACAAATCCCCAATTGTTGTTTTTGTATTTTTCCTTGAGGAAAACTCGTAAGAGATATATTCCAACATTTGGAACAAACAAAACCAAAGTACGCGGAGCAAGGAACAGGGCCAGCCAGAAACATAAAAACGTCCAGAGGCAGCTGAAATCTTAACTCGAAGAAATTACACTGCCGAAGGACGTGGTCGAGAATTTCACACTCTAAATTACATCGATATCCAGTTGAACGATTCCAAACCGTTCCAAAGGGATTTATGATGCTTCAATATCTCTGTCGAGTTTGAGAACACGAGCAATAGATGTTACCGATACTTGGCACCCCGTGGCGCTAGCCTGGAGACAGACCAGCTGATGTATTTTTTAAGATTTACACGAAGCGTTGCGCGTGGGAAGTACAGGATCGAATTCGGCGCGCTGCGATATGCAAGAAAGTTCGTATAATCCTATAGCGATCTCGGTTCCGCCACTTTTGATAGCGGTTCGCGCCCGTTTTGCTCAGAAAACGAGCTACAACGAGAGAAACCCCAGCTGCTATTCAGAACAGAGCGAGCTAACTGCATCTTCGTAACTCGATCGAAAGGTGGCGCGCAACAATAGAAATTTGCCCGGCTCGTTTAAATAGGTACGAAGAATAATAGTTTGCCGAGAGGCAAAGGAAAGATTTGCACAAAGGTTATAGAAGTTGTAACAGACATCATATTTTAGGTTCCACGCGAAGAAATACGAGTTCCGGAGTGAACTTCCTTAATTAGAACACAAAGTCGAGAAGTTATGGTCGAGGAGCGTTGGTCGATCGAACGCAATTTGGCTGCGGGCTATTGTATCTGTCTACCGCATAAGAATCATGCTGCTAGGACACGAAACGACTCGGGAACGCGAAATGAAACGACGAAGAATACCGGTGGCATCGTGGAACAGAAATATTTCAGTGGTTCCACGGGAACGGAAATGACCGATATCGTTCTCTTCCGCTTTTCCAACGGTACGTTCCTCGTTATCGCCTAGATAGTTTCTTCCTTTCCCTTCTTCAGGTTCCGCGAGTCTAGTCCCTTCGATTCTCGTTAGCAGCGCACCGCTGACACACTTTTTCTCTCGATTACCGCGATGTCGATTGATTAGTCGTTGCCAAGGTCTTCCTTTCTGGGGACGACTACATCGCTAGGTCTCCTCCAAGCCTGTCCCGTGGTCCATTGTCGTAAAAGTTTTAATTAAATCCGGCCCGACGAAGCCATATCCTCGCCGATTCTCCAAGATCGGCAAACTTTCCTATCTCGCTCGGGGTAAACGACACCCCCGTTCCCTAGGAATTCATGGTTTCCCCGGGAGGCCTACGAACTTTCGATAAATTGGTGCCCGAAACAGTTATTATTAGACTGCGGATCTTTGTGCAAAATACGAATTGCATCGATTGACGTAAACGCATAAAATCCGCAGTCTTTTTATTATTATGTCACGCTGCAAATGTTTATGCAACTTCCATTTTTCAAAATGTGATGTCGGAATTTTCAGTAACGAACAAAGACAAAACTGTACGTTGCAACAAGGAAATTAATCGAAAATGTATTGTAGTAAAAACATTGTCTTCGCTCTGTTTTTCGTAGCTATCCCAAAATTATAAGACACGCGACACTTTTCAGAGAGAATCAAATCATAAATTTGATTTTCCTTTATACGTAGCAACGATCAGCATTATTTTCGGGAGTGATTTGTTTTTGCATTTTACTTTCGTACACGTTCTCAGAACCTCGACGGTATTAAATTGTTAATGATATTTCGTTGCGCGTCCTCTGCATTTATTGACATCGGTCGTTCCGTTGGGTGAACACGTTCGAGTCGGTGCGTTGGTTTCGCGTGCAAAGTGTTAATTACGTTTACACGAAGGCACTGTCTACGACAAAGTGTTACGGCCGTAAACGCAGGAGACCACCAACGGCGGTAAAAAGCGAAATGGCGGGCGCGGTGCCGATAGTCGCGCGATTTAACGCGGAATAGCTCTGGGACGGGCGCGCGTCGGCCGGTTCCCGGTCGTTATTATCGCGCGATGGCCCATTGTCGGCCAACAATAATTGGTTACAACGGTAATACGGGAAGGAAGGTTCATTCGTCGGGCACCAGGGAGGACCGGCTATTATGCTAAACGCCAGCAATTAAGTAACCGTTTTCTCTGCCGTGGCCGCTTTTGTTCCACGCGTAGGAAACTCGACCGAAGGAAGCGGAGATGAGTCGCTCTTTCCGTCCGTAACGCGTGTCGTTCGCCATCGCATCGTGCTATTGGCAGGTGTCGATGGGTCCCATTGCCTCCCAGAGAGGAAAGTGGAGAGACGACAATGGAGAGACGCGTCTCGACCAAGCACCGATGCAGTTCGATAGCGGGAACAATGCGCGCGATCAAAACACACTCCCGCTTGCTGGACAAAAGTGCATTACCCGAAAATGATAGGTGATATGGAAAAATGTTTCAGACGAAAGAAAACAGTATGATTATTCTACTCGTTCGACATTGCGGTAACGTTCAAAAGCTCCGTAGAGTTTACAATTGAAATATTTAGTGGAAACCTATTTGGAATCACGTATTCCTGAAGGTTCGAGACACTTTCAAAACACTGGAATACTTTTATTTTGGAGTAAACTATTATTGTAGAGATACAAGCGTCCAAAGTAGTGAGATTTATTTGTCGAAACACTTACTATGTTTTACATTTTGTAATAGCGCGATTATCAAGGAATGCGTATTTTTCTTCGAATTGTTCTTTCATTGACAAACTACTTTTATTTTTAACGACAGCCTGACATCCTATCAGGACTTCGATATCTTGAAAATCAAGGCAGTGCGATTCATGTATGCAAATAATTACAATATACAATAGTATTACAGATCGTTAAAATGTGTACTCGTTATAAGAAAATGAGATGCAGAGTAAAGGTCGACGTAGAATCAGAGGATCACTCGGAACGAAACCATGTTAAATTTTTCTCTCATATTTTTTGCAATTTCATTTAGAGCGAAGCTCTAGCTTAACCCAGATGCTGATATTTCTCTGTATACTCGAAAAGGAAATGTGTCCCGTTAAATAGATAAAATACAGTATGTTCTAAATAACTGGTTCTCTGGTAATTGCTATATATGTATAGACTGCCAACCTTTATGCAAATTCTCATTTTCGTACTACATACATATCTTGGAAGAACCACACACACACAGACCAATGGAAAATTCATTTCGCGTTTCCTTTTCCATTCAATTCTATTTTTACGTTCTTCGTCGAACGAATGGTGTATTCGTTTTTCATAACATAAATATATTTCATTGGTATGGAAAAATAATGAAAATTTATCGGAGAACATGACTTTATGGAAATTTCGGACGGAGCACGTTTTATTTCGAGGGGTTGATCGATTCGGCAAATGAGCGGCTCGTTTATTTTCGACTGGCAACGATGTCAAGCAAAATCAAGCGAACTCTTCCGTTTCTGGAGAGGGGAATCCCTCTGGATTAATACATCTGTCCGATGCAACGTACAGGGGATACACAGGATATTGCGGGTGCCATTATCACCGGCAAACATTTGACTATCCCGAGTGAAATAATCATCGACCGTCAACGACGACCGACAGGAGGTTGGCTGACGTTGAAGCCGCGTCTGCTAGAGTCAACAGACAGGTCTCGAGGAAGGAAAGCTGCGATGCCGTACATACACTTATCAAAGTCACGGATTCTTCGTGATGGAATATTCCGCGGGTAAATTGGATACAAGTGGATAGGCGTGAAATTGAATGGAAGCCCCGTAGAACGTTTGAATAAGCTGCACACGGTTACTTGACGATCTGTCAGCTGTTATCGGTGGAGGAGGCGAACGGAGAGCAGAGAATGGGAGAGAGAGAGAGAGAGGAGGAAAGTGAGATAAAGGAGGAGAGAGAGAACATATCAAGCGGTGCCGCGACGGTTCTGCCGACAGACAGAATCAGAAATGGAGGATAGCCGTGAGAGAGGGAGGGAGGGAGGGAGGGAGGGAGAACGATTACAACCGACCTCCCAAGCGTTCCCGAATAACGTGCCACGTGAAAAAGATGGAAAAAAGAAGATCGAGAGCAGGCCCCCTATCCTCGTCAAAGTCACGCACGGGGCTTAAACCGAGGTTAATGGAAACGTTAACGTCGACGTGCGAAACCCTTTTTTCTCAGCCCAACGAAACATTCTTTGTTGTTCGTCCCGCTTCACCTTTTTTTCATTCTCTTTCTTCTAACCGGACGCCGGACGTTCGCCGGAGGAGAGCTTCCGTAAGTCTCGTTCGTAACATTCGAAATGTTTTTGACAATACCATTGTTTACAAGCCCGAGTAGAGTTAGGTAGATTAATTATGGACGTGTACTCCAGAGAAATGGAGTTTAACCGAGTGCCAGGTCAACGCATATATACAGCGACTCCCATTAATATTCGGACAATCTTAAACAGACGATAACTTTTTCATATTGGACCACACGACTTCAAGTTTTTCAAGTTAGAACAATGTTACGACATGTTCGATATATTCTCTTATTTCTGATCTTGCGTGACCTTGGAGATCGTTGCGTTAAAATTACATAAAACACAAAAATTGTTTGGTATCTGGTGAGCCTCGTTTTACCACACAACATTTTACCATACGATCGCAACGTCTCCTCGTGACATGTAATGTATCTTTGAAAACAACAAAGATATTTATGTATGTACAGTGGAACGCTAATGGCGCAGAGAATTCCGAAAGTTTTCAAATTCGCAAACAGCGTTCTCGCGTACATACGTTGCGTCACTAATCGCAGTTAATTGGTTCCGAATAAACGTCATATAGAATTGAAACCGCTTGGCCAGTGATGCTGCAAATTTTAAGCTACTATTCAAACGTTACCCATTACGTATGGCGTGGATATACGACAGCATTAACAATTGTACGGACCACTGCTTAACGAAGGAGCAAATGAAGAAATTTCGCGTTGGCATGCGCGCGGCCCGTTGAAAAATAGCTTGCACGATCGCGAATAAATGAGCATGCACACAGTGCCGCTAGTCGTCTCTTTCTTATAGGTCATTTCACGCTTGAGATTATATGTACGTTCCGATACAAAAAGCGGGCCCGAACCGGGCTGGATATTCTCAACTTTATGACGTGTAATAACGCAATCGAGCCGGTGGTTAATTTGCGCCGCGCGTCGCCGTTATAAAAATCCAGCCTCCTTTTTGCCACGGATCGGCCTAACCTTTTTTAAATGCGCCACTTCGCACGAATGCGCGTACCCTCCATCATGGAACGGCCAGATTAATTTTTGTGGATCGTCTGCGTATGCGCTCCCTGCCATCCATAAAACATTGCGACGCTGGAATGCGAGCAAGAGCTCATTATTACGCTGCGAAACTTGTTCCTTTCTTAAACAACTTCAACGAGTAGGTTCAATTCATAACGTTAAAAACATTAGACGAATTTAAAAATAGTGTTATATTAGTTTCAACCCATTGAGCACATTAAAGGAGAAAATAAATTTTTATTTTGCACAAAGATCCGCTGTCTATGATGGAAATTTTCTTTTATTGAAATTACGTTATATTTTGTTTCTCCTTTTGTTTGTATAATTTCTTTTTTTAAACGTTCTTACTGCCACAGGCGTATCCGAAGAAAATAATTATTATCGTTCAACGAATTATGAGTACATTTTTCGAGTATAAGTTAGTAAATAAATCAAGTTTGAATTTGAACGAAAAAGTTGTTTAACGATCCGAGCGCGAAACTGGATGAAACCCTCGCCCGAATTAAACGCGTGCAATGATTTTTAAAATTCGGAAACGGACGCAAAATGGAGGTTCGGATCGATACGTGATTGGACACAGTAGCCCAAATCCTGTTTTCCCTTCGATGTTCGCTTCGATACAGCACCTCCGAGCCTGGTGCAGAGGTCCATGTGTCCCTCGCGAGTTATTGGAGAGCTGTGCGGGATTATTAGCGGATTAGCGAAGCTACGAACGTTTTCCATTTCGCGATTCCCGCTCTGGGATTAGTCGAGGACAAGCTCGTGATGGATGGAGCCCGGTCTCTGGGATATAGACACCTAGGCATATTAATACTGTAATCCTAGCAACAGAATTTCATTGAAGTCCTCGCCGACTAGAAAAATCCTCGCTGCATATTCCATTTGTAACCACTGGACGTATAGATCGAATAAATTGCTATCTCGCTCTAAAATCATTGGTTTACCTTTCACAACAAAAATATGTGGAAAAATGTATTTTGCGTAGAAGTCTGAAAATTATGTGACATAAATAATATTTTGGATTTCGAGGTTCCAAAGGGCTGTTGTTTAGGACGAACAATTTGCTCGATGAACGACTGGGTCGCCGAGTTCCAGACGAATACAAATATTAAATGCTAAATTGTATATATATAATTAATATATAAAATTTTTAAAATATTATAACAGTAAGAAGTCAAGCCTGGCGAAAAAGAACATTGCCGGAGGATTAAAAATTTGACTTTCTGCTAAAAGGGTAATTTTTCAGAGCATTTGCTGCGTTTAGATGTTCTCTGCAGCAGGGATTCCCTTGCGGGCCGACAAGGGGGCCATCTTTGTCTTCGTTCGAAACGCGGCGCCTGTAATAATGCTCGCCATGGACCACCCTGAACCTAAAAACCCCCAGGAAACCACCGACCACGAGCAGACGTTCTCCTCTGCGTCGACAAAAAATCGACCTACCCGGAAGTCTCGATTTTCGTGCGCGATTATCGTTTTCGGCTAACTAGCAGACTCGGCCCAGTTCTCGTCTTCTGCATCTCTGCCCTTCTTAGTTCCTGTAATTCCATGAGAGTGACACGCATTTCTGGTACCACGTGCGAGTTCAAAATAATTTGGTTCGTTTCTGTTTTTACCTCGTTCGCGATTCACTCGATCGCAAACACTCTGATTCTGGACAAATTGTCGATATTTATCAACTCGGCCTGTGGTAATTTCGTAAAAAACAATAGCACAGGTTCGAAGCGCAACCCAAAAAGGAGCAGTCACAATAAATAAGGATAAATCATCTCTACCGTATCGGTTCGAAGTACGTCCATAAATAAAATAGTTCCGGGTTCGTTTCTCTGCTTCAGCTTGACGCTTATAGTAGCTTATGCAAGGTAACACAAATACCACGGTCGTTCAATATTCGCCGACTTCGATCGGGCTATTACTTCCGAGCTCTTAAAAACGTCGAAACAGCTGAGGTTATTTTAGCTAAACGCTGTCGTATTCGTTCCAGATTTACTGAATAATAAATGAACCTCTAATTTGATCCTTCGATAATAGTTCCTTGAAATACTGCGATGATTTGATTATCTATAATCTATTTTTACAGAAATCCTCGAAATAACATCGTTATTAAAACACGCGTCGTATCGTGATTCGGGATTGATTCGTTAGTAAAACAACTCGCGATTCAATCCTTTCGTACTATTTTTAATCTATGTCTGAACGCGGTACGACCATTCAGCAAACTATATTCGTATCGATGCTCTAAAAGCGATAATTGTATTTTAATGAAACGCGCACCGTATTGATCCACGATTCATCGATTAGCAAAATAACTTCTAATTCGATCCTCCAACAATAGCTGTAGTCTGCAATTAAATGAAATCAGTTTCGGATTCTCCAAATTGTTGCCGATGGAAACTTCGAAACGACGAATGTAAACTTACCGAATCTCGCGTTGCATTGGTCCGGCATTTGCCCATTAACGAAATACGCGACTCTTAAATTCTCAGGTACGCAAAATTTAGAAAATTGTTGAATAAAGAACCGCATAAGATGACTGGCCTTAAATTAAAACGGTCCCAAATTAAAAAATTTGGAACCCATCGTGTCGACGTGCGTGTAACGTTAACAAAACCTTGAAAATAGCGTCGATTATTTTTCTAACCTACCTAAGAGACAGACCCCAACGAACCCATGCGACGTGTCACAGTTTACGGAGAGAGTAAGCACAGTAGGGTTCGAAACGAAAGCAATTACAGCCGTCATTTCTGGAATCGTTGTTCTATAAAGCACTCGTCGCCGAACCTAAAAACAATGTGTGTATATCGAAATAAAGCTGTAGTCCCAAACGAGAGTTGTTTCCCTCCGAAAAATTCGAGCTGCGTCTCGACAAGCGAGTCGGAGCGGCTCATGAAGAGTGACTAGGGATTTATAAGGCGCTTAAGAAGATTTCGAGGAGTCCCATTCATGACCTTCTGGCGTCATCTTACCGTTGAGGTAAAGGGAGAACATATTTCACAGCCCGAGAGAACGTGCCTTTGGTTCTCTCTCTTTTCTTCTCGGTTCGCTCACGCACACTTCTTCTTTCCCTCTTAAATTATGCACCCTTATCTGGAGGGTTCGAAATAAGCCCGCGACCGTCTACTCGCCGAATTTATTGGCTCTCCGTAACCGGCTAAATAAATATCAAAGATATCTCATGACCTACCGCCCTCTAAATCTGTCGTTCCCTGCGCTTCGGAGGAGTTTAGGAAAACAGCGGCGAACGAAAGAAGCATCGGATACCCACCCTAACGAGATTCTCCAGATTTTCTATTCCACATAATCGTGGCGTTTCGGATCAACGATTACGCATCACGGTGGACCTTAGCTATACCTACTTAAATTATTTCTGCGAGATTTTTTTCACGCCGCTCCCTAAAATTGTCATTGGGTGAGAAAATAATTCTTGCGAACGATACGAAGGCGAAGAAAAGAAGGTAGAGGCATACAATTTTAGATACATCGTTTTTTCATGAAATGGAACAATTTTAGGAGGCGGCGTGCTCAAAATTTCATAGTTGAAAAAAAGATCGTCCCACATTTGATCTTCCATTTCAAATAAAAATATGGCATTGCATTTGATAATAAACACGAAGTGACCTTGAAATAACCTCGACGAAATAAATATAAAAATTGTATTGTTTGTCACAGAAAAATCTATTTCTATCAGTTTTCGCTACAAAACTTTAAAAAAATGTTTTCATCCGGGAGGATGCTGGCACGAGTAAATTTCGAATTTTCTTTTTCCGCGAGAGAAGGAATTCTTCGTTCAGAAAAATGGATTCTACAGCTTTTTTTTAATCGCGCACCACCGACGACGACGGCAACGGCGGAAGCGGGTAAATAGTAAATAGTCTTCCCGCGACGGAAACTCCGCGATCCATTATCGTTTACGAAGTTCGTTCACGGGCGGCGAGCACCGTTAAACACGAAAGAGTGGCGCGACGAAAAATTCAAAAGGGCACGAGAGCGGTTTTTGTTCATTAGCCAAGAGAACCTCCCTCTCGTCCTCGAGAAAATTCTCCTCTTTCCCGTGGAAAGAGAGTGGAAAAGAGTGGAAAAAGACGGTAGAAGTCGCGACGAAGTTTTCCGCGACGGACATTTCGTCTCCGCACCGGAAAAAGATTAAGCAACGTCGATCCATGAGGCGGCGCGCGGCGTAACGCTCGAAATACGAGTGCACTTTCCGTAATGAGAAATATTTCACGTGTTCGCCACAGACGCTGATAATCCACGGTTGCTTGTTGACATTTTGACAATCCGCAACCGACAAGCATCTTGCTAGCATCTATTTTTACAACCACATCGCAGAACTTTATGCAGATTCCTGTCCGTACGCAAAAATCTGATTTTTACAACTTTTTTATCCGAACCTGTAGCGAAAATTTAAAAAATATGTTTTATAGACTCGGAGAAATTATATTCGCGAGAAGGTAACTTTTGTTTCCATGAAAATGAAAGGTTAATTGTAATATAATATAGAATGAACAATTCAAAGGATTCGATTTACAGAGTTTCACGAGCGGTTTCTCACGCACGCCCGTTGCCAGATTCCCCTAAACGCGTCGGCTATAGATCGGTCAGCGCCGTTGGCGGTGCGGGCTTCCCCGAAAAGGAGCCCGACAATTCTAATTGCGGTTATTTCGAAGCTTCTCCTCGTGGCAGACTTCGGCTCGACGAATAAAAAGCCCGAAAGACCGATGGGCTCATCATTCGGACAAATTGGCCAATCGCGAATGCGCCTTAGAGTCCCCTCTACCCGGCAACGTGTCGCAATTATCGAATTTGCTCGATATTTATGAGGCAATCTAATATTCGATCCGGATTGAAATCGCGGTCTTTTGGCAGCTTTATCGTAGTGGATCTACGATTCGTCTTAATTCTCCTCGATACGCCAGCGACGATGGTTCAGCGATTTTTAGTACTGGCAGTTCACAATAACGACGATGAAAGCGACGACCTCGTAACGTCGCAATGTTATGCATTAAAAATAGTAAAAGAACATCGCAATTCTACGGGGACTTGAATTTTTTACATTTTCAAATCCGTTTACGAACCTCCCGTTGGATATATGAAAATCTGCAGGATTCAATCCAGAAAGGTTAATCGCTCGAAACAATGGCTCCAATCGTAATTGTAAATCAGTAGGAAATAGCGGAAAGTAGCTCGAAATCCGGCTAACAATTACACTTTAATCGGCACCGGTAACGCGCAATCGGACTACATTTCGGCGAAATCTGCCTGGTCCGAAACACACGGGGAAATCTTTGATGGAAACGCGGCGGCAGCCAGCGAGCCGCGAAACCGCGCCGATCCGTTCGATCTCACGGAATTTCCGCAGGTGTGCGTCCCGATTCCCAGCTCCCGGAATTTGCAAAGTTTCATGCTAAATCAAAGCGCCGTTCCCACCCCGTGCTTTCAACTTCTCCCGGATTTTCCATTCCGAGAGTCTGTTTTCCTATATGCGCGCGTTATCGTCCGAGGAATCTCCGAGGAGGTTCGAACGCAGTCTCCGAAAGACACAGTGATCGATTCAATTGGTCGGCATTCGAGCGACAACGTGGATTTTTTTCGGGGGCTGGAATCTCTTTCACTGTATCGCAGCGTCTGATTAAATACCTAATTTACTGCCCGTGGGGACAGATAAGATTCGGATCTTCGGGCTTTTCCAATGCCTACAGTTCTCAAGAGTATTTTTATAGGGACGGCGCCTAATACCGAACATTAGCTATATTTATTAACCCTTCGCGCTCGGAGCTATTTTAACTGGAAAATTTAACTTTCTTCCGACCTAGAATATTTTCGTTCCCCATCATTTTTTAAATTTCCTGAATATGAAATTGGTACGATACCTCGTCGTACGATACCTAAATGTTTAGTAATTGATGGTTGGACATGTAAGAGAATGGATTTCTTTGATTCGGTCATGTTCGGGCAAATAAGACCAACCATTTCAAAAGAATGAATTTATCAATGAAAGTAAGCAACATCGTGATCAATGTATTCCGTCAACGAGCTCCAAACTTCTTGATCGTATTCTGGTCAAAATTGTATTTTTTGGTCATTCGCGTTCTCTATTTACAAGATTGTTATCTCCATTTTGTAGCCCTTTTTGCCAAACACTTTGAATAAAATATTCTCTATATTCTTTTAGCAAAAGAACGACAGAAACTGATTCTAGCAGCTAATACCTCCGAAATACAATACGCGTTAGACCGTGAAGGCGCGACAACAATGAAAATCGAACTTTGTTCGTGGGTCGTTAAGATTCCGTATCTCGGCGCGCTTTTGACATTCCTGGAGGTTCGAGTACCCTCTGTGGGACGGCGGCTGACCCCGTGAAAAGCCTTTGAGGTCTAAAAAATTCGATTTCATTCTTCGCGAGAAATTTCGTCCTCTTTTCGCTTTCCGGTTACGATAGCCCCGGCCCCCGTACAATGGGGAAACGCGAAAAAGGCATAAGAAAGTTTGCGCTGCTCAAAGCGCCGCTCCATTTCCGGTTGCCACAAAGCTCCGACCTGCTCACTGCCGTGTCACGGTTGAATGGCGCCCCGCGTGTTCCCACTGTTACCTAGCCACCGGCTGTTTCGTTGGTAAGTTCGTTACCGCATAAAAGCTCGTGCAGCAGCGTGCCCTACGCGAGTGAAAAGATCTTGGAAAGGTGACGGATCGATGAACGGTGGTGTAGCTTGACAGTGATTAACCCTTTGCACTCGACTGTCCCCTGTGAGAGGACGTCGCAAATCTGGTCGGTAAACTCGAGTCTTCACCTAGAGTCTTTGCATTTTTCTTTTTAGCCTATCGATCGTACTATGTATTCGCGAGAATATAAATTTACAATGTATTTACAATGCAACATTAAATGGATCGTAATGTACAGGCAGCGGATCTTCGTATAAAATAAAATATTTACGCATCATTTGCACGGAAATGAAGCTAAACAAAGATGTGTTTGCTATGTAAATGATTTTAATTGATCGCAAATAACGTGTTCGGTATTTTTACATTTTCGATATGTCTTCACTGTATCGAATCGATCGATCTCTAAATAACGAATAACGATGAAGCTCAATTTCGCCGAGGGTTAATAATTAATGTAACAACGTTAACGTTAATATCGCAGAGTGACTTCGCCGGTTAGCAGATGGAAGGGCATAAAAATTCTCTGTTCCAACCCGGTGAGCAAAAAGCGAAACGAAGTCGGAAGCGAAATTACGCTGGCAAAAAGGCCTCGTTCAGGAAAGTTGCGAAAACAGCGAGCGTAGGATGATGATATGGAGTAAGGCATGTAGTACATTCGTCTGCGCGCGGTACGAGCTTGTCCAAGCGCACACGCGAAAGCGTTTATACGAACACATTGCGCGCGATTATAGCCGTGAGCTACAGCGCGTTAGAAGACGTAGTCCTCTTTGATCTGACCGCGTTCCCTAACATTATAGCCTGTATCGATCCCATGAATGAATGCCTTAAACGTTGCTGTCTCGCTAGAGTACGGAATTAAGACGGTCCTAAGGGTACGGGGGCCGCGCGCGACGCGTTAATAAATCCTTCACGCCTTCTATTAATTTCAAACGATATCCCATGGCGCGCGAAGAGTGGGACGAAGAGAAGGTGGGGCACGATTTAACGACAGCGATTCGTTGTCTAGATGCGCGCCCAGCTTATTAATGTGCTATTATACCACCTCCAGCGAAACCGTGCTCGGCACTATTTATCAACGGATCGCCGCGCCGATATACAGCGAGGAGCAGCATCGAACCAGTGAAACCATTTTTCTTTTTTTTTTTAAGAAATCATTATCTGCGTATTTATTAAGACAGAGTCCAATTCTATTACACTTCACGAACTAGTTATTTTATTCTTGACTCAATCTTGCATCGGCTCGAAACAATGAAAAGATGTTTTTTTCTTGTAAATGTATACATCTTTTACTCGCATATTCTAGTTCATTGTGGTATCGGTAACACGACCTCGAAGTAACCTCAGACTGTTGAAATTGAAATTTGATGTGATATTCATTTCTGTCATGGTAAAGGAAAGGTTCTGTTCCCACGAAAAATACGACTCACAATTAGTTCCATTCCACTTTCTTAGAATTTGTCTATAAAAATTGGACATTGCATAAAGATCCGCAGTCTAGTCGTCGCAAATAAACGAGATATTAGTTGGCTACATTAAGGCGGACCACCCTGCACAGGTGGTGTTGGTATTGTCCGTAGGCCGTTTCAAATTATTGCGGTTCTTATCCGAATTTTCCTCTTGCAATTAGGTGTTTCCTTTAGCGTTCGCGGTTCTAGCGAGATCGTAAACGGGAGAAACAACGGTACCGTTCGAAGGGGTATATTCGTGAGCGGCCACCCCCGCTTGGTTCCAATGGGGAACGTGTCGGAATTTCAGGGTGTATTGTTCGTGACTTGGTAGCTTGCCAGTCGCGAGTTCTCGGCACAGAAGCCGCAGCCGGTGCCACGGCCTCACCCCGCGATCTCCTTATTAACGAGCTATCCATTTCGACCGGTGATTTACCGTTTCCTTTTGTAACGCAACCCTCTTTCGGTAGCCGGGTATGCTGTACCATGAGTCTTCGCGCGACCCGTTACTGTCACAGCCCGTCGTCGACCAAATTTTATTTTATTCGATCACCTGTCTCCATCCCGAAAAACCTTTCTCCACCTCCAGACCTCGAATTCGACCAGTAACATTTCAGGAATCTTCAGGAAAATAATTTACGTAACGTCGCCGGTCGAAATATCAGCTGGTAGGAATCTAGGTTCTAGATAACCCGATTGGATTCGTTCCAGAAAAGATGAAATTCGAAATTCTAGACCACCCGACCGGTTATCGAAACCTTGGATCCTTCCGTTCTTCGTGTCGTCTCCGTGTTCTACAGAAATTAACTACATAAACCGTACTTGGTTTAAAGCAATAAATAATATACTTGCAAGAGAAATTAAATGATTTTAGGATAGTCGTTAGGATTTTCGTTCAGCTAGATTGGCGATTCGACGCTGTACGACGCGCTCCGAACGAGGAACTTCGCTAAACATTTTGCTTCGGAGCTCCGGGGAAACGTGTCGGGGAATAAATGAAAGGATAATTGCTTCCGTTTCGAAAGTTTTACGTGCGCGCCTCGTGAATCCTCTCGCCGCTTTTCGGTTCATTAAATTTGCAGGGGTGCAACGGGAGAGGGAACGCCGGCCAAAGTATCTACGCGGGAATAATTAGAAACGACGCGGCAAGTGTTTCGATAATTGTGCTCTAGACGGAAACGAACGCTTAAGAAATGGAAAAATTCCGACACTTTGCGCGGAATATTTGCGTTCCACTTTGTAAACGCGTCAACAAAATCCGGTTAACATTTGACCGACGACTGGACTGCGGATTTTTATGCATTTAACGCGAAAGTTTTTACTAATCTAAGAATATTGTTACGTTGTTCTCAATGTAAATAATCTATTAAGGGATGAAGTGACTTTTTATTTAGCTCCTGCTGCCCACAATTGTTGCAGAACATTTTTATTTTGCATAAAGATCCGCAATCTACCGACGACAATAAATTGGCAATGCGTCGCAGTATGATTTAGCTTCGGATTCGGGGATCGCTATACTCCCACATTTATTAATTGTCCTCTTTTTGGCTGGGCACAGGAATAATTAAAAAAAGCAAGCAGTCCTGTGACCTGGTTTTTAATCATTCCGCGCGGACCCCCTCCCATTCGTGGCTCAGCGGGACACGCCCGGAACCGCTTGAAAATATAGATGTATATACTAGAATATACCAGAATATACTAGAATCTAGCAAAATATATACCAGAATACCACAATATACTAGAATATTCCAGAATAAACTATAATATACCAGAATTTACCAGAACATACCAGAATTTACCAGAACATACCAGAAAGTACCACGATATACCAGAATATACTTGAATATAATAAAAAATGTATTCGCTGCATAATTCCGCAGCATTATCTGTTGCGCTATCGCGCTCGAACAGGGAGTGTACGATTTTCACCGATACGTGGATGCGTATAGATACCATATCCCTCTTCGGATTCGCCAATAAATACAAACTCGGCGATGATTACGCTTCCTCTCCTCGATACCCTCTTCATTTATTCCAGTCCGATTTCCGATCGCGCAACGGAAACCGTTTCCCGTGTTTTAATATGCGCTAGCTGATACGTTGATCCGCAGGATCCACAATTGAAACGTTGCCGAGCTTCTCCCGCTTCTGAGAGACACGGACCGAAGAATTAATTATTTAAGGGATGAAATTGCGGCCCGTAGACGGATCATCGGATTTTGTTGATGGATGCTTCCGTGCCAGCGGATATATCGAAGGCCTTGAACTTCTTTAAGATGTGTTTCTATAATCGTGTCACTCGACAGATTAAACAAAACCGCACCAACGTTTAAGTTGTATTCATCGGCACAGGATTATTAACAGCAATATTAGTTGATCGTGATTTTACGACACGTAGCAGGTGTTCCGAAAAAAAAACCAGTTCCAGATATTATTTATATTTTTATATTTCCATCCCGGGAAGATAGCCTTTTTATAGAAACAGTACTCGGTAAGTGGAATAACGATTTCCATAGACATGCAGCCAAGTGTTCGTTCGCTGTACAGATGACTCTGTATACCAGATAAATCCTGTTTTTCTTTTAAGAATTTTTGAACGACAAACAAGTTTTAGAATTCGTGACTTTCTGAAATAGTAACGCAGAAGTAGCCTACATTCGAATAACACGCGAAACGATACATCCTCGCAGTTTGCTAGAGTTATTCCGGTCTCTGGTGGCCGCTAACGCGGTCAGCGCGTTCATCTCCGGCGTGAACATTAAACTGGTAACCGCGAGAGAGCTCTCGCGAAACAGGAGTGTGTATCACGAAATTGCAGTTTGAACGGTGGCGAGAGGAGTTGTTGTCCTCTTGGTTTCTGTTCCGATCACGTTCCTCGAGTAGCATGATTCATAGATGCCACGTGGTTCGTGAGAGGACACGCGGAGGCGAGCCATCGATCAATCCCGTAGCCGCCGCCGCAGTCGCCGCCGCCGCCGCCGCCGCCGTATCGAGCTCTCAGAAACAACGATATCCGATCCGGCGATGAACAATAGCGAGACGAGCGCCGCGTGTCTATGGAATTGTCTCGTGGCTTTAACACGAGCTGAACCTCGCGCGCCCCGGTTCCCGGATAATTAATTCGGTCCCGTCGTGTTCCCGACGCGTTCGTTCTTCTTCTCTGCCTCCTCGATCCCGCCCCTTCCACTACGCTACCCGTTATGTACTAATTAATTGACTACTCGTTACGCCGTACAGTGGGCCACGACAACGAATTAGCTGTTCACGCCTATTTCAGCGTTACTTCGAGACTTAAATACCACGTTAAATAGGTCGTTGGACTCGTCTCGATATCAGCTGTAACGCTATTCGATAAAAAATATACGTGAATATGTTAAATAAGTAAATAACCAAGGTGACCTCAATTTTTCTTCGGATTTTTTATATTGAGATTTCTGGAAGATTCGGTAGCGATTACTTTTTGTAGGAAACATTTTCTTGGGTAGCGTAGAAAATGAAAAAGTGTAAAAATAGTGATCCAATGGTATATTCTCTCCTCAAACAGCACACAATTTTTGTTTTCTTGTGCGCTGCATTTTTACCCTTGCGGCAATAAAAAAGCAAAAGGTAGGAAATGACGTCCGAAATGCGAGCTGTCAGGATATACCACGATTTTGCGATCTAGAGTAAGATTAAGTAACAGCTAGGCTGTGGATCTTTGTGAATTTATAGAAAAATTGAGTAGACGAAATGAAAATTGTGGGAAATTTTAATGTAAAGTCGACTTTAAAATGTCCCGCAGTGTGCACGCTGTGGAATCAATGTCACACCTGTGCGCTCCACCGTGAAATCTGACAAAATAATTCCACCTGCGGGCGGCAATCCGTGCCGATACGGATTACCTCGCCGCGCGTCAATTTCGCGACAGTAAAGGGGGTAGGGGACGGAAAGAGAAACAATAAGAGGGAGAAGAGGATTTATTCCGCGTGCCCGCGAGAGGGAACAAAACTAGCGGACCGGACAAAAGAAACCGAGCCAGAAACCGGGGTGGAAACGGCTCTCGCATTCGAGGCAACGTCCCTCGTGTATCTGACACGTGTTTTAACGCGTATCGTTCGACGGGGTTGCTAGCATCTGGGTCACGCTATCCGACCGTTTTCCAAAGTCCTTCGCGCTCTGCAGTGCGGCGTTTTTACGGCCACTGCGGTACAGTCCTACCAGGATACCGCGACGGTAAGCGGTAATTTTTATTCCTCGTTCGCCGAACGGACCCGGAAACAGAGGGAAGAGGTTGACCGGGGGCAAGGAGTTGGTAAATTGTAAAACAAACCGCCGTTGAATGGGCGGAATGATTTCTCCTCGCTGACTTCCACGGTGAAAAGCTGAAAAATTCCAGCCGGTACTCGCCGGGACAAAGGGTTGCGGGAATGAAGAGGGTGGTGAGACAATTTATTGCGTTTTCTAAGGGAAGCCAGGCTTTGTCCGGTGCTCCGCTCTCATTTCTTATTCTATCGGATACCCCAGAGAGCTCTGTAACCCCTCCTTTTTTAATTATTTCGCGTTACAGTACCACCCTCTGTTTCGAAGCACAACGCTTCGAGACCGGTTGCCTAACTATGCAGATCGGTGGACACGTTTCTGCGGACGTCTTCTTATTGTTTCCACTTTGTTTCCGTTCGTTCACTTATCGTTATCCGTTTACGGTCGGCGGCCGTCTAACGCAGTCGCAAAATTGTTTAAAAGTACAATCTTCTCTATTCTTGATCACGTAACAAATGTTCTCGATGCGACGCAAATGCTTCGCAAATGTTATTTTTCTTCTCGATGTCTTTTATCGTAAATGTATATTTTGGTTCCTTGCGTATTCTAATTGACATTAAAACGCATTCGGACGCATTGTACGAATGTAACGGGTGTACAAATAAAAGAAACAATCCCGAAGCGTCGTTCTTCAAAAATTGTACGACTTACGCAAAACTTTGAAATCGACTTCTTTCCGTCTTTCCGGGCCAAATACAGTCCAGTTTCTTTTTTGATCCCACCTCGTAGAATCGGCACGCAACAATTTAATTGAACCGCTCGCGGCGGTTCGAGTATCGGCAGAGAGGACGGTCGCGTCGTCTGGGAAAAGGAACCACTGGGTTAAGGGGTTAAATCGGCGCTCGCAGCCCCGAAAGTGGCCCGACCTGAAAACCAGCGACTCACCCGCTGCCGAGTTCAAACGAGACATTGGCGGCGAAATAACGTGTTCGGCGCGATCCTGATAGCGATTTCTACTCGACGGCTATCGAAAAAGTCAGGATATTAGACGCGTCCTACGGCATGGCGGACGTACAACATCGCGACGAAGTGGACGTGCGATTCCGATGGACTTCCGGTTGTAAAATGGGCCGGGATCGATCGGCGAAGGTCGAGTGACCCGAATAACACGCGGCCGATTGAATCTGAGCAGCGATTATTTATTTATACGGCTGGACTGGATGATCTCTCGCGCGCAATGACGTTGCTCAATGTTCCCTCGGATAATCTGCTTTTTGTTACAAGATACCGCGTACGGAAGAATATTGTATCATATTATAATAGTATGCACGAACATAGGGGGAAAAGAATGGTTTCGTTTCGAGCAAAAAATTTTTCTCGAGGCAAATGTTACATTGTGCAGGAAGACGAAGACAGAGGGTTGGCGAACGAGTCGTGGAAGGACGAAGGGCGGACCGAACGATCCTGGGGAGATACGGTCGGACAATGATCGATTTTAATTTCCGTCCTACCCGGGAAATAGATTGAAATTGTTTGTGCCAGTGCCGGAGACCCCGGCGACCTTCCGCACAGTGAAATCAGTGTGCTTTCCTCGCTAGACGAATCTCGCACGATGTCTTTTTAAATAGTACAGTTCCATTGTATCGGGCAAAGAGTCGTATTGGATCTCCGTACGAATTTGCTTCGCCCCTTCGATATTGAACCTATTTCCGTATAATAACGAGTGGCACGAAGATTTTCAGCAGAATCTACTGAACATTCGTGTTATCGCTAGACTATGGATTTTATACATTTATGACAAAAATGGGTAAGCACAATTTAAAACAGTAGACAAATTTAAAAAATTTAAGAACAGCGATGCATTAGTTGCAGTTTATGAACATTATTAAAGAATTATTACGATTATGAAAGAAATTATTACTTGGCCGTTGTTTGTTGCAGTCGATGCAAACAATTTTGATTTTGCATAAAGTTCCGCAGTCCGATTGTAAGTATAATTTTTCTTATTATGTTCGTGTGGGAACATTAATTTATACTATTCTCGTCGCTTCGTCGTACTACGATTTTGATATTCTTAACAATGTCGATATTTTCCCTAAATTTAGAAAATGTTTTTTCGATCCGGCCGAATCCCTAGTCGTGCGTCTATTTAGTTCGAGAAGGATCCAGTGTTGAGAGCCCCTGTCCGTTCTCGTGGCGGATAAGTTTCGAGGTAGACAGAGTCAAGCCTCTCGGGATACGGGAAATTGTTTCATAAATCACGTCTTACCTTAGCGCAGCCTAGCTCCATGCTCTGTATAGACCTCGTTACTTCGCCGATGCATCCTGGCGCATCGCAGCCCTCTCATAGCCGGGCCCATGCGCCTCACCGGCCATCATCGTCCCCACTTTCTTCCCCCGGAACCTCTCAAAGGATTCTTCTTCGTTGCCCGTCCAACGGAGATGATAACGACCAGCCTGGCGAAGTGTTGGACAATGGCCTCGCATAATACGCGAACGTCCTCCCACCGCCAACGAGTGCACTCTCCCCTAGCACCATACCGCAGTGGGAGGACGCGTCCAGATTGGAAAAATTTCCTGTATCGCTCTTTGATCGGATTTTTGCAAAGGAGACGCTGCGGTGCGCCAGGATATCTCTGCTCAGTGTTCTATTATCGTTGCGAGGCTCTTACGTCGTCGCCGAGGCAGAGTATGCACTCGGATGCAGCGCCGGATCAAGAGAGATCAGATTCGAGATCTCCTCTGTGGTATCCTTTGATCCGAGTACGCCGACTTTGTCATTGAAATATGCTTTCTGTTACGGTATATTCTGTCTTCTTCGAAAATCTGGTCGAACTCGCAAATACATTTTCGCCTTTAGGCCTCAGCCCTCGCACCACCGAAGCGTTTTTTGAAACTGCGGAGAATACGATTTATATTCGAGACGGTGAAGGATGAAATGCTTGCCCAGAAAAATTCTTTGAATTTCTTCGGAAACTGTAAATTATAAAAAGGTTGTGGTTGTCGAATCGTGTACTCCCCGCCTCGCGCAAGTTTCACAATCCAACAATGGCTTTTCAGTATTGTTATAGCTCGATGTACATTCAAGTGTAATAATAGTTAATGTTGATGTCACGTTCCTTTTTTTAGTCTGGATAGAGTTTTGGAGTTTGTTCCAGTTTTTCTCCTAATGCTATCGCAGTTGCTGGCACGGGTCGGGTGGACACATCGGAGTCGTTGAATGAAATTGATTCTAGAGCAAATTATCAGGACTCCCTCGAGAACGAAAATAATATTATAGAAGCAGAGTTTCGCTAACACTCTTGCTACAGGCACAGGAGTACACGCGCGAGAGAGTTTCTCTTCCAATAAATGTTTCTATTTCGAGCGGAACGGAGGCCGCAACTTTTTCGCGGCTCCATTTATTTCGAAATCGCTCAGTGTCAAGCTATTTCCTGCGCGGAACGAAATTTACGCCAGGGAAAATGGAGTTCGCGGGACGACGTTGAAAATTTGCCGACCCCTGTCGAGTCATCCGACGAGAAAGTCGTTTCTCGATAAGGGTGCGCCGCTTGTTCGAATTTCTCGCCGTCCGAAGCGGACCAATGTGTTTCGAAAAGCCAAGTATGTCTAAAAAGATCTAAGAATCTAAGAAGATCTGTTCAAAAAGTTTTAAAATGTAGAATCACGCTGTAACGGTTTGTACGCATCATTTCTTGACACCCTGTACGAGGGTGATTCTTCGAAAAAGTGGCTGACAGGAAAGTTGTATGGTTTCTAGGGTAGCATACGATGCATCAATTATTTTTTTTCTTTTTCACTTTTTTATCGAGATGCGAAGATCACCTCGAGTTTCTTTATAGTAAAATTAAATTCTAATCTTGTGATTGTAGAGGAAATTGATTGACAGTTACCGAGATATTCTATATGATTTATTTTTAATGCGAGTAACGCTCAAATCTTTACAATCTCAATAATCATAAATGACAGATTTTAAAACCTGTCGTTTTGACGGATCCCGCAAACCCAGTTTTCAGAAAAATCTGCAGTTGGCGATTTTTGTTTGTCGAGTTTCCCTCCTGTCTGCGAGGGGATCGATCCGGACGACAAAGAAGTTCTCGACCATTTGATTCGGTCGAATCGCTCGGAGCATTTCCCGCAAGCTTTTAAACAAGGAAATCGTCTTTCGCGACTGTGTACACACCCCGACAAACACACGTTCGCGCATAGGCCGCAGAAAGTTCTTGGCGAGGCAGCAGGTTGTTGACACACCGGAGAACTACATTCACCGCGGACACAAGTTCAAAGCTGCCGTATGAAATCCGAGGTTCTCGTGTAAACGATGAAATATTTATTCGGCAGTTGCATCGCGAGACCTTGTCCACCCACGCCTCTCTCTCTTCGGACGTCCGGAGACATCTGTTCGAAATATTTATCACCGAAAGAATCGTACGCTTGCCTTTCTGCTAAACCGAACACACGCATCCGCTATAGTCCGTTTCAGAAAGTACGCCGATCTAAGGACCCAAATTTAGACCTCTGATTCTACCCTTATAACTGGATCAACCCTTTGCACCCTTTATTTTACGATTAGAACGATTAGAACTTCGAAGGTGCAGCTATCACGAGTTTGAACATCTTTTTCGAAATAATTACTTGTATTATTTACAGTGTTCCTGATTGAAAATGTTTCATTGTTTCATTCCGAAATATCGATTTGATAGTAATTTTAGTTTAGTTATAATATAATTGAAACGTGTACGAATTTTATTTTGTTTTTGAATATTTATATGTATGTATACAGTCGGGGGCAATATTGAGCGGATACCCTTAAAAATCGCATAACGTTTTTAAAATTAGTCCAAAGGTCTTGAATATTTTTAAGATTTTAGACCGACTAGTTTGCTAGGGAATGAGCAAACAAAAAGTTTTTAAATGATGTTTTGTAGATATCTACCCTGTAAAGAAAGAGTTGGGTGTATTTTTCAAGCAATACGGAAAGGAACGCGCTTATCGTTTCCAATCGGTGTTACCAAGATTATTTATTATTCGTTATGCCACTTTGTTGACAGGGAAACCCAGCGGTGTTCGACGTTGACCTGCGACGTTCGTTTTTCCGCTCGCTCGAAGAGTAACGGGGAAACACGAACGCACCACGATTTTTCTGAAACATTTCGTTCCTCCCTGTTCCAACAAGCATTCCGAGTGTTTTTGGAACGCGAGGCAAACATTCAGCGAAACTGTACTGCAACACGAACGAAATAATAGAACGTAAAATCGAGGTTCGAACGATTCGGACATTCGAAAAAAAAAAGAATAAAAATCGTGAAAACCGACAAATTCTCTGTGCACTCGTCGCGGTTCCCCGAATTCCTCCACAGTGGTCCTGAATCGAGCGGATAGTTCGGAATGGAATTAACTTCCTTTCAATTTCGATGAACGAAGTCTGCCCACCGCGTTGCGAGAACTTCCTCTTGTAGATTAGTTGCTGGGTTTTTATGCGAGAACGAATGGAACATGAATTCTGTAGGTTAGTTCCGAACTGTAATCTACAGCGGCGAGTTATTGTTCGTGGGAATAATTACGAATCTGCTTTGAGATAGTAGAAAGTGTATTAAAGGTCTAACGGAATAAGAATGGGTCCAGCGCCTCCCTCCCTCCTTCCAACACAATTTTTATTGGAATCTTGTGCAAAACAATGCTTTCAGGTTGGAAGATAATTCGCGAAAATTTTAAGCGTTTAACACCTCGTTTAAGAATAAGAGGGTGAACACCCTTGACGTCATAATTTTGTTCCTGGGTTGTTAACGAAGACATTGAGACGAAATAAAAACGAAAATACTCGAACTTGCCACCTGCATTTCATATATTCTTTCCACAATTGTGAGCAAATTATTAAGGGCGCTATAAATGTATAGCCAGCGATGCTCGATGGTGGTTGCGCCTTCCGAATCGGTCGCGTCGCCGCGCCGACGTAAAATCTAATGGACACCGTGGCATACGCGCGCATGCACTTCGCTCGAAATTAATTGGAACGCAAAGTCGTATAGATAATACAGAGTACTAAAGATTGTCGTGAAAGCGAACGATCAGTCTCGGGGACTGTTTCAAGATGGAGATCCGCCCTGGCTACTAATCAACCCAGTTATGTCAGAGACAATCTCCGCTCGTAAATCAAATCGCGGTGACTGCCGGCAATTAACACGAAAAATCGTACTTTCCCCGCTGTGCGTCCTCGATGAAAAATCTATCGGCTGCCGATTCGAGTTGTTTCCTTGTTGCAGCTGAAAGAAATTCACCGCTTTCACCATGTAAACGATACCTTGATTTTGTAGGACGATGCTCGGAATCGTCTGAACAGGAATCGACCAAGTAGAATAGACTGTATGTATCCGCTTGCGCGATATACATATGTAGTTACCGTATAGAACATCAAGAATAGTCACTTATTCAATCGTTGAACCATGGAATCTCGGGCAACCCAGCCGCCAATACTTTCTCCGTTTATCGGGGATCGTGGTGGGAGGTTGCTTATCTTAATTAGAAACGATACCCTGTATCGCGTAGCTCTTTTCAATTACAGAATACGTCGATAAGAATGACGCGCACAACTGGATTTCAGCATTAGTAAACAAAACCGTTCTTTCGGAATTTCGCATTCTACGCTTGGCCAATTTGATAAGCACAGAATGTAGTTGGGTATACCCTTTCGATCATTTTTGCAAGGATCGTCGACCCACAATTTTATATCTGTTCGCTACGGTAGAGCAAAGTCGTCCGCCTTTACCGGTTAGTATTAATATAAAATTTCGATCGCAACATTTTCACGTCGCCGCGCCGTTTAAGCGTTGACTAACTACGCGCGCGACGTATAGTGCAAAGTTCTACGGTCCGGCGATAAATCGTGAAAGTTTGGCAAAATAAATCGTGCCCTGCGCTCACGGAGGTTCAACTAAGTAAAATCCCAGCGCGAATGGTGACTCGTTACGCTGAACTGTTACGAAGTTACAGTTTAGAAGGTGTAGGTATGCTTTCCAGCCGGTTGCTAAAGCGTTAGCATTATTCCAGCGAGGTGGTCCGCAGTCGTCCATATAAATTCACCGGCGTTTTCAGCGGGTAGATATAAGATTTTTGTTTTGCTGGAAAGTCTGCGGCGAGCCAGTTTAGCGGGAACACTGGCCACCAGCCGTGAAAATAATCGTAAATTCGCTGTTTGCACGGGAGAACTGGACAGAGTCCAGCAAGCGAGGCTGCCCCCTTCTGGCAGCGGTTAATCAGCCGTCATGGTAAACTTAACCCTTACAAGTTTGTGGGACAATCCGTTTATGCATATTACTGTTCTAAATGTGGCGGTGGGTTATAGGACTTCGTATCTCGTCAAATTTAATGCGGTTACGAGGAAGTTCAAGATTCCCGGGAGTCTTGCGCGATAGGCACCGTGTCAGCCGTTTACTTACGTGCACGCGATACATATTTTTAACCCTTTGTACTCGGAGCTATTTTAACTCGAAAATTAAACACTTCCCTCGACCTAGAATATTTTCATGCTCAATGATTTTTTTAAATTTGGTGAATACGAAATCGATATAACACCTCGTACAATATTTAAATGTTTAAGACACCAACATATGTAATGTAAGCAACATTTTAAATAATGGTACAGCAATTTTTCGAGTGCCAAGGGTTAATACCAAATCGCTTATAGTTTCTTGAGTCACCTAAGACATACCACCTGAATAACTTCTACATTTTTTAAGATAGGAAGCAACGTTTCGGACAAAAGTTGTTCGGTTATGCTGTTATAAAATTTTTCCGAGTTTTCGAGGCGGACAATTACTAAATATCAACGTATTTGCTGAACATTTCAGACAATTAGAAATGTACTGTAAGCGATTACGACGAGCAAAGGGAAGAAGGTGACACCAGATCAGCTACGTCGAGTAGAAACGCATCGTAAAGCTGGAAGAACAGTTCCGAGAGGTAGCTAAAGAGCTAGGGATATCTGTAATGGTTTTCTGTCAAGCAGTGCAACGTATTAAGCATCATGGGACCACAGATAATAGTCTACGCAAAAATAGAACACGAAGCATGGACGTTGGAACCGATCCGCAAATAATATCGAATCTTGACAAGCAGACAACGGATCTTTATGCAAAATAAAAATATTCTGCATCGATTGTGTAATTTCGTCCCTTAATAGTTTTTTTTACATTGAAAACAACATAACAATATTTTTAGATTTTTTAGATTTTCCACTGTTTTATATTTCACTCGGTAAATGTCTTCACGAATGTACATAAATCCAAAGTTTTGGTAAATGAAATCTACAGAATTCGATAAAACTAAAGTTTCTCTGAAATTAACCATTTTTCGATGTACACGGGTTAGTACTTTTTTTACATGACAAACTGATCGGCCAGGTGATTCTTCGATCGATTTTGCTCCCTCTGTTTTCTCCACGTCGTAATTTGCCAACTTTCGGATCGTGCCGGAGCGGGAGTCTCGTTCCGACGGAAAGTTTCGGCGCAACTTCATTGCACTGTGCCGTATAAAATTGAGTATTTTGTCGAGTCTCGTAACGACCCTCTTAATCCAGGAGTTAAAGTTTCTGCGACCGAGGAAATTGGAAATTCGACTCGGACGCATCGAACCGATCGGTTCCCACACATACAGATCAGCTCGGAGACCATTCTTCCCAATACGAATAGACGAAACTGATCCGCGGTGATGTTTAAACTTCATTGTGATTCTAATGCTCAGTTCCTTTGTTCGTAATCTCGTTTAACAAAAATAAACCGGCATGTTAGACCTAATAAAGAATTGTTTGAGAAGATTGTTCGCCAGCCAAGAAATATATGTATAATTTAATAAGATACATTTTATTGAAGAACCTTTGTCGACTCTGACAGATCTTTACGCTAAGATAAATATAAAATCGTGTGCTTTACAAGACTTTTGGGACTCCATCTTAAAAAGCAATTTCCTTCGCAAAAATCTGCCGGAACATAGAGACTCGCCTCGTTATAAGGTCGACCCCGGACCCAGCGATCGCGCTTGTATCGAGACAGCGTCGCGCGAAACTGATGCGGTTGGATGTCCATCGAAATCTGATCTCGGCCGTCTGTTTTCGGGGATTCTGCGACGAGGGGTTGAATTTAGGGCACGCCTCGGAAATTTAGCTTCTTATGCACGACATCGGCGCGGATACGTGACGCTTTAAACGGGACTCGGTAGGGAAGTTCCCGGCGTTATTCCGCCTTAACAATCTGTCGATAATAGGCCTGGAGTGTCATCGAGCGGGGAAAAAGGGAATCGAGGATTGGCCAGGGTGCCAAGATCCAGCGCAGCTAGGTCAGGACGTCGAGAGGGTTGCTCCCGTTAACGTTTCGATGATGGTATAAAGAGACGAAACGCTTAGGGGTGGGGACGAGGGGAGCGCGAGGGAGACAGAGGACACTCGCACCGCGTTTTCTACGTGCCTCGGGTGTGTTCATAATTTCCACGAGTTCGCCCGACGCCGGGAAGAGAATCTACTGGAGGCAACCAGCGTGCCAAGAACAGTATCTGGCATCAGACGTTCGTTCGCGCGCCTTCCAGGGGCCAGAGTTAATATATTTCTCGAATTTATTCGAACCAGAACCAGAAATACTCTGGTAGCGTCCGTTTCTCGACCAATCCCGTTTAAGGTCGTCCGTTTCGTTTAACGAAATTTTTGTGGAATTTCTACCGGAAGCATTATCGAGCTGTAAGTCGATCCAACACGTTGAATCTTCGTTCTCGCACAGGAAGAACAATTTCCTGCAAGATTGCAACGGATGTTGCGCCTCCAATAGTTCAAAACGTATATAATAAATAAATAAATAAAAATGTTCTGCATTTATTGTGGGAAGCAGGAATAAAAATAAAAATTGATTTCATCTCTTAATGGCTTTGTTACATTAAAAACAATATTACAATGTTCTTCAATTTTCATGAATGCATAAATACCTGCAGTCGATCGATCAATAAAGCTGTATTCTTTAAAATGTAACCGTAGAATTTTATTTTCAAATCGGGCACGAGCTTACGCAATCATCTAATATTTCGCCGATCCTCGTCTAACGCACGGTCTACGAGTAATTTGCATTTAGAGATTAAAACCAGTCGCTCTACATGTTACTTCGCGTTCGATTAGATTTTTTAAGAAAGAAAGACATTTGTACCTGTCCGTAGTTTGTTAGAATTAACGAAGCAAAAGTTCGTTTTGCGTAACGCTCCGCAGTCTAGTTGCAACGGTTACGTTGCCTGCTTTTGATACAGTGTGCACCGATCTTGCAACTTCATTCGGCGTTCACCGAGCGCAACATAAACGCATCGATGAGTCAGTGTAGCGACGTGTTCGCGCGTAGTACTCGCAAGCGTAGCCGCGATTCTATTCTAAGCGGAATGCGCGCACCGTCCGAAGTTTCTACGGCAGAGCTTCCGCGTTTACCGCGAGAGGAGGCAGCCGCTGATGCAGCGAGACTTTGAGTGCACTCCGTGCACCGAGTGGTACGCATCAAGGCGGAACGGTGCACGAGAGCACGCGACCCTGTCCCTTGGACCAGAGACAGCGAGGACTCAGCGATCAGTATTCACGTGTTCACGATGTCAACTCGACCCGACGCGCGACGCGACGATGTCCGACTTGCAACTGTACGTAGAGAGAAACTTTCAGCTGAAATTAGAGCAAGCTTCACCGGAGACTGACGTGCAGAGAAAAAGAAACATTATAACGCAACTGCAGGTCTTTCCGCAAAATAAAAATTGTCTTCGTTAATCGCAAGACACGGCAGCGAAATAGAAATTTCTTTCTTCTTTTAATTGTGCCCGTAATTATATGAAAGTTGGAAGTCAAAATTTAAAAAATGAATTCAACTAAATCAATTTAATGTAATTCTTACGATATGCAGTTTCCGTGATCTTTGACTGTGAATGCATAAAATCTGCAGTCTAGTTAGTTGTTATATGTAGTTTTAAACAATTCTCGAATAACGAATGCTTCGTTAGGAGATCGTTCTGCTTCCTACCAGAGATGGATTCCAACAACAGAAACTTCAGAAAAACTTTTACAAAGAGGGCAGAAAGAACCATCGTTTAATTGACGCAAAAGTAGGTATCTTTAGAGAAAAGTCTTGGTAACAAGGAAAAGAAAAAGTTGGAACGAACAGAGAGGACAGGAAACTATCCCATCTCGGCTGACAACAAAGAAAAGAGGTATTCCAATCAGAAGTTGGCGAAAAGTTGTAGAAAAGAAACAATGATCGCGAGGTAACGATGTAAAGCGAGAACTGGGATGCCGAGAAATGAGAGAACGGGAAGAATCTAAATATTAGGTGTGTCAATAAGTAATCCACCGTTTCTTCGTGAAACGAATATTCTTGTTTACGGAAACGGAACACCCATCTCGTGAATACCGACAACGAAGTGCTTCAACAATCTTGTATCGCTTTTACCCAGCACAATGTCGAACAAACATTTGTTATTTAAAAGGTTGGAATATACGTAGCACATTGTGGAATACTTCATTGAATATACACCCAGCCATACGGGTTGCAACGTGGGCTAAACAAGCTGAACCAATAATTCTTTCACATACATTTTTCTCAAATACGATTGTATTTAAAAAACTGAAGATGACCTTCAAAAATGATTACCGGCATATTATAGATCTCCCTGATTAGGACAACTTCCGTTGAAAAAGTTTTTCAATGTCTCCAAAAATAACAGAGATATTCTAATTGTTACTGGACCACCCTGTACAGTGCCCGGATATATTAATGTAAACTTGAAATCGGACAATGTTTTGTTCAAAATTCATAATATAATAACTGTTGTGGATCGCATAAGGGTTACACGCGATATACAAGAAAATATTTTAAATGAGAGCGTGGCAAAATGAAAATTGCATAATGTCCGAACATTAAAGCGATTCACCGTATGTAAAGTGTCTTATTATTTTGTCCGGCACTGTGCAGCTAATACGTGAAAGAGGGTGAAACTCCATCAAAGGGGTGGTAAGATCAAGAGAAGGAAGGAGAGTGGGGGAGAATGAGAGACAAAGGCACACGATAACGCAGCGTACGTTGTGTGGAGGGTGGGATCTCGGTCCCCTCCCCTCTTTCTCTCTTTCTCTCTCTCTGTCTCTCTCGCCTCCCTCGCATTCTGGCCCGCACCCTCCCCCCGTAATGTGTGTCGGTGGGTCGATCGGTATCTGGGTCGCGGGTTTTGGCAGTGCGATCCCAACCCCCTCCCTCCCTCGCGATCATCCCTCCACTTGAGGACGCGGCGCTGTGCTATATCCGCTGCGGATTTACGCAGAGAGTTTCATTTCGCTTCTTTTCTCCTGTACCGCGCGCGCGGCCATCGATTAATCTCAGTAAACAATCGAGACTCGCCGGGGATCCGTCGGCAGTCCAGATTATCGGATCCACCCCCAACTGGCACGGTTTTATTTTCAGTCTTCCTTCCTTTCGTTTTTTACCAGGCGCTGAAAACTCCACCCATCTCCTCCGATTTTCCACTTTACGCCTACTTAACGTTATTTACCAAGATCGCGGCGACACAGCGTGTCGTCCAATGCAAAAACGTCAGAAAATCAGAGTGATCTCTAAATTGGTGTCTATCCTAAAATGTTCATCACCAGACAGCGGACTTTGTGCATTTACGACAAAAATAAATAGGTGTAATTTAAAACAGTAAATAAATTAGAAGAATTTAAATATAATATTATATTATATTATTTTGAAACTTCAGGTTGTTCAAATTCAGGTAGAAAATTTTTATTTCGCACAGAGATCCGCTGTCTGTTCATAACAAAACGTGATTTCTAAAACTAGCTTCAATTTTACTTCACTGTCGAATTCCGTGCGTTGTTTCAAACGTGAATCTTCCGTAAGCTATTTGGTTTATTAATTTGATTTCTACAGGGTGTGTTGAGTATGAGACCTTCGTTCGTTTTTGTCGTAAACGCAAGAAATCTACAGAAAGAGGAAGGTATCGGATTCGATCATCCCTCCATGAACATTGCGAAGCGCCCTGTACAATTCCGTTAACTGCTTGGCACGTCTCAAAGGAGTCCCCCATCGGTTGATCCCCATAACGGCATTGCTTCGTAAACACGTGTCAGAGTTCGAGAAGAGCGGCTTCTTAGCAAGATTAACGATCCGCTATGCGAATACCGGCTGTTAAACGTTGCCGCGCGTAAACTTTTTTTACCTGGTTTACCGGCGTTGATTAATTTATCCTGATGAGGCTCTCGACAACGTCGCACACCTGATCGAATCGGAATTATTCATCGGCCACAAAGCCCAGCCTTCATTATTCTCGTACACATCGGCCTCGCTGAAAGAAGCACACACGCATGCACACAGACAGCAGACGGACAGACACGTACACAGAAATCGTACTTTCTCCATCGTGCAATAAATTACCCTTTCAACGAGTGGAATACGAACGTCGAGCGTTTCAATGCCGCGAATAAATTTTCCGGCGAGAATTATCGACAGAAATGATTGCTTTCAACCTGCACTAGAAAACTGCGAAGTTTCCAAGCCGGGGATGAAGAAACCGGAAGTCCCATCGCGAGAGATTGTTACTCGAATCTCGGGAGGGGTTCTCCCCGTCAGGGCCGTATCATTTGTTCATAAAGTCCAGACACTTTTATTGTTCACTAAGAAATTGATTTTCTCCACAATTTTTTGTCCACGATATCTTGAACTTATCGGTGGGACCGAAAATTTTCCTACAACCGTTTTATAGACACCTAAAATATTAGTTCACCCATAAGTTCTACAATTTTTTAGCGGGTCCTCGGAATTTCCTTGACGTCCCAGCAAGTTTTTTGTTCGTTTCGAAAATCGGCGAGATCGCAAAGGGAGGTTTCGAATCTCGGTCGAATCATGTTCTCTATGACCGAGTTCTACGAATCATCTACGTGGTCACGTTGCAAGATTGATAATGCAGTCTATCGGGGGATGGCTTCACTCTATTAGGACTTAACCGTTCAACCATGATGCCTTTCGAGGTTAACGTATGCACGATGATGACGATCTAGCGCACGATTGCTTTTCAAATGCGAGTCGAGCCTTATAACTGTAGAGGGAATTCAAATCGATCATTTTGAGGTCTTCGCTTCGAGATGTAACCGTTCACTCATTCTTACAGCTTATTTTCCCACTAGACAGGGTATTTCACCCAACTTGAATTGATTTTAACGATAAACTTGATTTTACGATAGGAAAAACAAATTTTCTCAAGGTCACTTTTCCGAGGATAAAGGTCATCGGAGTTTTTTTAAAATTGGACCACAAAAAACACATTCAACGATATGCGATATCTCGATTTCTGCAAATCAGCTTCAAAATGTGCAGGAAAACATCGGCTTACCGTCCACCAACAAAAGTAATTGTTACTCCTCTGGAAAGGCTGTTTTTAAAAATCGAACCGTTATCAGAGAAAAAGGTTTTCGGATGTTGACGAACATCAAAGCTGTTTGCAGTCGGGTCTGAAACGCTGGAAACGATTCAGGGGCGGTGTCTTAACGCTCGTCGCGAAAGAATCAGCGACGGAGCTGAAAAATCTCGTTAAAGGGAATATCCCTGACGCCGGGGCTGAACGGTCTCGCCGCCCTCTTTCCTCCCTCGACGAAGGTTTTACCGCGGAAAGCTGGAAAGTTCGTTTCGCGCGTTTCTTTCGAGATCGCAATAAAACGGGCCGGCGAAGATCGTAAATTACTCGCTCGCACATTTTATCGCTGGCCGGTTAAGCTGCGCGAAAATAAGGAAAAGGACTTTTCCTCGATCGAAATGACTAGACAGTGGATTCGATGCATTTATAACGAAAACGAGTAGGTGTAATTCGAAACAGCAAAGACATTGGAAGAATTGATAAATATTCTTATATTATTTTCAACCTATTGAACGTGGTAAGAAGGAAAATAAATATCTATTTTACTCCAGCTTGTTGTAATTCTCTGTAATTCTTTGTTGTAATCCAGTTTGTTTATAGTCACCCTTATAGTTACCCCCTCTCCTCGGATACCCGCCCACCTCTATTGCTTATATGTCGAAAAGATGTCCACGATGACCAAAGAGACTGCACGATGAGAGACTTGACCGTATTTCCGTGGAAGTCCGCGGTGGAACAGAGAAATCTCGTCGAGGGTGTATTTTCCCCGTGGCGCTTGAACGATTGCAACCGTCGGCGTCGCGTCGTCTCGTTCGTCTTCCGGGGAAACCTCCTCGAAAGTTTGCGCACTTTCGGGAATTCTCCACTCTATCAAAGTCGAAAAAGTTCGCAATAAGTCGGGAGCCCTCCGCGGCCATTGTAAATTGCTCGACGACTCGTTCGATGGACAGCCACGTGGCGCGAGTTTCATTGATGGGAACGAAATTCATTCAGTGGTAATCCACGGTGTCTTTCGAAAAGTGTAAGGCTTGCTTAAATTATTAGACTGCGGAAATTGATTTGGTGAAATATAGAACGTCAAGAAAGTCGTCAAGGGATAAAAGTAATTTTTGTTTCATTTCTGCTAGCCATAGTCGATGAAGAACATTTTTATTTCGCACAAAGATCCGCAGTCCAGTTATTAAATACTCCGGTGTTCGCAAGAATATTCCAAATATGTTTCGCTTCCTCGAGCGAAACAATGATTGATCAGAGATCCGAGGTGCTGGTCGGAAGACAAGGACTAATCAGACACTAGTGTTCGACGTCAATCTGTCGTCGGATTGACAGACCGTCAGGCATCGTGTTTCACGTCCGCTGACAATGGGGAGCATAACTCAGGAGACGCGAGTCGATTAGCGGAGGGTAAAACGAGCAAAACGGTGTAAAAGTGCATCCGGCTGCATCGGTCGCAAGAAAAATCCGGCGATCCGTCGAACAGGCAGGAGAACACGGTCTGCGTGGGTGTCGCGAGATGCTCTCTTACTCTCCGCGAATAGAGGTGGTGATCCAGTGCGAAAAAGAAAAACGCCGAAAAGCTAGTCGTAGAACCATTTTTCCAAGTAAAAAATTTTGTTCTAGCGAGGTATAAAAATGAGATTCGAACATGAATTTCTTCATCGATAATTTTGTGACTGAAAATTCTTCCTTTATTACTAAATAATGAAATTGTAATGGTAGGAATACTTTCGCGATCACGAAGAGCAGGGGTATAGAGTTTAAAATATACGGTTTCGTAAATAAAAATCATGTTCGACTTTCGTCTGAATTAAAAGAGAAGAAACATCGAAAAACATGGCGGTACGCGGTATTTTTAGAAAGATTTTTAGCGTTATTCTAGTGTTTTTAATGCTTGGCCAGGTTTCCGGCGTTTTGGAACAGTGTGCGACGGTTCCCCGAGGACCAAGAGCAAAAGGATAACGCGATCGCCTGCGGCGGCGGACGCGTGAACCCGTGATTGCACGCATCTGCGATTCGCGTGGCTGTGTTGCACGTGCCGAGGGGCTATGAATAAACGCGGCCGTTGCATCCACTGGTATAGAAAAGCACGCGTACACCCCCGATCATAAGTACCGAGACACCTGCTGGGCTTGTCCAAATATAATCATAATATTTGATCCAATGCGCGGCGAGAACTAACATTTACAATCGGATACCAAAAATAACAGCTATTTCAGTTTTCGATAAATTAAGCGATTCAAATAACGAGTAGACAGCGGATATTATCCATTTAAAACGTTAGAAACATTTTAGAATACGTATACCATTATATTATTTTGAATCTGTTACACGTATTAAGAAAGAAAATGAATTTCTACGTCGCTCCAGTTTGTTGCAGTTTGGGTATAAAATTTTTATTTTGTCTAATTGCGAGTGATTAAAATTTTTCAAAATTTGTATACGATCGGATTTGATGCTCGGAATAGGACTCTGTTTTTTTTAAAAGAAAATTTGACGAATGGTAGCGGATCGAAGCAAGCATCGTCTTCAAAAGGGAACTCTGAGATCCCCTTTAACGTCTTGAACTCGACTACTTGGTGGGCCATAACGGAAAGAGACGTCCATATATCAATAATTTATTCCCTACGAAACGGTAGCGATTTTTCCAACGCGTCAGCAATACTTTTACCGCCACACTAGACACATATTTCATATTACGCCACATTCCCCCGTCGTTTCACCATCGATCGACTTCGAATTTCCATGCTGGAAGGATTAAATCGTTCACGGGCCGTCATCCCATTCCCTTCGCGCAAGATAAACCTCAAAATGTCTTACTATGCTGCTTTGATAAAAATACATTGGCGGAAAAATTCTGTTTCACGAGAAATATTCGATTCTTTACGATATCGACGATCTCGACGAGCAGCCCTGGTTACAAACGAACAATTGCTATTTATTCTTATCGTCGTTGCTTCCAGCGTCGTATTTTGATACGTTTGCTTCATTCTACCGTAAGATTTGCGAAGGAGTTATGAACGAAGAACGCGGACCAATCAGGTTCCGTTCGCTATACATAGCAGGGCTCTGATTGGTTCGTGTTTTTAATCCCAATACAAGATCAAATAAAACTCGGATCATGTTGCGTGAACAGATTCTCGAGACACTGTACGCGAGAACGTCGACTTTTTGTTTTCCCGTGGATTTCTCGGACGGTCGAAACAAGAAGTATGACAAAACGATGCAAACGAGGAAGCAGTGTAGCCGGAAACCGTGACGCGTTCTGCTTTAACTCCTTCGTGGCAGGATCCGATCTTCCGACAAGATGCGTGTGGGAAGCTGGAATCCTCGGGGCTCATAATTTATTGCCCCTTACGCGATACCGTGTGTCCCGAAGCATCACCGACACTCGGGCTACTGTGCTCGAAACACTAATGCCGGGACATTAATGTTCCGGAAAACGTATCGTGGAACTTACAAGGAATTTACTAAAGCGAAGTCATTAATATGCGCTACGTCAATTCGTACAGTCATTTTCTATCAGGTATCTGCTCTACAAGGAGAAATCAAATCATTCTGTCGCTGGCAATAAACTCGGTCATATTTCTGAGTCATTATTAAACGAACGACTTACCGTTAATATTTCTAAAACTATAATTATACTATTTTCCGACATTCGTACAACAACTTCAGTCGACTTGGTGCTTCGAAAAATAAAACGATAAATGCTGAGCCACGTTTACGATGCTCAAGAGGAGTCCACGAATTAGAATAAGTTATCGATTCCAACATTAGAATGATTCCACCTATTTGCTTGAAATATGCCATTGCGCGACGCGGCACACAGCGTTCCCAAGAAGAAAGCGAGAGACGAAGGATACATGGCATATTTGTTTCGAGCACAGGTCGATATCCGGCGGCGACAACAACCCCCGTGGTCATTCGTGTACGCTTATCTGTTAGCTTCTGTCCACCGATCCGTCCATCGACCGCGCGTCCAGAGCGTCGAATTTGTTCCATGAAACGCCACAGTTCCGTCGCCAGCGGTGACCATAATCCCGTGAGATACTTCCGCAACCGTTGGAGCATTATTCGCGAAACACGACAAGAACCCTAAGCAGCGAGAAACCCGCGGTGGTCTCCAGTCATTTATTGCTCGGACCATCCCGAACGGATTTACCTGGAACGAACGGTATTCCGAGAGATAAGATTTCCTTATCCGGTGGACCTGTCCAGTTCTGTGGGTTACGGCAGGACATCGACCGTGTCCAGACGATCATTATCTGCGCCGATAAAATTGTTAAAGGGTGGCTCCGCGTTTTCTCGAGCAATCAGGAATTTTTTCGAAATATTATTCAATAAACAACACGATCCTTATCCAAACTTCTGTACAGCGGGTTATTGATTTTACTAACCCGTTGTCCCGGCTTTATAACGATCAGATTCGACAGATTCAGAAGTAGTTATTTTTCGATAAACTGCAAACGAGAAGGTTCTAAAAGAAAAAAACACAGTTTACTCTGCAAGAATATCCACGAGCGAAAGAACAAGGGAAATGATTAATCGTTGAAACGTTGCTGTAAGAAAAGAAATATCTGCTTCTTCCCCAAATATTTTAGTACTAATAGAGCATGCGCAAACGAACCAAGGATAATAACGAATTTTTGTGGAACTTTCGGCACGAGGAGAGTCCCGTGTAAACATTTGAAAGTTCGGTGTTACGCTGTGGCTGAGCGAAACGTTGACTTTCAGAGCGGTTTATTTCTGAATTTTCTTAATTTCCACGTCGACCGAAAAATATCATTGTATTCGAACAAAATATGAGGCCCGGAGGTTTGTCTTTCGGTCGCCGGGATGATTTCAACCCAGTAACCGACTTTCCCGTCGTCCGAGGCGTTCTCGTTCGCGGGCGAAACTCCTTCGGGGCTCTTTAAGACCGAAAAGTTTCTGCCTGGAGGGAAAAAGGGGGGAATAACAGCGGTCCTATCAGTCCGCGACTCACTGGGAACATCTTAAGCATGGCTCCCCTCTGAAAAGAAATATTATCGGAAGCGGAATAACGTTTATCGGGCTACGGTTCCGTAATTCTCGCGGCGAGAGATCGAACTCCAACAATTTCGCACGCGGAGACCGGCTGCTTCCACATTTTCGGTCCGCCATTTCCGGAAACGAACAACGCGGAATTTCTTTTTCGCTCAATTTCAGTTTGTATTTTTTTGTCTCACCGACGAGAATTCAACGCATTCGCGGTCAGAGTTTGTACAAGTAACAGTGATTTATCATTTTCCATTAATCCTGTATCTAATTTTCTTATGCAGGTTTGTTAAATAATATTTATAGAAATCGGAAACAACGGTGTAAGTTACGCGCAACATACGACGCTCGAACTGGATTGTATCCTCGGCAGCAGCAGCGCGAAATATTTGCGAATGCGTACGCGTATTCAACCGATTCGACTAAAAATTTCTATTTCCTAAATTTTTCATCTTTTAACTGAAATTTCTGTTTCCGATTAATCGAGCACATAGTACACGAGCCGTTGCAGCAACATTATTTACATATCGCTCTTTCCGAGTGAAAGAGATTTTCTTCGTTACAGTAATTCGTGCACGCTGACTGATAATTATAATTATATCTCGCTATCGACTGAAAACATATAACTCGTACATTCCGTATAAATTAAAGTGAATTGCGAAAAAGACTGAAACTTTCGCGTACACCTGGTACTTTCAAGAATCTTTTTAAAATATATGTATACCATTTCCTTGTACAATAAAAGCCTGTACCGCGATCGTTAATAAATTTCGCAATAATTCGAAATAAATGAGATGGACACGATACGAGGGTGAATTATACATATATATTCCCCCAATTGAAAAAGAAAAATGAAGGATGATCGTACGAGGGACGAAGGAAACGTTTATTATCCGGTTTTATCTGACTCAAGAGAAAGATCAAAATTTAATCTTCTCCGGAGCCTCTAAATCCTTCAAAAGGGTAGCACGATACTCACGTAGTATCTGTGATTCAGTGACATCTCTCCTATTCTCTGGGTCCGGCCGTAGCAGCGGTGTCCTTTTTACAATTGGAAACTGTGCGCAGGGGTTCCGGAGCGTCTCCCGTCTCAGACGCGCTTCAACATTTTTTCCCAATGCTGTTCTCGAACCTGTCGTTCCTCGTGACCCATCGCAATCTACTTTACATCCCTCCGAGAAGGAGCCGACGATTCCCGTATTTCACAAAAAGGCGAGAAAACGCCGACGAAAATATATATACATATATATTCTACGATCCTCTTCTTCAACTTCTTCCGCTACTTGTTTTTTCTTCTTATCTTTCCCTTTTAGTTTCTTCTCCTTATGCTGTCAGCTTTTCGCTTCCTCTGTCACCGGCAACTAATCGATCCCGTCAGTCTTACGTGATTATTGTCGAGCTTGCAGTTACGATCCCTGCTCTCCTCATTATTGTCGGTTTTCTTTTTTCTAGTTGTGTCGCGCAAGCACGCGCATCTAGGTCATTGCCGGTCCTCTTCCGTCATCGCGGTTCTACTCTCAGATTTTCTTCTCAGGCTCGAGTAGGATCCTCCTGTGAAAAGCGGAGAGCGTTCACCAAGTTGACAAAGGTTCGAATGCGATCGACTGACCGATCCTGTGGAATCGCGGACCGACTCGAGCTACTCTGTTTTCCCCTATTGATCGCGATTCCACTTGGCTTGATTGGAATTTTAAACGAGTTTCTATATACCCTCCAGACAGCTAGCTGAATACTTAATCCGTCCAGCTACCGAATAAAATTCATTTGCCCGGAAACTAAGCAACCCGGGATTCGTCGCGAAAAGTCGCGCTTTGTAGAGAATTCGATAACAAAAATTTAAAGCGTTCATCTTGCAGATCCGCGTCAATTATATACACGTTGACAATTCACCAAAGCCATTAGCATAAGAAATAAAAATTTCCATGCACCTCGATAGACTGCTAATAGTCTGCCACATAATTCGAAGTAAACGCAAACTCTACGGATGTCGAAACCTATGAATATTCAGCAGAGATCCTGCGACATCTCTCGAAAGAAGGCTCCATACCTTGTCCAAGCAGAAGAAAAAATGCAATTAATGCCTAATGAACCGAACGACCTGTTCGCGGAAAGTTCAAGAAAACCTCAGAATCAGTTTTTCCAATGGAGACGCGCGGCTCTCGGAGTACTTTCGAAAGAAACTCCTAGCGTAGAAATAGTCGCGATGGCGTAACACTTTTGCGGTTAGGATCGTCGATCCTTTCATATGCAAAACTTGGCGTTGCGCTTTAACGAGTGGTATTGGTTCTGTCCGAACGCAATCGTCCGCGCTCAATAACCGATTACACGTTAGAGCGGCCAGAGGGCCGCTTTCGTAATTAAATATTCGCGAGAGGCACACGGGGAAAGCGGTCAGTTCGACACCGTCTCCAATATTTTACGGGACTTGCTTTGAAATACGTGCCAGATCCGCTTTTCAGAGAACTTGTTCGGCGCGAGCGTATTCATAATTTCAAAAATACAAACGAATATGCATTCCGGGTCAGGTTCCCGGATGAGGACGTTGCTCGTTAACGTCGCTACAATCGGATAGTCGTGGACAGAGCGGAATGCGGATCGAGGTTTCTGCAAAGCGACCCGCATTTTACCGAATGGCCATTTTGGGTGGAAAAAGGTCAGGTCAGAAAATAGATGTAACATTCGTATATTCTTCTTTGAGAATGTTTGCTGAACAGCGATATAAGCATAGAATTTAGAGATCGTGGTTTTTAACGTTTATTCGTAACACGCGTGTATTTACGCGTACGTACTTCGGTGCGTGTCATTTTTATTATACGTAAGACGTCTTTGTCCTATCTGGGAGAAACGAAATTACTTTCCAAACGACCTAATAGGAAAATCGAATTCCATCAAAGATAGGAAGACGGTTATTTCATTTTCTTTATAACAGATGCTCGAAAGTCCCAACGTTTATGAAACAGATTTGCAGAGACCGTGGACGTATCCGAATTTATGGAACGACATAATAAAGTGTCTGAATATTGATGATCTTAGGGATGAGTGTATCTCGATTTCTAGAACATCTTCGTCATCTGAATTTTCTAGATAAACGAGTCGCTTCGTCGACGAAAGAAAAAGGCTGTCTGGCATGCAGGACATTTATAAGCACTTCGTTAGAGCCAGAAGTCCCCGGTTTTATCTACACGGAAAGACATCCGCGGAATAACCGGACCGTTCCGTGTCGCTGGATCAGCGACTCGCGGACTCGTTCGAACCGGAAACCGCGTCCCTGAAGCGCACGACTCGTCGCACGCGCTTATCACCCTTGCGAAGAGTAACAGCCGTCTGCCGACAGGCCGAGCGCGAATAAATAGCTTGCACGCGAAACGTCACTTTTATGGCCCGGAGCTTTTAGTCCCGCCTGTAAAAACGTCGCGGTCCATTAGCAACAGCGACGATACGGGCGTCACGACGCGCAAAAATTCCCGCAGACTGCTCGACAACGTTTTTCTTCGGCGAGCAACGACAACGCGACGCTTGTGTCCGGCGCAGTGGGTCGCTCGATCGCCACAAATCGCCGAAACGCGGCCAAAACTTGAAGACCCCCCTGGACTTCGTTCCGATGTACACAAGCTCTAAAACAAGAAATGGCTGGTCCGCTAAAAATTCCATTCACCGTCTTCCCTCGCACAGCGTTACTGCCTCGGGAGTACGGAGGCTCAGAAACAGGGCCGCATTAAGCTAGCGCGGGGTCCGTAGCAAATGTTATCCGGGGGCCCTAGGTTTTGCACGATAATGAAACAAAACACAATGAAGGACCTTTTTTTAGCAGAAATATCTGTTAATAGTAGCCAGGGCTTTTTCTGCTGCAAGCGCGGGGCCCTTGGAAAAGCACGGGGCCCCCAGAAGAGCCCGGGGCCCGTAGCATTTGCTACTTCTGCTACTGGGCTTAATCCGGCTCTGCTCAGAAAGCGTACAGATGCTACGTTCTTCGACGTTTGCCGAACACAGAGAAGGACCGCGCGTAAACGACAAAGAGGGATCGAGGGTTGAGGCAGTCGGTACATTTCAAACGGCTGCGCGTCGATTACAATGTTAATGCAAAAAGGAAAGTTTTATTTTTCATTCGTTTTGGACCATATTTACTTATTTAAAGGGTGGTCATAACTCGCTATGACATGTCTAAGTAAATTTGGGGAATCCAGGGAAATCACAAATTGAAGTGCAAAACGGTGTATTTGACTTGCAAAAGGGTGAATTTGAAGTGCAAAACTCGTAGCGACGCAACAAAAAATAATATAATTTAATCGAAAGAAATAATTAATTAATTTTAAATATTGAATGATCGAATGCACTTGAATTTCGAGTGCAAAACCGTATTAGTCCTAATTCCGCGGAGTGTATGACAGTGAAGCGGTCCGCGCGAGTGTCATCCGTCATGGCGGAAGAGTACAAATGGAGACGGACCGGTCCGGTCGCCTATTTTCGCACGCGATGCGATTATGTCACGGGGCGAAGGTCACGCAGTGTTCTCTCTCTCTCTCTCTCTCTCTCTATCTTTGCTCCTCTCTCTCTGTACGTATCTGGAAAACGCGGGCGGGAAACGTTCATAGCGATGGCCCCGGGACGATCTGAGGGGAAACTCGACGGAAAGTTGAGGCGAAAGCAAAAGGGGACCGGCTGGATGGAGATAGCGGGTAGCACACACGCCGCTGCTCCTATTGTTCTTCGTTCCTGAGAGGCCGAGGTGCTGCCAATATCGGAACGTTCCGGCACAATATCGGGTCACGAAGTCCGGCCCTGTTTCTGGCAGTCGGGTGATAACTCAGCCGACGCACCCGCCGCGCCGCCATCAATTCGATCGAATTCGCCGTAATTACCGGTCGGATTAAATGCCCCACCGGAACGCCGCGCCGCGCCGCGTCGCCGCACAGTGGGCCAAACGGCAATTCTAGCGACGAATAATGCAAAAATTAAATGTCCTTAGAATCGGAAAATTTTACCCCCCACCATAAAATAATGCGAGACGAAAGCGAAAGTTTTTTCCGTCTACGTCAATATCTCTTTGCGCGTTTCAAGTCTAACGAAGAATATTGCAAAAACTTCTTTAGAATAGGAAAATTTTCGTTTCAGCTGCGACCCAGATAGCGAACGACTACCCACTATCATAAAATAATGAATAGACATACGGGTTTTTCGCATGCAACGCGAACTTGATGCGAAAGCGAAAATTTTTTCCGTCTACGTCGGTATCTCTTCGCGCGTTCCAAGTCTAGCGACGAATAATGCAACAATTTCCTTAGAATAGGAAAATTTTTGTTTCAGCTGCGACCCAGATAGCGAACGACTACCCTCTATCATAAAATAATGAATAGACATACGGGTTTTCCGTATGCAACGCGAACTCGATGCGAAAGCGGACAATTTTTTCAAAGTGAAGAGAGAATACTGGTAAAATGTTTTTCACCGAAAAATTTTTCAGCAGTCGCCGATTTAACAATTATTAATGATACTTATATTCCCATTAGAGATCAGTGAAATTTGCATAATGAAAGATTGATCGGCATCGAGGATAACACGGTCGTCTCCGTAACTGCAATTGCATCGATCAGCCATCAATTACACGAGGCACGTGACCCTGTCAGAGGCAACGCGTGTTTTCCGCGTCGTCGACGTGGAAATCCTGCCAAGTTCCCGCTGTTAATTCCTAAAAAATCATTCAAAAATCGAGCGACGTCGATTTGCTCGTTCGATTACGAATTCGAACAACTGTGACCCATTGTTATCCAAACATGGGTCTAACTGGAACGACAAAAGAGAAAAATTGTTGGCTATTTATAGAAAAAAATCAGTAATTGGAAAAAAGTAATAACGATGCGCAGAATAATAATAAAATAAAAAGTATTTGCAAGCCGTTGATCCAGTAGTAATATTATCGGTACCGTTACTCAAAATATTGTTTACATTATTAAATATGTTGGCATCTAATCTCGATTACTAAACATTTAAGTATTGTAAGAGTTATCGTATCAGTTTCGTACCCGTGAAATTGAAAAAATCATAGAGAATGGAAATATTCCAGGTCGAACAAATGTTTAATTCTACTGCAAAGGGTTAAAGGGTGTTCGCTCAATTTCGTCCACCGAATGTACGCGGAAATTGAGTGGAAAGAACTTATTTCTCCACCTGATATAAGCAAGAAGAAAGAATTGCAGCGTCTCGTTAGCAAGACGAGTCGCGGGTCGCTCGCGGGCAGAGTGTTTCCTTCCGATGGGTAATTAGGAAAGGAAAAGAGGCGCGGGAATGGGTGAGGCAGGGGTAAAAAGGGGCGAACATAATTTGTCCCGGCTCGTTTGTGGGATTTGTGGCCCGTCCTGGACCGACCGCAGCTCGGCGGGACGCAAATAAAAAGACGCGGTTCTCCTGCGTGTCTTTATGCGTGCTGGCAGCCTCCGCAAAGTGTCGCTGTCACTCGTACAGGAATAAGTTATGAAACGCGTCGCGTATTGTCGCGACCGGAGAAAAAGTTTTGATCCCTCTTTCCCGCGACAAGAACCTTAAGCCGCACCCACGCTCGTTCGTTCGCTCGGCCACGCTGGTTCAGGATCAACCGGGAGACCCATCGCGAGATCGACGGGCTAAGAGGACACGGGAACACCTCCGTCAAGAATTGATCAACATCCGACCCGCGTCGAATTTACATCCCGGAGACCTGCTTGATTGTAAACTCGTATTAACGGAAACGGACAACAAGATCATCCGCATTTAATGCGATCGCTGTCGCGTCTCATCCGTACCGTTTCTAACCGGGCATCGAAATAAATAGTTATCTTTTGTTTTTCAACAAATCCTGTTCTAAGAAGTCAAAATAGAATTTTGATTTCGGTTTAAAGAAAACTATAATAACGAGTCTGATATTGTAAAGCAAGGGGTTAATAATATAATGTGAAAACGTATGAAAATTAATGTATCGTTAAAGAATAACGCCTGAATCGGATATGAAACTCGAGAAAAAATTGTTGCATCAACTTAAACGAGAGTAGATTCGATTCGTCGAATTTTTATGAATGTTTCAGTGAAAAATATATCTTTACTTTTCACAGTCTCCATTCTCTCGTTTTCCAAAGTCCAAGAATAAGAATTTGCGTAACGAGCAGTCTAGTTGCAAGATGTAGCAAGTTTTGAAATAGAAAGAGAACTCTCTAAACCGCAAAGGGTTGAAAGTATACCCGACTAGATAAGATCTACGGACGCGTGAAAATGATCCAGGTCAAATTTAGTATAATTTTTGTTAGACCGGGCTCAGGGTCCTGCTGTGTCGAACAATAGTGTGCATTATCGTGCTGCCACGTACATACATACTGCTTCGTCCTACATATGTACCACCAAACTATCCTACTCCCGTAACATCGAGCTATCATATTACTGTTCTGTCGTACTGCCATACTATGCACTCTCCTCTCGAAGTTAAAGCTAATTGCTACGGCAGTGAAGCGCCAGAACGAGTCTCCGAAATAGCGTCTGTAAACTGCAACCTAGATAAACCAGCTCGGAGAAAGCCTGAAGGAACTTTTTAGCGTAATTTCGCCGTAGGCTTGCCAAATAGCGGTGGCCCATTAAAACACGTAGCACAGAGCTATCAACAGTGGCTATTAACAACAGGACCCGCGTAAAAATAACAAAGTCGATCCTCTCCGAATAAAGAATAAACTCCGAGAACAAAAAAGAAGAAAGGAGACCGAGTAATCGTAATAACGGATCGAGAATCTCTGAATCAACCGATAGTGGAAAATCGATCGAAGTTAATTATGAGGCGCGGATGTTTGCGGGAACCCGTGGAGCTGTGTCTTTGACTCTTTGGCCCCGTTGGAATTCCACGGACAACGAGAAATTTGTAATTAAAGGCTATTCACGCGAAAAGCGAACGCTTCGACATTCGGGAAACGGGCTTAATGAACCTATAACACGGTGGTTTATTCGCCGATGCGAGGCGCGGCGTTCGTAGTTCGTACGCGTGAAAAATCTGCTAGTCGCGTCAGAAATTGCATCCTAATCGATGCCGTTGCTCGTCAGTTTTATGTAATTCCTAAACAACGCGGACTGCGACCGTTTTCCGCCCGAGTATCGACTTCCGTGTCGCTCGCTTATGGAATCTGCTGTTTCCGCATCCGGCAACCATTTTGTTTTCAATTCGCCTTGGAATCCGGTATACGATCGTCCTCCTCGTAGCACATACTCTGAACTTTCACGCTAACCGTGCCACGAGCGGTTGCATATTTTTTGTTTTATGATTATTCAGATTTCCAAGATGCTACCGTTAGAAATTATCGAATAAGCTTTTGCATTCAAGCACGCGCGTTGTTACGAACATTTGTCAGAAATCCGAATGAATTCGGTCTTTTAATTTTTATAAAAATTAGGCGTATTACAACGGTACAGGGTTAATATTTTGAATAATGGTACAGGGCTAACAATGGTACTAAGGGTTTTAAGAATTTTCAGAAAAATGCTTCGCACGGGTGATGATAATTGATCCAGTATCGATCAGGCGTCATTGCCGGAGAGTCGAGGGTTGACACAGCTCGCGCGGCTGGCGGAAAGTGTGTCATTGGGGTTGCACCGAGAAATTTTCTGACCGCGACACGATGATCTTGACCCGCCCTAAACCGACGCAGAACGAACGACGCGCGGTTTTGGTCCCAACCCGGCGCCGCGCGGCGGCCTCCTTATCGTTCGTACATTTTTTGCGGTCCGTTGAAACCCAGATACTCCCCCGCATCGAGAATCGCAGGAATCGACACAGTGGTCGGAACCGGGAATTTATTTTCGCTCGCGCACGGATACATTCTCCGCTCCATCAGCCCGGATCTACAGACGGCTGCACAAAATAATGGTAACATCTTGTCTTCGCCGTTTGTGCATTTCATTTTTTAGAGAAAGATAAGAATCTTTTAACACCTCACTTATTTAACCGAATTATCGATCAGAGCCGAGCAACATTAATATTTTAAATAGCGTGTCTACACGAAACAAAATATTTTATTCGCCGCAGTAATCTTTGAAAACAGAATTCATTTTAAGAATATTTAGAATATTTGTATTTTATCTTTATTTTCAATTACGTACGTCGCTCTATACGAATTTGATAGTGTCCGGACAGTTATGATCGGGAGTGTACTTTCGTTTTCCTAGGTCGACAAACCAATTTTAGGCGGCGAGGTACAATAATTACGACACGATGCAACTTGTTACAGAACAAAGATATTTCTATTAAACTTTTTGAGCGTGAATTATCGCGTTGTTGCCTCTTCGCTCTCGTATCTGCTCGCACAAGCCCGCGGCTCTTTTAAAGGGAATAGACACGTAACGCGCGCGAATTTCCCTGTCTACCGGGTGTTCTGTCCGAATCGTTCCTAGCGTGTCGATTGGAGGATAGAAGGATGGTTTCTAGACGTATCTATAAATCTCGAAGCGGGGTTGAAGCTCGGTCATCGATCGGATGAAATCGAGAAAAATATGTTCGATATATATTCCAGTTCGACGATTTATAAGGGACGTTCCCGATACCAGCGTGCACACCCCGTGTATCGCTAATCCGTAAATGTCTCCGTTGTAAATGGATGCTGTCTTGCGCGTGAATTGCCGTAACTCATCGCGAGCGCACGCTGAACGTGTCAGCGCCTAGATTAAGCCGCGCATTAAATCAGTTGTATCTACGCCAGTGATTAATTTCAATTATTGTTCGTCGCTAGAGAAATTCCGTGTCCGGCCCTTTAAACGCCGACGAGATCTCGCGCGAAAAGAAAGAGCAACGATGCAGCAATGTTTGCGAAATGGAAAAAGAGACGAAATTAGCTATGTTAACAGATGTTAATCAAACCGTGCAGGAAGCCTCGCCTCGCTATAATAAAGTGATTCCGGCTACAGTCTGTTTCAAGATACCAGGACAAACCGGATGGCCATTTCAATCTATAACGATTTGAAGTTTTCTCTGAGATCTCAACATGAAATTGATCACGCTTTCGACAGGGGATGATCGGGTCGGAATCGATCGAGGGTTCGATTAACAGCTCGGACAGATGATAGTCATTTGCTATCGCACGTAATTGTTAAACAATTTAACTGTCAGTCGCAAACTGGCGTGCCGCGATGGTACACGAACCCGGGGAGGCGTGGCGAAGACGTAACCGGAGAGGTGGAGGAGAGAGGTCGTGAACTCTCTCGTTGGTCGATTATACATGATCAACTAAAATTAGTTCGTTGTCTGTCTCACGAAAGTTGCTGAAAGTTCGAGGAATCGTCGGGGGACTTGACAACTCGCGAGTCTGCCACCCCCGCAAGAAGACCAAAGTAATCTGAATAATCGAGGCGAGCCACGCGAGTCGTGATATAGTCGATGCGCGAGATCATGCTCCTAGAATCAACCTTTAAAGACGAGCAACAACGTTAATTTGAAGAAGGTGAATTTAAGTAGAATCTTATTGTCAGTGGCAATGGCCTTTGTAGATGCGTAGTTAATCAAAATCGTACCAAAATCTATTGAATTTCGTGTTCTAATATTTTTTGAAAATTTTCATACGCCATAAATCAATAAAGATCCGCAGTCTATCCCTGATAGTCACAGAGAGGAATCGAAACGACGCGACCTACCGAAGCGGATTGAAGTGAGAGAGAGTGATCGAGAGAGGGGTGGGGGGGAAGCGTTTGAAAATTGCGTGGCGAGATTAGGATCCCACCGCTGGTTCTCGCGCGCAGGAAGGAAAACAAAGATCCGTGGCCGATGTTGATAACGCCGGGCCATCGTGTGTTTGCGCAGATTAAATTCATCGATCGATCGTGCAACGTGAAACAAGAGGATATGCCTCGGTTCTCGGCATTGGAAGATGACTACGAGCTCTCTACCGCGGTACCCGTAGTCCCGTCACCGTGGTCCGGGTTCGTGCGAATCAATAATCTTCTCGTACACCATTAAATCGCGCGATAAACTCGGCCGAATCGTACCGAACAGATTGCGAAACCGGCTTGTTCGAGATGGCCGAGGGAAAATTGTGTACCTACTGCGGCTTCGATCGTATCGATCGACCGTGTAATTCCTGGATTTCGGGGGGACCAGCTAGCTGCCGTTTGTTAATTCTGTGAAAAGGTGGATACGTTCGTCCAAGCCATTTTTTTCCGAATCGAGAGCACTTTTGCGCGCTTCGATCGGTTCGAGCCCTGTCCGCGATTCCATAGCTCTTGCTTCTCGACGAACCTCGTCGAAAGCTCCTGCGAAAACTCCTGCGAAAACTCCTGCGAACAAGGAAGCTCGAAGCTGATGAGAATCAGCGGACGCTTCCGGCCGCGTCGACTCGTCGACGTATCCGCAGTGCCGATTAATCACCTCGCCCCGGTTTCGACAAGACGCACACCACCCATAGCTCCTATCCGCGTCAGAGTTCACCCGGAAGGTGACGCCGTAACGATTCCATTGCACTTTGAACCTTCACCGAGAACCTGCGAATTAATTCACTGTCGGTTTTTCACCGTGTTCTTCTCCGCGAGCATTTATCTTTCCATTTGTTCGATACCGCGTGCTCTCCCGGGATATTATTGGCCGTCGAAGTTTTCGATCACACTCGCCCCCTCCACTGGGAACGTACCAACCGATTCAACACCGATCTCTCAATCTACCGTCTTTCGGAATACTTCTTTTTCCTTTTCACTTATTCGACTTAATACTAGTTAGTCTCGCTTCGAATCTTCACTGGGAACTTATGAACCGATTTATCGCTGATTTTCCTTATTTAGCTGCAAAATATGGTATTCTCGAGATTTTATTGTCGAAAGAAATTTGTAGTTAGCTTCGCAAAGATTGTTAAGTTCTACGTCGAACCTTCACCGAACCGATTTATTCATCTTTTCGTTCCGCATCAGAAAAGCATTTGTTCCAGAACTTTATTATGCGATCGAGAGAACTGAATTACACTCGAACTCGTGTAAACCGATCGTTTATCACCGCGTTTCGAAATCCAGAATTTTATTGTCGCACGGAATACTTAATTCCACTTGGAACTTTCACCAGAATGCGCAAACTGATTTATCGCCGCTTCATCGTCCTCTCTCCGGGGAGATTTATTTTTCCATTCGGTCGCAAAACAAACCGTGTCTCCCGACCATTGTATTCCGTCGATCTAGTCAATTTCGCTTTGCGTTCGCCGGAGAAAATACGCGAACCAATATAATCCTCGATTCGTCAGCATTTCTTCAGTCGTGGAACATATTCTATCGCAAAGATACGAAAAGAGAAGCACCATCAGGATTTTTTTATCTGGTTGGACCCTCGAAAACTGTTAACGCGATCGAATCCCACAATTCCAGAAAAACGAGCGAAAGTCATCCTCTTTTAATATTTATTCTCCAATCGGATCACGAAGGTAAAAGCGTCTTCTATAAACCTTGTTGCGATTCATCGTCGATCTTCCAATATTATCGTAATAGTTATTGTTGGAGCGTTTCAGAGCGTTCCTCCGTTAAATTATCTCCTTCCATCCGTATCTTCGACGTTTCTGCCGCTGCTGGGAACGAATGAATTTCCAAAATGTTGTTTACGTACGTCTTCCGTCCGGCGCACTCGCTGATGCAGAGCTTCCTCAAGTTCCGGAGTTATGAACTTTCTTCTCCCCCCGAGGTGACCTACTAAAACCATGCATGTTCGACATACGTTCCGTCCCGGACGGCGACGACCGCCTAGCTCTCTGCGCTCTGTATTGTCGGCTCGTCTCAACCGTTCTTCCTTTCCTCGAGGAACATCGTTTCCTGCTGTATTTATCTGCTTCCGGCAAAAGTAACACCGATCCGCGGATAAGTTTCTCGCTTATCAGCGGGCTTGTCCGTTGCCACCGAGAACGAAATCTGATCCGTAAATATCGTAAAGAACGTATAAAAACGCGGAGGTCCTGTGCATTTCCTGTGGCCGTAAAGCTATTTTCTTCGCAAAAACAGATTGTTTGTTCCTAGGGCCAGCTTCCTCCTTCGATGCCAGCCTCCGTGGACATCGAAGAGACAAGTTAGCGGCTCGAGCGCTTCCGGTTTCGAAAGGGAGCTTCCGCGAGTCGATGACGGGACACCGATCATTCCTCGCGGAACGCCAGCGTCTAGCGAGTATTAATTAGTTCCGAGCAGCTGGAACATCGACCTGGTTTGCTCAGGAGTCACGCGTGCCTTTCATGCTTCGAGACAATCAGCCGGGATCTTGAAGCGCGCAGCGACCGTCTCACGGTGCATTACCGGGCAGAGGATGCAGCAGTTTAGATGCTGAGCAGGCTGCCGCACCGACTTCACCAATTATTGTCGAACCTGCGATCGATTGTTCGCTGCGAACGCGTTACGAAGCCTCGTTCTTGCCTCTTCTAGGAAGTTGGCGCATTAAAAACACCGAGAGCTAAATCGAGGATCCCGTGGTTCGTTGTTTCGTGTTCGGGAGAACACGAAAACCTCGAAGAGCTTTTCGTAACGAGCAACTGGGTCCCGCAGCTGACGAAGAGAAAGGGAACTGGTTTCCATCGATTTTTTCCCAACCGCAGGGTCACAGGAAGAGAAAGCTCCTTGGGGCACCCGTTATCTGCTGATCCACCCCTCGCGACTGGCAGAGATCCTGCGGGATTCCATCCCTCTCGGGACACCAAGAGAGATAATTGTTACTCCCTCGACCGGCACACGACGGTGTCGCGCAGAGAATTGATTCGCGGACTGGGGGAAACGCAGCCCGATCGGGACGGGAACGAGGAGGATCGGTGCACCAGTTCCACTTTAACGCAATCAATCTTCCTGGCGGCGCGGCGTCACCCGGAAACAGCCTGCGTTCTCCCAAACTCGATAGAATTTTTGCCCACTCGAGTCGCTTAACGAATCGTCGCCGATCGTGGATCAAGCGTGCTCGATGAGTCTGTCAGTTATCTCGATCATCGACGACCCATTGAATCCCGGGTTACTTTACTCCAACTCGAACCACATCGCGATTCGCGTCGATCGTCGTCTATTATTGTAGAAAAGCAGGCTCGGTTTCGATCTTCTTCGCCACTTAATCGATCGTCATCCGGTCCCAGGGTCTCGTCCGGTTGCTGTACGGTTTAGCGTCGTCGAGGGACCTCGAACACAGAAGTGTTAAACACGCGTGAACCCTATAGTTACTGTGACAATCCCGTTGGACTGGTTCGAGCGATGTAAACGTGCCGAATCTCTCGCTGGCTGTTCCCGTTGTTTCGCGCGTCGGTCGGTCTAAGCCCGCGACGAGCGGGACATACACCCGGCGCTGAATCGCGGCCAACTGAGAGGGAGAAAACAGCCCCCTAGATAGCTACCAGTCGGTTGGCTGTGGCATCGCGCACGGAAACCCCCTGCGCAACGTTCTGCTCCCTCTCGCCCCATCCTACGATCGCGTCTGTCGGCGCGGAACGCCGACGTCCAAACGACGACGAATTCACCCCGTCTTCGATCAGACCCTTCGACCCACCAAAACCCGGCAGCTGAAATGGGGAAATCAGTTTCGAGATTCAACCCTTTGCACGCGGCGCGTTGAAATTCGAAAACGGATAAACATGAATTAAGAGGTACAGTAGCGCGCTACGATTGCAGTATAGTTGTACAGTCCAAATGCTGTTACCCCCAATTCTAAAAAATGAAACTTCGGACCGATCTACGAATTGTTATTTTTATCTTATCGAAAGTATTAGATCGTTCGGAAAGTAATTTCGTTTTCCGTGTAGATGTAATTCGATACGGTGAAAACATTAGAAGAATTGAAAAATATTGTTATATTATTTTCGACCCGTTAATCGTACTAAGACAGAAAATGAATTTTTATTTCACTCCGGTTGATTGCAAATCGAGTAGAACATTTTTATTTTGCACAGATCTGTACGCGTTTGTAAAGTAAATGGTTCGGTGAAATATAAAGTATGAAAATTGTTTTTAAGGTAACGAAGTCGTCGAGGGATGAAATGAATTTCTATTTTATTCCTGCTTTCCACGATAACTGCAGAACATCGTTTTAAAAAATGCATATTTGTGAAAAGATGAGGAATTTATGCGACTTCTTACGGGAGAGTAGAAAGTTCCGTTTCGAAACGATGAAAAATTGCTAGACGTTCTAGTGGCTTTACAGAGGAGTTATCGATAATGAAACAAAGAGTCCTCGAAACGCGTTTCCCGGGGAAACCGGTGTGCAGTCCTGTCGCCACCGTATGGTGCAAAGTTTCCCGGGAGCAGCGATAAAATTACCGTGGACCTGGTACAATGGACTTAACGCAGTAATTAGCGAACGGAAGCTCCTCAGCGACGAGTTACGCTAATAAACCCGATTGGATTTTGCCGTTCAAAGCAGCCATGCTGCCTGAAAATTCGATATTCTACTTTTCAATGAACTTTCGTTCCCATTCGATCCTCCAACGATCCGCAGCACTCGAAACAGAGAAATTGTACGACGATTAAATCGTTTAATCGGCAACTGCTGCCTTAATAGTTCCGTCGACTCTGTTGTGAAACATCGTCGGGCACGCGGTGAAAAATAATTTCATAAATTGTAATCGACGCGACCGATCGATCGGATTGACCCCTTCAGGTGTGTCGCAGAGAGCTTGCGATTTTTAAGCCAATTGCTTCGAACATAATCCTCAAAGGATGCGGAGCTTAACTAACTGCGAGACCCGAAGAATATTCGATTAGCACGATCTTGCATTCGAGCTTTGCAGTCACCAATGCGCGAACGTCTTCGACTTTGTCGCGTACTTGTTTCAACTCGAGATAATGGCAAGCAGATTATAATGCGCAACCTGAAGGCATCGTGTCACAGCTTGGTGATTTTATTCTACGCGGTTCTTCGTGTCTATGCAGTTCTCTATTTTGTTTATACGAATTTTAAGAAAGCAGAGTTCGCTAGAATTTTCTTCTCTGTGGAAGCGCCTTGGCATCTCGATGGAGATTAAAATTGCTGTAATAAAAAAGAAAGAAATCTTTCGGCCCCTGACAACTGTGAAATTCGTTTTACGATGTTGTAATGTTGCTTTTAATGTAACAAAATCGTTAAGAGGATGAAATCAGTTTTTACGTTACTCCCGCTTCCGACAATCGATGCAAAACATTCTTAATTTGCATAAAGATCCGCAGTCTATTCGTAACTATTGATTTACGCGACTGAACGAGTGAGTTTCGTCGAAAAGCGAGCATAATGCGAGCGATCGAAACGCCGAATCACCCTCAGTTTATCCGACTGAGCGGAATCACGAGACCACACTAGGAAACGACGAAACCATAGCGAATTAAATACCGTAATAAAAAGCCATTCCAGGACGCGAGCCCTGGACACGCCCCAGGAAAGGATTCTACGTATCGGTCGCAACCTGAATGCGGGATAAATTGCTTGACAATGTGCGCATCGAGCCACCCTTTCTTCCCTCCCGCAGAGATTTTTTGTTTGCGACCCCGTGCCACGAAGGGATACAAAATACAATGGAATCACGGTACGGGCTGTTTGCGTCACGAGCCACAGGATAGCAAGAGAAAGGAAGGGAAGAAAGAGAGAGAGAGAAACAGAGAGAAAGAGAGAGAAAGAGAGGAGAAAATGTGGCGCGTTACAGGACGAGTCTCGGAGTCTGTTATTGTCGACCAAGCAGGATGATTTTCGACGGAACGAATTTCGTGCACTGGAACGAATGAGGAGCATCGGACGCAGTACTTTTCCCGATTAATCTTCAACCCTGGCTCCAATTTGTCACGAGCTTTCGAAGAGCACGCGCTCCACCGTCTCGGATCGTTCGAGGAGCAGATCGGAACGATTGCTGTTGATTGCTGTAATCATCGTTTTAGCAGGATCATCGATCTTCGTACACACCGACGCGAAAAAATATCTGCGTTGTCCCCCGAGTCGGACGGCCACCCCGTTCCAAGCAATTTTCTTGCGTGATTTCTGTAAACACTTTTCCACTTGTTATAATTAGACTGAGGATTTGATACGTTTATCACAAAAATGGGTAGTCGCAATTTAAAACAGTGGACAGATTTAATATTATAGAATTTGAGAACATATTTTGACTAATGGTACAGCAATTTTTAAGGGTCAATATCGACATTTTCGGCATTGCTAAACATTTAGAAAGTGACGTAAATGCATTAAATACCGATACGAGACAAATCATTTTTTACTGTGGATCTGATCGTTGAAGAGGATCGCGAAGACACCGTAAAATTAAAAGTCGCGAGGGGGCGGATGAGGGGGGGGGGGGTACGTGCAGCTCTTTATCGATCAGCGACCCCTTCAACTTCGCCGACATCGTTCGAACTTCCTCCTTAAGCCCTAACATTATTATCAAAGTCAATAGTTCGCCGAACTATTCGAACAAATACCTTTACGGGGCGTATAATCGAAGGGAACGCGGTTGGAGGTTGAAGGGTGGTTCGGGTGAAAGGGAAAGTTGCGTCGAGGGGGTCACTTCTCTCTTCTTGCTCGTCCCATCGGCGTGCGAGAGATTTGCGATCGCTTTATTAAAAGTTCCAGCTGCTGCCAGCCGATCGCCTATTCCCCTAGTGAAAGTTTCTAAACTCGGTATCTATGAATTTCTTGGCAAAAGGATTCTTTGCCAGGCAGAAGAGGAATAAGAAGAAGAAGATTCTTCCGCATCGTATCCGTGGAAGCATTCGCGTCACGAGCACATCGATACAGATGTCCGCCTTCTGTTGCTTGTTGAACGCTACGCCAGGAAAATCCTTGCCAAAACGGACAGCTGCTGCCCACTTGCTTGATCGGAACAGTCACCTCGAAAAATTATGTAGTATACATACTGAAGAATTAACGTACGAGGCTCGGTCCAAATTCTATTCGAGTGGAACTTTTTCGAAACACGGCTGACTTATTTTTCATTTTACGAATACGTGTAATGATTAGACAGCGGATTTTTTTATGCATTTATGACAAAAACGAGTAGGTGTAATATGAAACAGTAAAAACATTAGAAGAATTTAAAAATGCTGTCATCTTATTTTCAATCTATTAAACGTATTAACACTTTACCTGGCCTATTAATAGGATTTTTAATAACTGTGCTGCACCAAAAGAAAGCATAGAAATTTTCTTTTACATTACAATCTGAAATGAAAGTATTCGTTGAGATAGAAAGTACCGAGAGCGACCTGTTAGTTCGCAATGAAAATTGCTGTGTCAATGTTAAAGGTTCTATTAAAAAGTGTTTAGCCATGGACCACAGATTTTCCAAAATTATGCAATAATCACCGGTCGGTAATGTGCTGAGAAAGAAAATAAATTTCTACTTCGCTCAAGTTTGTCGTAATGCAGGTAGAAAATTTGTATTTTGCTTTATATTATTAGATACCAACATATTTAATAATGTAAACAATATTGCGAATAATGGTCGGCAATTTTTAGTGGTGACTCCTGAGTTCCCCTCGACTGCCAAGGGTTCGAAAAAGTTATTCGTTTCTAAAGGGTGTACGAATAATTTTTTACACCGATTGCATATGGATCCAGTGGTTTCTGGAAAGTGTTAAAAACATAATACAGAAAATGTGCTCGTGTTTATAAATATTTACAGCACCGAGTATTTTCGTTTCATCGGAAGTTTTCTTTCTCTGCCGTTTAGTTCCTTTGTCTTATCGTTACGAGGATCGCGGCGGGGCCATGAATTACTTACCGTCATTGAACGATCGCGACGCCGAAATTACACCTGTCTTTGTCCTGGGCTATCTGCCGCGCTGATACAATTTCAACGGGCCCCGTGGGTCCCCAGATTCTCCCCGCGAATGTATATATCACGGTGCCCGTGAGAAATTATTAATGAAGCGTTACTGTACGAGAACGGGGAGCCAGGCGAATTATTTGGCCGATAAATCAGTCGCGTTTTCGGGAAGCGGAGCCCGTTGCTCGCCACTGTAACGAATTAACACGCATCGCGAGCCCAGCATTGAATTTATCGTCCCCCGTGATAGTTCACGAGCGCGCGAATCCCGTCGCTGCAGTTTGAGACGTCCATGATAAAATATCGACCAACGTTCCCGCGCACTGGCCCGGCATTTTCGAACTAATTTCACCGGCGAATCTCTGCCGCGTGGATATTTCGCAACGCTAACGTCCCAAGAGAGTGTTCTGATTTTTCGTTTTCGAAACATCGAGCTTTCGCATTTTTCTTAACCCCTTGCCGTACTTTAACGAGTCACACTTGTCGTGAACATTTTGAACGAAGTCTAACTAATTTTTGAAATGATATAATTTTGGTTCGCGTGTAATCAAAATTTAAGCATTGAAATAAATGTAGTCGTTGACAAGCCAAATGTAGACCACTTTCATAATTCAGGGCACATATTGGATCTCAATACTTTTGAAAAGGAATAAGCGCGTCGTGGTATCGCAGTGGGATAAATTCGCGGATGAAAATTGAAAGGCTGTCCACGATTCCGTGACCAGGCTTTATCTCGTAATTCGTTGCTAACTGCTATTTTTTACGAGGCCTGTTTCACGGCTGTCGGACGTGTGCAGTTCGATAACGAGCTGCAATCGCAAGCTGCACTGACTGCGAGCGCGAACCCCGATCGAATACCCGATACCCTCGATTACGGTCACCTTCTAATGGTCGATGGTCACTCGTAGCTCACCTTCGACCTTCGTTATGGCGATCCTTACCCTTTAACGTAACTTATAAAGCGTGATCATTAATTGCAGAAAAGGGAGCTCGCAGGATACTGCACGAGCTGCTAATTATAATTCGTAGTTTCCACAAAAATTGTCTCAGAACATGTTTTTATCTGGTAAACAAATTGAACGATCGAAAATGTTGAAAAAGCATCGAACACATTTTTAAATGCAAGGTGTGTGTTCGAGTGTCGTTGAAGAACGAATGAAAAAATAATTTGAGAAATGAGACGTCAATTAATGTACGGACGATTGTAAGTAAAAGGAAGTTTGAACAACTCGCATCGAAAGTTAGCGTGGAACGGTAGCATTAACTTGCAGATTGACACAGCGGTCGTAAAACGCCAAGTACTCCCGTTTGTAACAGTTAATCACCCGGAACGAAGGCACCCTGAGGAACGCTACATTAATCTCGTAATTATCGCAACATTATTTATTAAATATTACCGTCACGAGCCATGAAGCAATACAAGTGCGTAAATTATCGAATCCGAACTATAAAACGCGCAATCTTATAAAATAACATGATACATACGTGCTAAGATATACATTATAAACAGACCGCGGAACTTCATGCATTTATAAGAAAATTGAGTAGATTAAATACAAAATTGTAGGAAAATTTTGAAAATCGAAGATGCCAATATTAAAATTATTAAGGGAAGAAATAGCAGTCTATTTCGCTTCTATTCCTTGCAATCGATGCAGATAATTTTTATTATTCATAACGATCCGCAGTCTAATTATTAATTACATTCTTTATTAATCGCCATAAATCGGACTGTGAACAATTTGTTAAACAATTCTACAAAGTGTCGTAGAGGGGATAAAATAAAAATTCATATTTTTTGTATGGCTACTCTGAGTTACCACGGTTTCGAATTTGCGCGGCGCGCGATTAGTAATTTAATTGATATTTATTACGGTGTCGTTGCACCGATAGGGTGTTATTGCCCGGTGATCCTTGCACGGAGCGAGTGCAAGGGGTGGCGGAACACATTTGCGGCTCCTGCGGCGCCTGTGCATCCGTGTAGCAGCGGTACATACGTGCGATGCAGACGATGCGGAATGCGGCATGCGGCGCGTCACAGAACGTATACGTATACGTATACGTATACGTATACGTGTGACGTATACAATCGCTGGTGAGAATTACCCCAGAAAGCGGGCGCGGGCGCGGACGCGGGTGCCGTCGACGGGGGTGGAAAGCACGCTTCTAATCAGCCTGTTCGTTAATCCGAAACGCGGACCCGTGGCATTCGCATTGTTTTCCACGAATTACAAGAGGAAATAGGTCACAACCAAAACCGCACGCAACCGTATCTACGCGTCCTATCGACGAATGCATCGCGTTTTTCGCGATTTCGATCAGTAACGAGTGGATTTTGTATTTTGTGTGGTCGCCGAAAATTGCGATTCCAACGTTTTCATGAATTGAAAAGCTGCTTCGTGTTAGTATCTTTCATCGTTAGAGCTCCTACATACAGTCGCATCATTCGTGCACAGGAAAAACGTCACAAATGTAAACATACAAATTTTACAGGAGACCGCTTGAAAGTCCTTTGATAGTTTAACCAGCTGTGGCTGTTTGTGGAAGTATTTATTAACGTGAAAATGTATTGTATGGATAATCGTCACCCCGACGTTGAATGCCCGGCGCGATAATAAATAAGAGCGTAATCGGTGTACAATTAACGCGCATAAAACTGTCCGCGGCTTCCGTGATCTGCAATTAAGAATTTTGTCATTTGACGGCGGCCAGAGTGCCGCGCTATAATTCGACCCATAAATAATTCATACGACGGAGGTTGCACGCAGCAATACCCCAGCATTATGTGGACGAGCCAGGTGAGGGGTAGCCCGATGAATTATGAATATTCAGCGTAGTTCGCACATCGTATGTTTCGGAACTGTCCGGCATTAATCCCTCCGATGCATGCGTGGATTCGGAGTGGCTTGCGGAATCCCATCGGAACTGAACCACCTTCTTCCGGGACGGATAATGGCGCTAACGTAATCGGACTGCGTGATCGCGGTAAATGGAAAATCGATCCGAGATTTTCAACAAGACTAACGCGCGTGTTACTAAATTTAACAACTTCCTCGGAACCAGAAGATTTTACGCACTTTACGGCTGATGGAATCATTTATTCGGATTCAACGTTAAACCTACAATATCGTGATGAAGATTCTGAACAGAGTCTGATACATACGTATGCCAGGTTTCGTTCATTTACAGTTATTGGAGAATATATAACCGTACAATAGATATAAATTTTCTCCTTTTTCTAGGAAATTATTCGAATTACAAAGAAGTTCTAATCACTGAAACCGTAAAATAAATCGTAGGGCAAGGGATTAACGCTAAACCTACCGAGCACTAAAAGCGATTCAAATGTTTCAGCTTACAAAAATGACGGAAATTTTTGCCTTTCTTATCCAAGCTTCCATCCTAGGAGATTAGCGGTTAAAAAGCTACGAGTATATCAAGAACAGGACATAGAACAGGGTATATTCTCTCTCGTTCCCGAAGTTAATTTCAAAAATCCGTGCCCACGAAAAAAGAGCGCAACTCGAAGATATAAATCGTCGGGCTGTAATCTGCTTCAGTTTGCATTTTCGTTTTAATGCTTCGGCCGCACGGTATTGCGAACGACGCGATTTCTGTTTGAACTGGACCGTCGAACGGGCTTGCGTAATTAATGGTGCCGCGCCGGCTGGGATCGAGCGAGGCTTTCGGACGCGTAACAATTTCGCTGGAAAAATGCTGCCGGCGAAAAGATGGACTATTAAACAACCATGCGTTGTCACAGAATCTATGTTTCTCTCGCGAAACAAATTATCGTATGCGTATCTACACGCAGGGCGATTCAGCCGACTGTGTCACCTAAATTACATACTTGTAAACTATTTGGATCATGAAAAATAGTTCAGTCCAAAGTTTTCTCTTCGGATAGAAAAGGATCGATAGAAAAATTCTTTTTCTATTTTGCTTTTTTATCTAGTAAATTATTGTAAACGATAAATTTTAATCTTGTGGTTGAACAGAGAATCGCTAACATCGTTTCGTTGTATTACGTAGATTCGAGAGAATTTGGATTTATTGACAAGAACAAGATCCAGAGCGGCAACGTGACTGGGCGATACAGATAGTTCACGTGTCCCGAGGATAGAACGCGCAGCTTGAAAACGTTACCACCCGGCGGAAAGTTGGATGTTGAACTTCAAGTTGCGTTGAAGTTTCGCCGGGTCGCTCGCGTTATATGCACGTGCACGTAGGGGGTGTAAACAGGAACAACTTCCAGCATACTAAGCGCGCGATTCTATCCTTCCAGTGTGGCCTTCTATGCATGAGATTCCTTTTTACGAATCCATGATTCGTTCCGCGAATAGATTGGAACAAGAAAGTTGAAGATAGAAATTCTATGCTAAACGGATCACGTTGCAGGTACAGATAGAACAGATTCAAATAGACGTAATGTGAACGATCGTGTTTCTTCCAGGTGTCCAAAGAACTCTTCACGTTCTACACAACTCGGAGCAACCAGCCTCGGTGTTTTCCATCCTCGAATCCGGAAACAAAGTGGTTCCGTTGATAGCAGATGGCTTGTTCGACCTCCTCATGTACAAGATATCTAGCATCTACACGAACAAGATGCAGAAGATGGAGTCGAAGGGGCCGCGGTTCGAGATTGGCGATTTCTGTGTGAAGCTCGGCAGCGTCACTATCAATCAGAACTTCAAAGGTGTCCTTGTCGAAGTAAGTACGTACAATTATTAATTTAATATGTTGCTTACACGATGACGACCCGTCGTCTCAAGGCAAATAGACCACCCTGTACATCTATCGACAAGAACATACGAATACCGAACGTACGAAGACAAATTGAAAGAATACTTCCTCGAATCAACGAATCGTGTTCGTTCTCATTGGTCGAAATTTCGGACTCGTGCTTCCTGACCAATTTCCAAGCGGAAGTGGACGAACCCGTGGTATGCCCGCAATCAATAGACCCGACGAGCACCATATTATCAATCGATATCGCGACGAACAGTCGCACGCGACTGGCAAAAACATCCGTCAACGACGACGGTGTTTCGGCAAGTTTCGATCGCGGGTTAATTAGATAGCGGTCGTTTCTCAGGGTTCGCGTAACGAGTTTCACGAAAATCACCCGAGCCAGACATCTGCCGCAATTATTCATTCAACCGATTATCTCCGGCCTCTAGCCACCCATCCCCATCCCCCGAGGGAGAAGAAAAGTTTTCCAGGCGTTTGAAAACTTCCAGATACCCAAGCTCGAAACTGCGATTTAAAACGGAACAGATGCCGCTTCCTCCCGCCTCTTCGTTCCCCCGAATCTTGCGTCGGTGTTGACCTTAATTGGTCTTCCGAGATTCGTCCCTCGAGAGAGAAAGGGAGTATCAGGGGTTAATCATTTGGGTCAGTTTAACACGTGTATTTTCGACGTTTTGAATATCAAGGTAAACCCGAACGACGACGACGTACACACCGACGAACAAAATTCAAAAAACCAAACATGGAGTAGCCATTCAACACTATTTCTTGGCAAAGGTTGAAAGTAGTTACTTATCGTTTAGAACCTTAATATCGATTCTAATTATAATAGTCGTGTTCAGAAGCATTAGGAAGATATACGAAATAAAAGGAAACATTTTTTCAGAAATGTTTAAACGATGTTTAAATTCTCCTCAGTCGTGCTCGAGAAATTCTTCATCTTGCTGCGGTCACCCTAACCGATTTAATCAAGATCAAAAAATGATCGGATTACCGAACTTCACCAGATTAGTCGAGTGATCTATTCCTTTCTCCGGGTGCCGGTTCAGGTGTCACGATATGAGCGAGGTGGCTGTCACACGAACTGTAGCCAGAGTAGCGGCTATTACAGCGACAATGGCGGGACTTCCGTTCTACAAGGGTCGAAGCTGTTCGTGCGGAGGAATGTGTCGGACTACGTGGTCTCTAAGCGATCCACCGCACCGGCCATTCGTATCGGTAACGGCGCTGTTTGTACCCTCCCACGACGTCGAATACGTTACGATAAACCCCCGGTTCCACCATTAATTTCAACGGAGATATACTACGGCGTCGGGGCCCGCCGACTACCACTAACTCACGGTCTACGCTCGGAGTCCGCTTTTTTCTCCAGGGGAAGAAAAATGTCGCGGGAACAGAAAGTACACAGCTCATGAGAAAGATACAGCGAGTTCTTCGAATCTTTCCCAGCGAGTCGATTTTAAAGAAACATGTAAAACGGCATACAAACGTTAGGTTGTTCGGAAAACAAATTGGCTTCTTGTGGAAAAAGACCAAAATAAATAGACGAACAGTTTCTTCATGCTCGTTGGAGACAATTTTCTTTTTAGCTGTATCCCATTGTAACCTGTTGTCCATCTTATAGTGGTTTAATAAATCTGAACAAAGTCATGTGACGGTTATTGAAGTTTCCCGCAATTGTTTTCATTTTTTTTT
>CM052189.1:15813658-15841273 GCA_028455805.1 Lasioglossum figueresi | reverse complement strand
TTTTTTTTTAATAAAGTAGTAACTATATAATACTTGTTTAGAACTAAAACAGAACAAGAATTATATACATATACGTATGCATACATTTGCAAGTCACCACTGCAGAACCTATTACAACATGTTCTTAAATGTCATTTATCAAGTCAAGATCGTTAAATAAAAATCTAAATTGAAATGTACTCTCGATATGTGCAAAATCGAAGAAACAGATTTTCTTAATTTGTTACGGAAGAATCCTCCAGAATAAGTGTCGCAAAGTATTCGGAAAAATTGACGAGCAACTAGGTAGTAAATATTTATGCAAGATCCGACTTCGAAAGCGTATTTCATAAAAATCAGACAAAGAAGAAGACGTCACCAGGATTTCTCTAGCTTTTCTTCAACGGTTACCGTTGAAAAGCCGTAACTCTTGATCGAAGCGATAGCTGATCCTTTGGCACCGAGTGTTGGAGATCTTGATCGGCGAGGAAAAGAAGGACGAAGAGAGCAGCTTATCGTTTCGTCGAAACGCAGAACGCATTGCCGTTCTGTATGCTCTTTATTATACGTATATACAGAAGATTTTACATGTATACATGCCTAAGGTACTTATAAATAAGGAATACTTTCGGATGAGGTGTTCCATTATTTTCCCGCACACGGTTTATATCCGGCGAAACCCTTTTCTAAAGGAAGAATAAAGTGCAACGCTCGAGGGAACATACCGATACACCCATTTTCATTTTTTTTTCTCCCGTTTCATTCTAGTCAACCAATGACCCGGCAAAAGTGCCAATTCCGTGTCGAGCACTGTACGAAGTGTTCGTATTCTGTATCCGTACCATTATTATTCGTTTGTCCCGATCGAAAAATAAAAGGGAGGAAACGTTTTACCGCTACTATAATTCTTTTTCATTGAAACTTCATCAACACCCATTCAAAATATTACATTATCGTCATCAATATCTTTCGCAGGTTGAATACAGACCCTGTGTCGTTCCCGGAAGCGCATGGGAGCTAATGCGGGAGTTCTTGCAAGGTTTTCTTGGGCCAACAGTATCCAATCAAGCCCCGCAGTATTTACAGGTGAGAATTTCATAATAAGACTGAAATTTGTGTACACTGATCATTTAAATTTAACTCGAAAATTAAACATTTCTTCCGACCTAAAATATATTCATTTTCTACCATTTTTTAAAGGCTGATACAATATTTAAATGTTTAATAAATAATTGGTTAGATACTAATATTTCTTTCCTAATGTAACATCTATTTATTCGATTCAGTCCTCATAAATTGTTAAGAGAATCTTAAAAGAATTGACCGTTTTAAACTGGCGAAAAAATTGAGAACGATATAGTTATGTTTCTTATTGCTTTTTTACAGAACCGAATGAATGATATCTATCAACCTCTAGATACCATACAACAGTATTTGGAACACTTTGGTCAATACCGAAAAGCCACGGGTGTGATTTAAGACAGAATCCATTCAATTTGCGGAAAATCGGGACAGGAATATTTTGTTATGATTGAAAGATTGTAACAATACACTCCAATAAATGTTTTTTATCAGATACGCGTGGTTGAGTTGATAGCGACACCTATACGAGATACGGTGAACGCTTGCCGGTTATATTTAATTTCGAATAAACTTCCAAAAATCGGTCAAATCGGATTGAGCTTAAATTTTTCATTAAAAACGTTTCCCAAAGGGCTTTTTAGCGGCTCGAAAAAATTGCCTATTATTTTCTACATTACCGACATAATAAGACTTTTTTTTTTTAGTTGCTCAAAATCCCTTTTGGAGATATGTTTTTTATGCAAAATAAGGCTATATGCAAAATATTAGTTCAACCCGATTTGACCGATTTTCGGAAGTTTAGCCTTGATTTAATTGATGAGTGAACGATCTTCTATGCCGACGTTAATGTTTAAAAATATACTCATATTTTTTGTTTCCCATAGGAAAGAAAGAAAAATCGTGATCTTATATTATAATCAAAATATTTTATCAATTTAAATTTTCATAACTTTATTCGTATATAACTTCGTTCGTATATTCTGTTTGCGGGAATTTAAAATGGAAATCAGTTCTTGAACTCACCTTTGAATCTCTCTTGTATCGAATGTATTTACATGGCAATTGTGAATATTTATACAAGAATGATGTGGCAAATTTTACATTACGTCAATACCAATGCACTATTTGCTCAAGAAAAACTTTGCACAGCTAACATTTCACAGTTTTATACTACCTCTAGCTACATTAAATTTTCATACTTTTTAATAATTATTAAATTGCGTTTTATGACTACTAAAGCGTGATGCTTTAATTGCAAAACTACATTACACTGTTATATTACTACACTTAAAAAGAAACTTACGTAAATATACGTCGTTTAATTGAGCAAGTCATTGACAAGAAAAAACAATTAAATAATCAAGCAGGAATGGATTCAATGAATAGTTTCTATAGGAAAGGTATCTATGCATTTCACTTTTCCAAAAGCTCGATGTTGCCATTAAATAAAGACTGTAATATACAATTTAATATAATTTGATACTACTTTTATGTTTCTGGAACTCTGAATAAAATTGAAGTAGTAAATTAAAATATATGAAGTAGTTCTTAATGCAGCCACGAACATTCGAATGTTTGGAGACATAATGTTGTCTGGTCAAAGTTTAGTTTTCACGTATCAAATTAATTTACTTGAATCTACAAAATCGCAAGAATTTCATTGGTCCATCGAGGCTATTCATACAATCGTACGATCGAACGATCGCAGCGCCTCGTTCTGTCGTAAGTCACAACTATTGTCTCAGGCGGCCTCGGCCTCAGGTCTCGGCGTTCTACCGTTCTAGTCGACTGGAAGCGTGGTCATTGTGTGAAGGTTTTTACATCGAGATAAGCTGCCAGGTATCGAACAAAATTACCAGTGATAATGGAGGTATTTACCAGTAAAATTATAAATACACTTTACCGAACTACATCCTTCGAAAATCGATCCGTGGAATAACGTACTTCTCTTGTTTTTTAGATACAAATATTGACCGCAAAGTCGTCGAAATTCGTATCCAATGTATTCGTAAGTAGTAAACACACAGTGTCAAAGTCCAACAGGAACGGGAAGTTGTATGAAATGCAGTGTTTTTATACAGCATTCATAATCACGATTTATTTGGGAAACCTTTTGAAGATTCAATTCAAATAATCATGTATTATGTATACACAATGTCTGTTAAAAAATTATCATAAAGATAATGTTTGTAAAATTTACATGCCAGTAGTTGTAAAATTAATTGTCTGCGTTATTTCTTCTCTTAATGATTTTAATAGAAAAGAAATCATATATTGAATTGCATCTACTCAATTTTTTGCCACGGAGGTATAAAAACTTTTTAATAAAACTATAATTTTTAGTTTTCAGTTCTTTTCGTAATAAAGTTTTTATTATTTCAAACGCGTCTATATTATTATATCTATTAGAAAAATACAGGTAAAAATTCGAAACCGCTACTATAAATGCGTGAAGATCCACAGTCTATTTACGTCATTAATTTTGCATATGTTCGCTAATGTTTTGTGTGCTTTGTATTTTCTTGTACAGGTAAAGCCGACTACCACTATCAAAGAAGTCAAGGAGGAGTTATATAAGTTAAAAAAAGCACCGAATATTCATAGGCAAAGTTTAAGACCTGATCCGAAAGGAAAATCTTTGTCGGATTCAGATACACTGAAAAGTTTGTCCATCACCGATGGAGGAAAATTGTATTTAAAAGATCTTGGACCACAGATCAGTTGGAAAGGTGTGTTTCTCGTGGAATATGCTGGTCCCCTAATTCTGTATCTATGGATCTATCAACGTCCTTGGATCTTTTACGGCGATGTTTCCACATCGAAGGTGGACACATCAGTCCAGTAAGTTTATTTTAATGTATGTATGAAAAAGCTAGTTAACAATACTCTAACCAATCATAATTTCAGTGTAGCGGCTGTCTGCTGGTCAATACATTATGCTAAACGACTCTTGGAGACTTTGTTTGTGCATCGATTCAGTCATGCAACAATGCCATTGCGTAATCTTTTTAAGAATAGTTCCTACTATTGGTTATTCGCAGCATACGTAGCGTATCATGTGAACCACCCACTATTCACAAGCGCAAGCGCAATGAAATTTTCTGTGGGTCTAGCAATGTTCTCGCTTTGCGAGCTTGGCAATTTAAGCATTCATTTAGCTCTGAGAAATCTGAGGCCAGCAGGTTCCACAGTGAGGAAGATACCTGTAGCTACTTCAAATCCATTCACACTACTTTTCAATATGGTTTCCTGCCCAAACTATACCTATGAAATTGGTAGTTGGATTGGTTTTACCATTATGACATCCTGCCTTCCAGGTAATGCACGTTCCTGCCAGGACTTGAAAGCTGTTGTGAAACAGGTTCTTGAAACTAGCATTTCTTGAAAATTTTCAAAAGCCATATAATTAACTGTTTTAAACAGTTGTTTTCAGAACAGTGCACAGTCCTGGTTTCTATTCCATTAGAAAGAAATAATGCGTATACTGACACTGGAATTATTTATTTCAGCTGGTCTGTTTACCTTCGCCGGCGCATACCAGATGACTCTCTGGGCATTAGGAAAGCACAAGGCGTACAAAAAAGAATTTTCAAACTATCCGAAAAACCGAAAAGCCATCCTTCCATTTATGCTTTAAGCGCATGGCAGCAATTTAATTTAGGAACATGGTACCGGTAATTATTACTCTCATGTTTCCAAGTTCTTTGGAATTTGTTACCAATATTTTTATTCTTTAAATAAACAATTTACACGGGAGTACTTGCAATACCATACTTACAGACTAATCACTAAAAGTTCAACTTAAGTACCTGCTCCTCGCACGGTAGTTTATTTATTAATTGGATTATATCCTCTTTCATTGTGTTTATAATATTTTGACACTCTTGCATCTGCGCTTTATAAACAGCCTGCAATTCTTCGTACCCGTGACACGCGTTGCGCAACTTCTTTTTCGCCTCGGATGGTGTAACATCTTTTCGATTCAGCCCAAAAAGACCTTCCATATGCAATATGCGTTTTCTAGCGTCTTTCAATTCTTCTCTTAGAGCATTCAATTCTCTGATCAAGAGAATATTCTCTTCCATCGTTTTATTCATATCTTTGCCGATACCAGGCGTATCCTGAAATACTTGTTTCCGAAGAGAAGCTACCGTTCTTTCTAGATGATCCCTCTGCTTCACGAATTCACATTGAGCGTCAAAGTCTGCTTTCCGACTACGCAAGAAATCATCGCCAGCGCTATACTTGTGATATAGCTTGACTATGGCATTTTTCAACGCTTGTGGCTCTTGCACAAGCCCGGACGCGTCCAGCAAGTCCACGCGAATTCTCTTTAAAAGTTGCTGACACCTTTTGCCACGTTGCTCTTCGTGTTGCACTTCGCGTCTCGCCGATCCTAATTTTTCCCTCAGTTCGTGCAGCTGTAATTCTAAACTAACGTTGGTCTTATGAAGATTCACCAACTCCGTCTCCATATCCTGTATCTTTTCTTTTAACTCTCTGATCTCTTGATCTCGTGGCTCTATTTGATTCTTCAATTCGGTGATTTTGTAATTTAACACGAACTTAAACTTCTCTAGCTCCTGGTTTAAACGTTTCAACTCGTATATCTGGCTTTCCCTGTCTTGGATCGACGTGTCTCTGTCGCCTATCTCTTTCTTTAGATCCACCTTGTTTTTCTCTAATTCCTGGATGGTCGATTGGAAGTAACCGTACTCATTCTGAACTCGTTCCACTTGTCTCTTCAGCTCCTCGACAGTTTTCTGGCTAATTATGTACCTGTTCCGTATCATTCCAACTTCCCCTTTTAGTTTCAAGTTCAATTCTTTCTCCTCGCGCAACATATTCTCATAATTCGTTCGTAATTCTAGAATCTCTTGATCGGCATCGTCCTCTATCTGCGCTGTCAATTGTTCGTGAACCCGTGCCTGGTGTGCCATCTCGTCTTGAGTTTCCTGTACTTGTAATTTACATTGATACAACAACGCTTCGTATTTACCCGTCGCGTTCTCCAAGTTTTCTGTTCCTCGTTTCTCCGATTCCACCAAACGTTTCTCGTAATCTTGTCGCAGGGCGGTCATATGTTCCTCCAATTTCAGGAACTTGTCGTATTCTGTGATCAGTTTAGCATCGTACGCCATTTCCACTCGTTTCATCGTTTCTTTATGATCCTCTTTCATTTTATCTATATCTGCGTTTATTATGTTTAGCTCGCCCTTGTGATCCTCCTTTAATCTGCTTATCTTGTCTCTCAGTTCCTCGATAGCTTCGCAGTATCCTTTATGAAGGTCTCGAACTTTGTCGTTGTGCAGCACCTCTATTTGTCGCATTTTATATGCGAGCTCGTTCTCTCGTTCCCTCATTCGAACGTTCAAGTCTTGTATAGTCTGTATCTTCTCCACGAGGTCGCCTTTGCTAATTAACACCTCGTTCGTATACTTTATTTCTTTTCCGGTTTTTCCCTTTCCTTCGGTATAGTGTAGCTTCCAAATGCATAAACTACCATCGATTCCGGTTGATACTAAATATTGTTGATTGAAGGAAAGTGCGATCTGCGAAAGCACCGCTTAATGTTAGTATTGGTACTGTTCGACAAATTTTTAGATTTAATTCCAAATTTTTGGTAGGTAGTAAAGCTCACCTTTGTAAGGTCCACAGAATGAACGTTGAACTCTGAATACTGCACAGGTTCTTGAAGCGGATATTTCACTGACAAAATATTGCCGCCGGGACAGACAAGAAATAGAGCTTGATCATATTTCCCCAATATCATACTATTCATAGTAACTCCTGTAAGATTATATTCTCGCGTCACCTAATAGAAACAATGTTCTTGATATATATGCGTGATAACGAACGAGTCGACCGTATACATGAATGAATTACCGTATTTTCCTTTATTTCGCGTATGACAGTATCACTTCCGATACAGTATGCAACCTGTTCATCGACAGATAGCGCGATATCGTGTAAGTTTCGATTTTTTAAAACGATTTCTGCGAAACGAGTACCAGTAGTCATGTCCCACTGGTATATAACATCCTCGCTGCCCAATGTTAACAATTTCGTGTCTGTTTGCGACCAAAGTAAAGCTTTCACTCTATTGGTATGTCCTTTCAAAATGAAGTATCTCGCGAAATCAACAGTTGTGTAAATTTGTACAATATTTTCATTCACAGCAGCAAACAAATGGCCACCATGACTAAATGTTACTGTCTTACAGCATCTTATAGGAAATTCTTCCATTGTTAATAGATCGTCTATCAATATAGACATAAAGCGTAGCTTATCACTGAAACCGATTAAACAGAAAAGTCCAGTGGGATGCAGAGAAATCCCGCAAATGTGCTCTGCATATTGTTTAAATAAAATTAACTTTCCCGACTCGAAATCCCATAGTCTTACACTATGGTCGACTTCCCCGCAGGTCATGAACATCGACTTCCAAGCACACATCGAGAGATTACTAATAGGTCCATAATGTAATGCTTGACTCAACACCTGTAGTTCCTGTGGTTCTGGATCTACATTCAAATCTGGCCCCCATAATCTTGTATGAAATAATTGCGGCCAGCTTGTTGTAATCACTAAATGATCCACATTTATATTAAGGTTTATAGTATTCACTTTATATAAATCGTGATTGTCATCTTTCGACATTTGCATTGGAATTATGTAAACGTTTCTTTTCACGTATTTATGTTGACTTTCTCTTTCGAATAGCACAATTGTCCTGAAACCATGCGCGTACGCGAATCCTTTTGGAAAACCAATCAAACAACGAATATTATTTTCCCAATCGCCAGTGTCTTTAACGTCCATAATCGAGCCACTCGCTTGTATAACATACTCCTCCCGTATTCTCAGATTCATAGATGTTGTATCACTCATTTTATAAATATTCTTTAAATCGCCATTCTCTAAATAAAGTATTCTGCCGTCTTTGGTACCGAGCAACAATCTATCCGAGTTTAACCAGGCCATTGAACATGCTAGTATATTGTCTGCTTTAGAGAATCCATATGGTCGCCAGACAGCCTCGGAAAGACTTAAAAATTTGAATGTATGCGAACCACTAACAGCTATCACTCCTACATCGGACGGATTACAAGCTATTAATTCAACAATAGCTGGCGGTGTTTGCTGAGTGCCTACTTTCAGTTTCGATTCCACCTTTCCCTTTTCCCAATTGTAGAAAAGCATTCTTTGATCAGGCTCCCCTGTCACTGCTGCTAGGTACTGATTATCAAAGCTAAAATCGATGCAGGTGAATTTAGTAACTTCGGGTGCATCGTAAGGTATTCCAAGTAGTTTTTTTCTCTTCAATGTTTGAACATCGTATATAGAAATAGTAGGTTTTTCTCCCATTTCACAGGTGGCAACATATTTCCTTTAATTTTAAAGAAATACATGTATTGTGACCGACACATTTTGAAATTTACAGAAATATAGAGCAACGTACTTATTATTAGTAACTGCGATAATATTTATTTCCTGTTTATCGGATAAACGTAACAATCGTTGGCGACGTTGCGGAATATGATGAAGTGTTAACAAATTACCAGCAGGATACAAGATTTCCGAGTCCGAAATGTAATGAGCGTTTGCAATTATATTGGTTTTTAAACCGTAAAATGTTTTCGCTTGTAACGAAACAGACATTTTTATTCGTCTTCGTTGTTATTATAGTTTGATATAAAATTATGATATTTCGGATTACGCAGGTGAAACGTGCGTTGTAAAATGTTACTACGTGCTGTTTACATTTCCATGGCAGCAAACCCGATCAATAGCAGAGCATTTATTATTAAAAATTTATTCCAATTCTGTTTCTAAATTATTGATTGATTTTGAATTGTTTTTTATAATATTCCACAGTCGTATGGTATAGAAACAATTATAATTAATTATGCCCGAGCAACAACACGTAAAGATGAGAAAGGGATTCAAAATATTGCCCATTTCTAAGAAAAATTATATTCAACGTTTTCTATCGAACTTTTTTGGGATGAAATTTAGGTAACAAAAATAGCTCCAAATAAAACGTTTGTTTTCTCCAATATTCATTTAAATAAACCCCCATAGAACTGCTGCAAATGTAGATTCCTTTATTATTGATAATGCGTATATTAGTTTTCTATTTGATCGATTATGTACCACAGATGAGATGTCTGTATCCTGTACCATGCCCATACCTCGTTTGTGCTTTTATGTTGCAACCTTGTGCAGTTCGCTATCTGACCGTTCTATTTCGGTAGAGTCCGCTATCAGAGCATTTTCCACAGAATCGGTAAATCAGAACCGTAGACAAAAAAATGCAATATCTGTTCTCATGCGAACGCTGACAAATTGATCAGTTTTCATGAATTTTACACAAAGTGATTTGAACTGATTTAGCTACTCTTTCGACATACAGAACAATGTTGTATAGAATTTTAATGATTTATTCCTTGGTTCCATCTCGTCCAGTATAAATGCATGTTTCAAAATCGTAGCTTGAAAGAAATCATTTATCTTGAAAATCATAGAAGAGTAGATGTCGCCATGATCGCTCGGAACCGAATACCGCATGAATCAATCAAATTGCAAATTCGAATATATTGATAATTAAAATCACGGAAGACCTATATAATAAGCAAAGAATACACTCCATAGTATATAGCGTAGTTATTACTACTTATTATAGAATTGTGTGATTGGCAGACTGCAGAAATGACACGTAGTCAGCCAATCAGGCATTAGAAAAACTTCAGTGTTTTTCGATCAGTCATTTAAATCTTCGATACAATTAAGTATCGCAATGTAAACGCTGGTACAACGTGTTCCGCATCGACGTTATCAAATCGCAGACGAGGTATGCAGGTGTACACAGACTATATAATTTGTTTTTACTTTGCAACGTATAACCAATCAAAACTGATCAACTTTTGTTGAAAATATTTTTTTGTCAGATTATATATCAAGTGCTTGAAAAATCGTGAAAAGTGTTGGGTGAGACACCCTGTATACGGTCCAAGGGTCTATCCTCGTGCCTCGTCCGCGATAAAAGACTTTGAATACGTTTAAATTTGGCGGGGTTTCGGGTTGGTATGAAATTCAGCCGCAAGGTGGCACGTTGTTCGACGAAGAACGCGCCATCCCACTTGCCGTACGATCGTTCGCTTGGCAAGGGGCAGGGCGGGGTGTTGCTGACGTCACTTTCGGCAATGTCCGCCGCCACTCGAGTAGCCCGATCTCGCCCGAACGGGTCAATGTCTGAGGAGGCTTCGAAAAATTCGTAGCTGGTGTGGTGTTCCCGTGTTCGGCGAGGAAAGAGAAGTCGTCGATCGTCGAGGATTAATTTCGTCAGGAAGAATAAGTTCGCGTCTGAACCCGTTACCCGGCGTTGGGTACGAGGCGTCGTTTCGATCGCATAGTGATTTCACGGTCGTGGAAATCGGAGGTGAACAACGACGGCGACGACGACCTCCCCTCGAGCAACGACGACACGGACAACGACGACGACTGCGACGAGGAAAGACGTCCATGTCGGCGTCAGCGGGTCCTCCGGTCGTTTCCTTTGCGTAGCTTAGCGCCAATCGCGGCAAAATGTTGTGCACAAGCCTGGCAAGTCGACAACGTCGAGCCTGAGGAGTCGAGTAGCCGCGAGAAAGAGCGACGAAGACCGATTCAACGTAACACCGAGACAGAAAGAGAGAGAAAGAGAGAGAGAGAGAGAGAGCAAGAGTGGTAGTGGCGGAGGTGAGGCGGTAGCGCTTCCCCCGCACCCTTCGAAAGAGCGCGAGAGTGAGAGAAGACGGAGCGGAGTGCGCAAGGGGAAGAGAAAGGAAGAAAGAAAGAAAAGATCAGTGGCAGCGAACTCGCTGCGCCGTTAGGACCGAAAAAGAGAAACGGTCACCGAGGAAAAAGAACAGAGAGCAGGAGGTCTGTGGTCGGTGCAACCTAGAGAAACGACAACCATTGACGGAGGCGTTGTCGGATTGATAGAAAATTTTCATCGTTGCGATCGGTCTCGTACAGAATCGACGGTGAGGTACGTAGGTCGGTAACGACGAAGAAATTCGACCCGTCACAACCAGACCGTCGTGCAGTCGCGCTATACATATAGGAAGGCTACCAAGTGCGGCGGTGTGCCTCCACTGTCGCGAACGCGTACGAACCGTTCCGAAAACGTCGACCCCGCGCCACCCCTCGCTGTATAGCTCTCCGCAACGTTCCGCGCCCTCGTTCAGGTTATTAGGTAGTTAGAAGAGTGCGCTTCTCGGTCCGCGATATACTCCCTGACAGCGGCGGCCAATACGGAAAGATTGTCGTAAATTGTGTCAATTCGCCGCGTAGTTGGACGCCACCGGCGCGGTTAACGTAGCCGCCGGTGGACATTGCTTCGGAAAGGAAAAAGAGGATCGTGTGAAACGTAATCGAAGTACCACCGAAGAGCCTGTCGCTCGAACGTGATCCAGTGCGAACGAAGTAGTGTATATAACTCCGGTGTGCGCGCTGTTCCATCGCGACGAAACGTTGATTCGAGAGAGTCGCTGCCATCGCCAGCGACCACCATCAACGGGTACGAACGTATCGCACGGGAGGAAGTGTCGGGAGTGTACGGTGGAAAAAAAAATCGTTCTCAACAAAACGATTTTTCCTTTCTTCGATTCAACATCCCAACCGTCGTTATCCTCGTCCACGGTTCTCCGTAAATTTCTTCTATTCGCGATCTTGCGCGCGCTTTGCTCGCCATTCCCTCCCTTCTGTTCCTCTTATCCTCTCTCTCTCTCTCTCGCTCGTTCTCTCTTTCTCTCCCGCCCTTCTTCTCTTTTTCTTTCTCTGTCTCTCGTTTACTCTTTCCGTCTCCGTGCAAGTTCTCCCGTCTCACTCTCTTTCTCTCCCTTGATCCGTCGATCGAGCACGGCCGTGGCGTAATATATAGAATAACGGACCCGTGCGGACGTGTATGCGCGCGTGCGATGTGATTATCGTTCGTGTTGTCATTGATGTCCGAGGTGGTGTCAACAACGACAAGAACGACGAAGACGAAGAGGACGACGACGGCCACGACGACGACGACCAAGCGTTCCTGGCTATCTTCACGCGAGGCGTTCGCGAAGAGGAGGAGGAGGAAGTGGCACGGCCAGCCAAGGCGGCGGCCAACGGAACCAGAGGCGGCATACTCCAGACCTCGGTGTAAGGTGGAGGAGCCGGTGAATAAAATTTCAGGATGAGCGGCCGACCGAGGACTACCTCCTTCGCCGAGGGCAACAAGGTGCACACCAATCCGCCCCTGGGCGGCATGAAGATCAGCAGTGAGTACCGTAGGACGTGCCTTAACCTCTAGCACAGCTTTGGACTCTCGAGGCTTCTCCCCTCCACTTTCTTCTCACTTCTCTCTCTCTCTCTCTCTTTCTTTCTTTCTTTCTCTCTTTCTCTTTCTCGCTCGCTCGCTCTACCTCGGCCAGGACGTCCCCCACTCTCGCTCCTTCTCATTCCCCTCTTGCCGCGCGCGCTCTTTCTCTCGCCGCCTCGCTTGCTCGCTCTCGCCTGTCCGTCTCCGAATGCAGAGCTGTGCGTCTGCGTGCGAGTGCCTGGGTTACTCTTGGGAAGGCGATGGAGCGGCTGCCCGAGGAAGAGGGTAGGGGGGATTATTCCTTTTTTTTCTTCTTCGTCGTCTTTCTCTGCCCGATGGGCCGCCGCCGCTTTAGACACACACATATATACACGCATCTTTCTCCCGCGATTCTTCTGCTCTCTATTTTAGCGGCTTCCGGCTGAATTCGATGTTTACGCGGTACGCGTGTCGCGAGTGTGCTCGATGGCTCGTCGCGCAGTCCCATCGGCCGCGACATGGTGAAAACGCAACGTCTACCCATCGACCGGAACACGGCCACCTCGCAACCGTCCTGTTGTACAGTAGTTCGTCGTCACGCGCAGTTTCATTATTTTTACCAAATGTTCTGTGCCCGTCGATCTCGCCTGGGATGATAATCCAACAGCCGAGAATATGTGTATCGTGATATCGGAACAGCACGCCGAATGGTAAACATTGTATTCGGCCGATACCCGCTGCGCTCAGAGATCCGTTTCTTTTCGCTGTGTTTAGACGACTCCGGTAACGTAGCGTGTTCCTCAGAGGCTGCATGATCACCTCTGCAGCGAACGGTTGTTCGGTAAGGTGTGACCCGTTTGAACCGCAGAGCTAACCGTAGTACAGTGTTGGCATGTTCATGTTCAGTTATCTTTATCGATTGCATGACTGAGTTTTGTAGCTTAGGAACAACGTAGGCCCCGTCAACCGTACACGTCCGATTTTAGCGTACTTGTTCTTTGTTCAGAGTTTTCCAGTTATTTTCTGTCCGAGTACAGCGTATCAGCTGTTAATTCGGGGCTCGCTCGATCGCGCTACTAGGCGTGTCGAATATCACGGGATACGTATTTATACGTATTATTTGAACCGATCTGTTATACTATATTCGAACATGATTCTCCGTATTGTCCTTTGACATCGTATCGATTCACTTTTAATTACTCGCATATATGTGGCACTTGGAATCTCAAAACGTTGAATTTAGTTTCAAGCATAAACGATGGTTTCGGCTGCACAAGCAAATATTTGTTTCGCATCGAAGTAGCTTTTTTATTCGAGAAAAATTTATTTATGTGGAAAGTGGAGTGCGAGCAACCGAAGGTTAAAGACACCGGCTCCATAATAATTCTCGTTATTTATACGAACATACAAAGGGCAAAGAGAGCCGGCGAGAAAGCAAAATTCACGGGGCTGTTCGCTTCTGCTAGCATCGGTGCCGTTAGTAGCTTATCGGTGGAACAAAGAATTCATTTATCGTAGTACGGCTGCTTTTAAGCGTGATTTCGATAAAACATATTTATTTGTATGTAATGTACATAGATCGATTCTTATCTGTAATGCGGTTGAATATCCGTGAAACTGCAACTGTTTGCGTAATTACGTTGTTGTCTATTTAATCGCAGGTACGTTTTGTAAATGGGACTTTGTCCGTACAACGCGCGTGAAATTTATGAGCGTTATTCCTCCATTTGAACACGACCGTGTAGAATGATTCTGAGCATTTACTTTATCGAGGAATGCACCGTAATCTCTGTTAATCTCCGATGTTGAAACACAGATATTTGTAGACACTCGTGTAAATCGTTCACGGTGCTTTGTTCTCCGAACACAAATACTCCCTCGGTTCAGACTTGCATTTAATCTCCGTTCGGGCAAATATTTTCCGTGCGACTAGAAATATTGGCACCACCAAGTAGACGATGGGAAACGTGAAACATTTTATTAACGATTAACCCTTGTTCAACGGACCTAGGAAAATCTTCGTACGTCTTCAAGTATACCCGGCAAAGTGCGGTATCGCGACGGTGAACAATCGGGTTGCAATCTGCCTGAAATTTGGGATACGCCCTTCGAATCCCTTTCGAATTTCAGGTATACTCTCTCCGTTCCCGAGGCACAATAATAGATTCCGTAAATCGGCGATGAAACGAAGATCGGAATGCTCGCTGCTTCGCCAACTTGCATCGGAGTCGTAAAATCGTAAATCTGTTCCCGACATCTTCCAGGAAAACCTGGGACTATAGATTTCCATGTCGCGCCTGTGGAACCTTTTCGCAGCCTCCCTCGCCGATTTGTTTAATCGTTCGGCCAAATAATCTCGAGATAGTGAAAATAGGGGAGTTCGAAATAGCGAGGACAAGTAATCCTGAGGAACGATGCAAAGATTTACCCAAGATTTACCGAAGTAAATGTAATTGCATTTTACAATTGCGTTGTTAGCTTTTCGGCGAGGATGAATTTTTCGAGGCAAGAGCGTATAAATCTCGCTAACGTTTGAAACCAAAGGCGAGACGAAGAAAAGACAGCGTTTCTGCGCGACGGATAAATTCCGTCGAGTAAAAATATTTGCCAGTGGCATGTTATCGATACACAGCCAATAATCTCTCTGGTCGAAGGACGCTCTGATATAATTTATACAAACGTTATGAACGCCCGTGCGGTTCGTTTGGATGGTTAACGCGCTATTGTTCAATGTCGCAGTTGAAAATGCACCGTCGACAATGTTAATGGTTAATGGCGGACTTTTTCGCCTATATCGGTTACGCCCGAAATAAAGAGCCTTCGAGTTTCAATTCTCGTCAATCGGCGGTTGATATCGACGCTGTACGATCGAGCTGCCTTACGCGCATCAAATTTTTGGCGGGCGTTCGATCCACGCGCAACTTGCCGATTGCGGAGCAGCCGCAACCGCAGTCGTTACACGCTGCTGGCACATAATTTTTCTCCCAGCACGGTTGAAATTCGTCGCCTTCGCGGCCACCTTCGTTTCTCGTCGGATTAAACTCTGTGAATCGGATTAACTTCGATCTCCCCGCGCGCGGCTCATATATAACGCTTTGTTACCTAATCAATTTACGTAATTGCATAAACGAATTGTCCGCCGGGGGTGATGATTACCGAGCCAGTTTCCCTTTACGTGTGTGTGTACCCCCGGTTAGACAACTCGTTACATTAACGATACCTTCGTCTCCCGCCGATTGTTTCGGGCTATCTTCGAGCTAGTCTCTCCGGCAGAGTCGGCCGATACGTAATCCGATTGAAAATTACGATTAATATCAAATCCAATTAGTAATCGTGGCTACCGATTGCCAAATAATCGGTAATCATTGATTAACTAATAAGAAAGGAATTGGAAGTTGTTGTAATCGATGTTCGTGATCGACCAATTAACGATTACAGTTACTACGATTGAAATAATCGATTACAAAAGAATCGATTACGAACCACACGATTTGGATGTTTTTGAGAAGTTGGAAAAAGATAGGAACACAGGAAAAAACTGTAAACCTCGAACGAATCCAAGTCGAACGGTTCAATATTGTATTTCCTTTTAAAACTGGCCGAATATTACTGCAGGCGACTGCATAATTGAGTTAGGGGTACACAACGCATTCTTAAAGAATCTCCCCTATGCGAGACGTTCCTCCTGCAGACGGATATGGTCGTAAAATCCTCCTACACGATGTATAATAGAAATCCTATTCTAATGTAACAGCGGTGCTATAGTTGGGTCCGGTGGGACATTCCGGAGGTCGTCAATTCTTCCGTGAAGCATTTCCTCGGAGGATATCCTCCCGAAGGAGCGAAACATACCAACTTTCAATTACGAATTCACGCTTGCGTATGGAATAAAAATATCAAGTCGCTAGGAATTATAGCCACGTTATAAACGAACAATTTAAGAGACATTGAACTTGTTCCAACTATCGTTTTCCAGTCTTGTAAATACCGTTTCGTGTTCGTTCACCATTTGAACTCGAAAGTTAAACATTTCTTCCGATCTAGAATATTTCCATTCTCGACGATGTTTTAAATTTGGCGGATACGAAATTGATACAATACCTCCTACAATATTTAAACGTTTGGTAATTGATCAGATATCAACATACGCCAACTAAGGGTTAAATATTCGCCCCCATTGTTTCATCGAAGTCGAAGAGATAAAGCCGGACGAGGGTTCTTTCTCGCGGCAGTTTCGGAGCCCGCATTTCCAGTTACGAAAAAGACGGAGAAGCCCGCGGTCGGCCGATTTAAAAAATTCATACCCTCCAGTGGGGCTGCGGGTGCATCAAGCTCGAAATGATCGCATGACACATTCATGGGTGGCACGGTACCCGCGCTCAGGAAACTGGGTCAATATCCTGGCGCGGCGTTGACACGCGTCGCTCGCACCGCTCCGCCGCGAACAAAAGCCAAATAAAATGAGAAGTTTTCCGCCGTTGAGCCAATCGCCCTGTCGTTCGCTGCTTTCCGCGGGCTTTAATGAGATTTTCAAATTATGCGCGACCCGAAACCGTCGCGCTCTAACGTCATCGGCGGCGACCCTAGCGACGGCGTCGTCAAGGACACGCTGATCGAATCCTGTCAAAAATCTCGTACACTTCAATACGTACGTCTTCAATTCGCTTCTTTGAATTAGCACCTTCGTTGCACGCAACATGTTCCATTTCACATTTAAGCGTTGACAGACAGATATTAAAAACAGTAAAAAAATTAGCCGTAAGGTGTTAATTTTGGAATATATGAAATATATTACCATCCAGTGAAAATGTATACATCAGAATACGTATACACAGAAGAATTAAGATTTATAACGATCGTTGAAACCGCACATCTGCGGTAACGTACTATCTTCAGCGTCTGTGATCGGGCGTTAATTCTCTAATTTAGAAATTTTGTTGAACGTCTCAAAAATTTCTTATACAGTCCGAGCTCTTTCGCAGTGCTCTTTCCATCTCGAATCGTCACGACGATACAGCTCGACCCAGTTCCACAGCGCACCGTGTATATTATTCAAAAACTTCTGTAAAAGAGTCTACGACACGGTGCTCGGCATCGTCGGCTATCTTCTTCCGCCAACGATGACGAAGAAGGCACAGTCTCCCGTTGAAACTTGCTCGGCCGTTCACGCTGGAAGAAGGTCGATCACGTTACCTACTCACGTGTCGTGATCTGGGTCAATATGCCTGCGTGATATTAAACCGTTCGTGACACGTGAATTTCACGACTCGATTGCTCCCCCAGGTGATCCCGGCGATCGAGAAAATCTCGAGACCCCCTTCACAGGTGCGCGCTTCGAGCTTCGAGCTTCGAACTTCGACCACTAGCTTGCTACCATCGATGCTCGAACGTGTGGCCGGAAGGTGATCAATAGGTGGAGGCAAATTTCGAATGTTCGGGTACCCGAAAAGTTAACCCTTAGAAATTAAGTGGTGTCCCAGAGTCGCCACTAAAAATTGTTGTACCATTATTCAAAATATTGCTTACATCGCTAAATATGTTGGTACCTAATCAATTACTAAACATTTAAGGGGTTTGTACGAGGTATTCCATCGATTTCATATCTATAAAAAGAATATCTAGGAAGAAATGTTTAATTTCCGAATTAAAATAGCTCCAACTGCGAAGCAGGTTTTGAAACAGGTTATGTAATTAATTGCTCTGGAAAATCGCAGTAGATCTCCTGAAGATTTTTGTTTGTTTTAAATATTTAATTAAAATCGTGTTTTTCAAATAATGGCAGTGCCAGTAATTTAATTGAAAATAATGCAATTGGCGTGATATTATTAGTACCACCGAATTGTCCATCGAAATAAGTTTTTCCATATGAAATGGCCATTCGGTACCCTGTGCGATGGAGAAAGGCTCGACGAGGGAACGAAAAGTCTCGGATACTCGACAGCACGCGATCGTTAAATAACGATTAAGTCTGGTCGGGAAAACTGTTCGACACCGTGCCGCGGGTACCGTTTGTTCGACGAGAATAACGTCGACAGATCCGATTTATAAATAATCGCGCCTGATGACCGACGAAGCAATTACGTATCGATATCTCGCGGTTGCCAGGCAGAACGGAGACAACGCCGGTCTGCTGTGTTCCTCTTCGCCGGCTAAGGATCGATTATCCTTGCGGCGGCGTGGCTGTGAGCTCGAATCAAGTTCACCCCGATCGATGATGTCCCGAAACATTTTCGGAAAATATTTTTCGGCACTGAAGCGACCCCACGGAGTCGTTCCGACGGAAAGTAATTCCCACAGTATTTCCGTCAGAAGAATCCGGCGCTCGGTACAGACGAGCGAAGTGCTCGCCACTGAACAGTCGTTGGACTCGAATCGAGTAAGACGAGTATTTTGCGTACACGTGCTGTTCGTATCGAGAGAGCATCTATTTGGACGTTTATAGAGGATCTACGTATTTAAAGGATTAACAATCGTAGATCTGCTAAACTATCACCGTCAATTCTCTTTGTCAAATTTTTGTTTCCGTTGTTTGTTTATTCCGCGAACGTATCGTGTCTGACCACAGCAGCGTCGTCGAGATTTATATACAACGGTTTGAAACGTTATCGCGTCGATTCTGTTCCAACAACATATATCTGCGAGCGAGAGGATGTCTCCGTCGGTCGCGTCCTACAGAAATGGCGGACAAAGTGAAATTAGAATTTTCCCCTTCAGGAATCCTCCGACGCTATTCTCCCGTAGCACTTAGTTCCTCTTTATACCCGGAACGCTCCAATTTATCTCTAAAAATACGACGAGATCGCTACGATCTAGGCTAACCGAATATAAAACCCGATGCTCTCCAATTTTCTTTCGCGAATCGATAAGATTTAACCCTCTGCTGCTGCTGCTTCCTCGACCTACGGTTTCTCTCTAGAAAAACTTTCGCGTCTCTTTGAAGTTTCACCGATATAAAGTAATCTTGAAAAGTACAGCCTGCTTATACATTATTAAAACAGCAGTCGAAGTTACGGGACACCTCCCGTAGGAGTCCCGCATTTTTAAACCATCCAAGTTATACTCCTCACAGTCTCGGGAACACCTTTATCGAAGCCCTCTCGCCATTAGGCGGCATTTATCGACTCGGCCACGTATCGCAGCCGCATAAATATTCATCGCGGCCGATTCTTCCCGTCGTTAACGGACTCCTTATCGCGCGGACGTATCTCGAAGCCACGGAAGGGCCATTTTTATTTTCCATCGATGCTCAAACCGCGGACCAAGCCGACTTGGCGATGCTTCTTGGAAACTGTGCTTCCGATTAATTTCGAAAACGCGGACGTGCCCGACGTTTCCGTGTCCCCGTCAGTCTTGACCGCGAGCCAAACGCTGAGTTTTGCTCGGTTACACGCCTCGATGGTAAACCTAAGAGTTCATCGTGTCAAATTCTCGTCACTTTACTTCGTTAAAGACGCTCCTTCGAGCGTGCATTTCTCCCTTTGCTCGCGCTTCATTTGTCGCTTCTTTCTTCGCCGCGTCGCACGCTCGCGCGAAGCGATGAATTTTTGTGTAAAAATCGAAGAACTTTCTTTCCAAAATTTCATTGAAATCAACATATTCCCGGTGGAATTACCGTTTGGTTTCCGAACGAAATAATTACGAATTATCTCTTTCGTTCGGTAATATAGAAAGATCGTTGTCGTCTGATTATGCCGTGGGCACGGTCTCTTTGTTTCAAGGCGAAAGAAGACGCATCATGCTCCTGACTCATAGGAAATTGAGTTTATTCACAGAATGTTACGTTGTCGCGTAACAAAAGACTTGGAGATGACATCCGAGCGTTCACAAAGAAAGGCCTTGAGATTCCAAAGAATTTTCTCCCCGTTCTCGATTTCTATCGATCGAACTTCGAATTCTGTGCTCGAAGCTCGAACCGTAGTTCGCGATCGAAAAAGCGGTGGGGAGAGAATCGGATCGTGACGTTTCGCGACGAGTTTTAATATTCGCTGCTTTCGACACCGTTCGGCCTTCCCGACGACAATTAAAACTCGACACGAGCGCGTCCGCGAATCGAATTGCATCGGATCGGATCGTGAGAGTGGGAAACGTAATCGCGATCGAAACACAGCGTCCATGCAGCGAAATTGTTCGACGCGCGTAACCAGCTTACGCAGAAAAGGCTGTTTTTATCTGCGTCGCTATGCAAGCCGTTATATAATGAATTTTTACGAGCAATCGCGAGTGCACTCGATAAACTAATTAACCGAGAGATAAACGGTTACGCTCCGACTGCGCGACACGAGCATAAAGCGCAGAATCTGCGTTCGGACGAAAAACAGTTTAAAGAGAACGTCGCAATCGGATCGGATTCTTTGATAAATTCGATCATACATTGGATCCTCCTCTCTAATACCTCTTCGCGCAGATCGCAGCCGCGACTCGATAAAAGCCTCCTCTAATTTCGAAAATAGTTGACTTTCAAATTCGTTTTATCCCAGATGTTTTATTTATTAGGTTGGAGGGAAAGTTCTGTCGTATTTCAAAGAAAACATTTAGGTAAGCACGAACACGATCTTCGTACGTTAAGTTGTGATTTTCGAGGAATAACTTCTTCGAGGGTCGTTCGAAGATCGATATACGTATTATACATGGTTGGAAAAACGACGATGACCTGGAGAAAAAGAACTGCTTCGTCGCAATAATTGCCCCACCGAACCAAAAATTTTCTGCCTGAAGCATTTTCTTGTATCACCAAAAACAACGGAGATATTTTCGGTGTAAGACTTATATCATCCAATGATATAATTTCCATTATTTGTAACAACTTCTGTTGCCGTCTTTCTCGACTTACAAGCAAAATTACCTATGCTTATTTAAAATACGACAGAACTTCTGTACTCTGCGACTACGGTGTTCCGTAGCGGACCTGCCACAACTTTTCGAATTAGATATTCCGGAGAGGAAGTCCTCGGATGAACCAAGTTTGTCCGCAGCTTCGTATCGAATTTTTCTCCTTCGCGGCATGTTTCTCGCTTCACCCTGTATACAGGCGTCGCGCGATTGATTTTCCGAGGATGTTCACTTCAGAGCTGGAGAGATCGATGGTAGAGGAGGTAAAATGCGTGGAGACGTCTCGAGGATCCGGACGCTGTCTCCAGCGGAAGTGCTCTCAGGGTTTCTTTAACCAGCCAGCATCCTCGAAGCGGCTCTCGGGCCTCGCAAAAGTTTCGCTCCACCTCTGAAGGATAATGAACGCGAATCAGCGTCGTATTTTCGGAAATTAATAACGCGGATTCTGGTAGCAGGCCAAGGAACCATCGCGAATCACGGGTTGTTTTTCTGGTACCAAGGTCAGCGGCGACGTTGCGCGAACAGCGTCGACGAGAGATGAGCTCGTTGACTCTCTCTCGTGCTCGTTCTCTTTCTCTCTTGCTCGTGTTGCACGCGATAGCTGGCACGCTTTGTCGTTGACTTTTCCGCAGACGTGGCCGTACCCCTCGAGGAACTCCTTCCGTGGAAAGTCGGTGGAGAGAAAGGTTGGAGAGCACTGCTGTCTCTGTGACCCCGGAAACGCCAGCGAGCAAAGTGGAAGGTAGATGGGGAACAAAGGATGGCCAAGAATGATAATGGCCCCGGCGAGATAAAGGGAGGCTCGCGACACTGCTCTCCTCTTTGCCAGCGCGTGTCGACTCGCGGGGGTTGTTCTTTCACGCTCGTGTCGGCCCTCGCAAGTCCGCCGTTACCATGCATTATTTCGGATCGATGATACGAATTAACCGACCACAAAGAGCCGGTTCCTTGTTCCCTCGATCGGCGAAAACTTTCACGGCTGCGCTCGATCCTCGTTCATCCCTCCGGTCGCTCGAACCGTCGCGCAGTGGGCTGGATCGAGAAATTTGCCGACATTTAGGGACGGCTCGAACTGCTACTTGTGATTCGGTCACGTTCGTTACCAGTCACGGCGATCCTTCGCAGCGATTCGCGATTTTCGTGATCGCTTCCGATTGGCGGGACGCGTAACTTCGAATCACCGATGTCTTTGTATTTCTTGAAATATTCGTAATACGAAGAATAAATGTCAGTGCAAATTTCATTCGGATAATTCGGGATACGTTGTAAAAAACGGGACGAATGATTAAACAGGATCGTCAAAATATCGCGGAGAGGAAAGGACATTTTTTCGGGTGTGAATCGTAGATTCTAAAATGTTCAACTTTGAAAGTTCTTCCGTTTTTGGACATTAGACATCGATACGAGAAAGTTGATTTCTTGGTAAACCGTCGCTAAAATCTTCGATCCAGCTGACTGTGCGTCGTCGCCTTGAAAATCGGCTGGCGACTTCTCGATAAACATCGGATGGCAACGCGTGTATCGTCACGGCACGACGTTTTCCGTTTCGAATGAAAATCCGCTGTTTGCTCGGTACACATCGCGCCGTGTTTGCCTTTCGTTAGCATCACTTGGTGATATTAACTGCTCGCTGCTTCTGTAGAACGTTGCATTTTATCTGCCAGTCCGGGGTGTTTTGTTAACCCCTATTTGCTTTGGACAGCGAGACCGCTGTCGATAGCGCGGACTACTACCTCTCTTGGCCTCTGTCGCCGGTGACGCATTCTGCTGTTAGAGGTTCCATTGGACGAGAACGTCTGACCTCAGGATTTTTAATGAAGCGGCGCGGCCGGCGGTCAGCCACGTTGCAGCCACTTTCATAATTAATGTGGCTCGTTAAACACATTTATTCAGCTAATTAGATGGTGATTCGGTTAACCATTCATCGATCGTGCTGTCCTTACGTCCACATATAGATCCGAGCAACTTTACGATTTAGAAAAACCACGCCTACGCGCACCACTGGATCAGGGATAAATTGGGTGTAGTCGTAGCGCTTGAATCCGTCCGCGGCTGGTTGCCTATCGATCCTTTATATTCGCTAGCGTCCTCCCACCGTCGTACATCTCGGGCAATTTTTATCTGCGGCTATTTATCACATGCTGTTGTCGCGTATGAAATGTCCAGTTCGTAACGGTATCTATAAACAAGTAATTAGATTTTCTGCCTTTAAGCGATGTACGATAAACCTGTAGATTACAGTAGTACACGGTGGTCCATAAGTCCCCTTCCCATTTGGAAGACGAATAATTTTCTTATTTTCGATTACTTTTTTATTTATTGTCGATCAAAGTACATTACATGGAAATATTTTTCGTTCGGCGGATTCGGTAGAAATTGATGTTCGTTCATTGGTCATCTCTGGCCCATTTTTCGAATCAATTTCACCCTTTTGCAAATCAGTTTCACCCCTTGACCACTTGCTACTCGTTGCGACATTCGTTGGACAAGTCGCTTTACGGCCAACATGCCTGTCAAAGTAAGGGGTGCAGTGTTCAGAGCGGTTCTAAAGCACGCAGCTAAAGACGAGGCTAATCCTCGAAACTCTAGGCAATCTTTAAGGACGTCGTGGCAAGATGTTCTTATCGGACACACCGGATAGATCGAAGGAAAACGCATCAGAATAGAGACCCTTGGAAGCTTTTAAGCTCGCAGACGCTCTAAAGCAAAAGGATTACAGAAACGAAGGACTCGATATCTCAGTCTCGTCGCGTCGCGTCCTAAATGGCAGCCATTAAAGTTCCGCGATCAATTTCCGGGCTAGAGGACTCTTGCGTTGTATGGAATTCGATTTGCGGATGTAACGGAAGTTGCCGGAGCGGGAAGCTGCCTCGGGAACTATTGTCCTGAGCGGTTGCTCTTCTATTTCTGACAGCAGGTGCCCGGCCTTGACTGTAACTCTGTCAAAGTCAAAGTTGAGCGAACTATCGGGCTATCGCTGGAAAATCAAACGATTTGGATGACCGGCCTATCGGATCTTCAGCCTCTATCTATTCTGTTTGCTCTCTCTCTCTCTTTTGGTAGGTTGATGCAAAAATTTTTGCGGTTTTTATTGAAACTTTAAATCCACGTAAAACTTGTGAGAATGCAATTTATTTCAGACATTTCAAAAAATTACATGCGGCTTCAAAATTGAAAAACAAAAACCGCGATTAGTTTTGCAGGAACCTGGATGGACACTGGTCCGCTAAATATAAAGACTGGAATTGAAAAAGACTGTAAAATCCATGTCCAACTTGGGAGAATGCAATTTATTTTCGACAAAATCCCCGCGTAAAGTTTGTAAGAATGCAATTCACTTCGGAGACACCCAACAAAATTATAATATACATATTGTAGACGGAGGGTAGATTTCAAATTCGAAAACAAACATCGCAATTATTTTTGCAGCAAGCTAATAGTTAGACTGTTAGATCTGTTCTGTAGCATGCTCGACGGCTATCGATCGGAGTTTTTCCCGATGAAAAATTAATCGGTTCTTCCCGTGAGCCGTTCGAGGAGAAAGAAAAATAATGCCTAAGAAGGAGCGACGCCGTAGACGCGATTTTGCACCCACGTATCGATGGCTCATTAAACGTATGGTCGCCGAACAGCGGCGCCACTTTCTTGCGCTCGGTGGCGCCCCCAGCGATGAAATAACTGTGGCTCTCGGTTAGTAAAGCAGAACGTGCGAACAGGAATGACACCGAGGAATTTCGCGTCGCGCCCTTTCCATCCGACCATTTTCAGACCAATCGATAGACCCGTTCCCTCCCCTTTTGTGTCTCGCCGACGACTATTTTATTACCGCCGTCTTCCGAATCAAACACACGCTTCTCCGAAATCCTGTCGATCGGAAAACGAATTATTCGAGTAGTTTGCGAGCCGCCATTGCCGCAACCCCACAATCTTCCAAAACGCCGAAAACCTGGCCAAACGTTAATTATAAATATTCTGCGGATCTTTATGCATTTACAGCAAAATCGAGTAGGCGAAATTCGAAATTGTTGAGAAATTTTAAAAATCGAAAATGTCAATAGATAATTTCTCTTCTGTTGAAATCGTTAAGGGAAGAAATAACGTCCGAATTAGTTTAAACCGAATGAATTCAATGTAATTTTTACGATATCGTCAAAAATGAACCGTTAGATAGCGCCTGTTGTTTCAACGATATAGGAAATTCATTCGGTGCCGATATCCTCTTCCTTGAAATATCTCGAAACAAACGTTGCTTTCACAACGACGCGACGGGCGCAATTAATAACTCATGCTCCCCGGACCGAAAAAAACTGGCATTACGCTAAGTTACTCGACGGTGTCCGTCGAGTTCTTCAGGAATCTCCTCTATTTTAAGCGGGTTACCGCGATTGCGGTGCATCCAGATGTCGAGCACGTGTCCCGGGACGTTTTAAACAGAGGGTGGAAAATAGACGTCGTGCAAGAAGTACCGTATCCAGCTTGGTAGGATTACACGAGTGTAGGGCCTCGAGGCCTATCGTGATCGTTTGCGAAGCGCGTGCGAATACTCGCGTGCTCTTTCCCGAGCATCACGAACATCTGGTCCATGTTTCATTGATCTGTCATCGTCGACGAGGAATCAGCTGTTGCGCGTTTCGCCTTCCGACACGTCGTCCCCCGTTACACCAAGCTTGTCCTTGATGAACACGCGTTCACCTTTCTCCATTCATGCAGCGGATACCATTATAAGCCGCGCCGCAATACCATTATCCCCGTTGATCTATCGCCAGCGAATCATTCCGAATTAATCCCCGAGCCTCTTATCGATCGATAGCGAAACACCATCGCGTCCTCGTCGATGTACCGACCCCACCCAAAGCCAGCACCTGCTATCTCGAAAATCATTCCCCGCAATGTTTATCTCTTCCGGCGATCTCCGATCGAGTGCCACCTGATTCTGAAACTATCTCTCGATGAATCTTCGGGTATCCGAAGTTCGCAGCTGCGAACATTTCGAATTGGAATCGGGAGGATGAATGGCTCGATTGTAATCGAGCGAAAGTAAAACGTGGAAACTGTATAAACACCTTCTATTTCGACACCGAGGAATTTGAAGAATCTTTCGAGGTGCATGGAAAAGTTGCAGCTAAACTGTAGACCAAGCTGCGTTGGTACTACCAGAGGGTGAAATTATGTCGTCTATATTTGAAAGTTTAGGGCTAGAGCAGCGTGTTCGAATCTTTTTTGGGTCATGTTCCGTCTCAACGCCTCGAACCATTTAGTGGCCCTTCCAGCATGGTAGTTCACCAAGTTCTGGGAATTTATCATGCATTATAAATAGGTATACAGAGAGGGCGTAGAAATTTTATTTAAATTTTTATTTTACGAAACGCAAATTAATCGGATACAATCGGAGGTAATGCGATCCCGTTAGCGTACAAATTCTGAAGTCAAAATAGCTTCGAGCGTAAAGGGCTAACGTTCCAGCTTCGGTTCTGTGAATTGACTCTTTTCACTTGGAGCTGTTTCAATTCCAAAATCAAACATTTCTTCTTGGCTACCCCTTGGCGGACGAGAAGCGTTTCTACGGTATTTTTCAACGAATCTAACGTATCTAATATTTCCTGTACGGTAAGATAAATGTAAGAATCAAATGAATAGCGATAAAATAGAAATTGTGAACGCTGCGTATCAGTTTCGGTATCTGCCAATGTCGATAATAATATGAAGCCGATTCTAAATCCGTGAGTAAAAGTAGTTTGGAAATTATAGTAAAACCGATAGACACCGGTGTCATCCTTTCTCGGACATATCAAATGATCCGACAGATTCAGCATGTGGCGACGACAGGCCGTAAAGTTGAAGCGCGGCTCGGTACGGCACGGGTTCGACACGTGAGCGCGTGTATGCACGTGACAACGCGCTTCGCGTCGACTCGACTCACTCGGGTCTCTCTTCTATCTGTGCGTATTGGTCGCGTGTCAACAGTCGGCTAACAGTTTCTCGCCGTATACGTGACGGACCGCGGCAGGTATCTGTCGAACTTCCGGTAATCCCTGGAATCCTTATATGTGGTGTCCTGACATAACGGTGGCCCCGGAGTTTTCAGGCCACCATTCCTGCCCGAAAGAGGGAGACACGCCGCGCCGCCGCACACTGCAGCATTCAAGGGGGCATCCTGGGGTAAACTACTAACATTAATACGAATTTTAGGAATTTCTTTTATAGAGAACGCATTTAATATTCGCATCCGTTATTTTAAGGATATTTTGTCGGCTTATTCAACGAACAAACTTTTTTTTTAGTACCAACGCTACCAAAATGAATACGAATTTTAACATTTTTTTAATAGAAGATGCATTTAATATTTACTTCCGTTATTTTAGGGATATTTTATCGGGCTTTTTCAACGAACAAACTTTTTTTTT
>CM052189.1:15738978-15813558 GCA_028455805.1 Lasioglossum figueresi | reverse complement strand
TTTTTTTTTAGTACCAACGCTACTAAAATGAATTCGAATTTTAACATTTTTTTTAATAGAAAACGCATTTAACCCTTTGCACTCGGAGCCATTTTAACTTGAAAATCAAACATTTCTTCCGACCTAGAATAATTCCATTCTATATGATTTTTTTCATTTTATGGATATGAAATTGATATAATAGCTCATGCACTACTTAAACGATTAGTAATTGGTTAGATTCCAATGTACTTAATAATGTAAACATTATCTTGAATAATGGTACAACAACTTTTAATGGTGACTCTGAGTCACCATTCGAGTGCTAAGGGTTAATATTTACTTCCGCTATTTTAGGGATATTTTATCGGCTTATTCAACGAACAAACTTTTTTTTAGTACCAACGCTACCAAAATGAATACGAATTTTAACATTTTTTTAATAGAAGATGCATTTAATATCGACTCTCTAAATTTTAGGGGTATTTTATTGGCTCATTCAACGGCACCAAACATTTTTCTCGGTATAAAAAAATAGTATAATAATGTTACAAGAGTGGGAATTAGCAAGAAATTAGCAAAAAGGTCTTCATTTAATGAAAAGGTAAAGATTGTTTCAATTTTTTAGCAACGTTGTATTTCCGTTTTATTCGTCGATACACCTTCGCGTTCTGTTTTAAAAAATGTTAGTCGTCTTGGGTCGAAAACGGGTTAGTTCAGAAGTTATTAATTTTCCGTCAACTCCCGTAAGTGTTCGAACACTATGCGCCGGTCGCGAACGATGAACGAAAAGAGAAGGCTGATGCTTTCAAGCCGGTTAGTAGGTGCATGCGTCCGTGCGACTGCTACCCCGGTCGATACTACACACCGATTGGCCGGTGCAATTGGATTCTGGGATTCCCATCGAAGGGAACAAGCCTCGTACCTTTTATGCTTTGATCCACCGGCTTACAATCGACCAGTCAAACACTCGATGAAGATACCAAATTCAATTTCATAAATACGACTGGTATTGATTTCGCACCGGGAACGCAGCGCTATTTAACTGTTGTCAGTTGTTTGTTCGAAGAGCTGTTGGTCAAACGATATAGGCGTCGCATCCCACAGTTTAATGGATCGCCAATCTAGCTGCACGAGTCGTTTCGGTGTGACCAGCGTAAAATCTGAAATTTGCTTTGCATTTTACTAAAGATCTACATCGCCCAAAAAATACAATTATAAATTAATTTCATCGGGAAATCTGTTTCATTGGGTAACGCATGGTTACTCTGTGCACAATAAAAATGTCGGTTGTTGTTTAAAATACGTATAGTAAAATATACTTCATTCTTTTATAATAGAAACCAAACAATTTTTGTCCGAAACATTGCTTACCATCTCAAGTTATTCGGGTGCCTCGTCTCATTTTATTTTTTAATGATAAATTATTAAAGTTTTCAAACCAACGTTACATTTATGTACAAAACAAGATGCTAAACAAATAAAGGTTTGATCGATACATCTTTGTTATTACTGCAAAGAATTTGACCGTGTCGGTACTTTTTTTTATCCATTATACTTAGATTTCCGACTAGCCTTGGCCTCCACGCGATATGACGGTGACGTGGACGCTAGAACAGACTTGTCTGAAAGCGTCTAGACGCTCATAATGGTTGCTCAATTCAGAGCGAGACTGAATTAACGTTCTAGAAGGATAATTCTCGGTCAGCTTGGCGAGATTAGTCACGAAACTCAGAAATTCATCGACCGAGCAGCCTTCGCAGAGTTATTGGTGCTACCGCGAAGGAATTAGAGGTTCCTGTTTCACTTATATGTAAATGCAAGCGTAACAAACGAATCCGGATCTTAATCCGTGTAATATTAAATGCACGAGAACCGGTGCATTCTGATTTGTCGAATATGGGTCATTCGACGCGAAATCCGCCCAAGACGCTGCAGTGTACTGCATCGCACCGCAGCGTTCGCTTCAAATCATTTTGATTTGGCCAATTTTGATGTGTACACATTTTTCAAAACTGGTTCGTGCTCCTTCGAATTCCTCAATTTGTCCTTGCTACGAAAACATCGACTGCTCTGAACGTTCAAATTAATTCCAGCTAATTTCGAGAAAGTAGAAAATAATTGTTCAGCGGAAAATTAGCGAACGGTTTCCCAAGCAGATGGAATCGCAGGAAATCATTTCACGGAAAGTTCAACGGATTCAATTATTATCAAGTGTACACGTATACGTAATTATGAGTGCCTCCATATTACTAATAATTCTTGAACCGCTGATTGTTTCAACAAGGAAAATCTCGCGAATATTATCCGGAAACGTGTACTTCGTGAGCGATAACGCGAAATTATTACAGTCTTTACTCGTTATCGGGCGATTTCATTGAAACTACCAATAAAAAGCGTCGGTATCGTTTGAGTTCGGATCGTAAGTGGTTTAACGGTAATGCAAAATAATTGCAGCAAAATCTCCCATTGTGTGGCACGGTTGGTAATCTTGTTTAGTCTAATGTGAGAACGGAATGTGAACGAATTGAAATACCTGAGAACCAATTTTCACTTTCTAGCGAGGCGGGCTCGGTTAGTACGCGCGAACACGTGACTCCTTATCGCAATTAACATACTCCATTGTCCGGCGAGTAATCAGCGTCTCGTATGATAGCGATCTCTTCTGTTGATTGCTCGAACCGAGGCGCTTCTCCTTCTGGCCTGTAATCGATGATATTTCTCGTCGGTAAAGAAGGCGATTCAAACTTTACGTTTTGAAAGTTCGATTTACGTTATAAAATCGCTACACCGTAATACAAATATTACTGCTGACACGTCTGTCAATTTAGCAGATTATTAATCATTCAAATTAGAACTGTGGAACTTATTAAAATAGCGAACATATGTTTAACATAAATTATTAAGATTATATCAGCTATAGAACTGTCGAGCAAATTTGATTGTAGCACACACGACAATTAATATATTTATTTGATCCTTTCCCGTAAAAGCGGTTTCACAATTTCAATAATATGATAACTTTCGACGAAGGATCTTCTCGGCAACCACGCAACAAATCCTTCCACCGAACAGGTATAAATCTAATTCAATAATTTAATTCACGAACATTCGTTTTCACAGCGAAAAGCAAATGGAAAATTTGAATTTGAACAGTCCAAAGAAAGTGTATCTGTGAATGACATCATCAATCGACTTGTAACATTTCGTGCAGTCGTATCTGCATTTACCACGAATCGGTTTGACAATGACAGTGAGGAATTATTAGGTCAACCCTGACCCACCTTCGGAAAATTAATTTTGGCACTTGTCGACGGTTTTTGTGAAACAGCTGCTAGTTTCTTCGAAGGAAAATTCTCTTCGGTGGTGGAAGCCCGATGAAAGATGGCGATGCTTTCACGCTCGTGCTCTTTTCTTCTGCGCCGAATGGAAAACGCGCGTGCTCGTTCAACGCTTGATCGCGATCGTTCACGGAACGATAATTAGTCGCGAGCGCGTGGAACGTTAAGCGATTTCGAGAGGAACGCGTGCTATTTTTACGAGGATAGCCGCGGGGAAAACAACTGGTCCGTTCTATTTTAAGTTATGGCGTTATCGCCGTTTTTGCCGGTGTTTCGCCGCCATCTGTCTGCGCGATCCGCAAAAAAATCGAATCGTATGTTTCTTTGCATCGTTGAGCAAGAACGATGATTTACAGTAATCTTCGGTGCTGTAATAATTAGACTGTGGATCTTTATGCAAAATAAAAATGTTCTACATTGATTGAGGGAAGCTGGTGTAAAATAAAAATTGATTTTATTCTAACAACTTTATTGCATCGAAGACGATATTGTATTATATTGCATCAAAGACAATATTCTTCAATTTATCTAATTATTTACTGTTTTATATTTCACCCAGCGAATTTCTTCGGAAATGCATAAAAATCTGTAGTCTAGTAATTGGATCATTAAATACATTGAAATTACATTCTGTTTAGTGTCGTTTCAATGAGAAAAATGCCACGAATAAGTTGGAATGGAAGTCTCACAAAAAGATAAAGAAGTTTTGCAATTGGATTGGTAGTGGTTCGCACAGATATACTCGACCCCGTATCGGATTACAGTGGAGGAGGCAGGCGGACTGACAAAGATGGCACAGCTCCCTTCAGCTTAGATCAAGACTTTACTGTTTCTTCAGCGAATTCCTCTTTCGAGCTCGCACGCGCATTAATTGCGGACGACGTTCTCGAGGACGTTGATTACCTGTCTGTCTCAGAGGTCTGGCATTCTAAAAAGCAATTTGGCACTTCTCCCGCTCCAGGAGAGAAGGTCACATCAGTTTTTCGGAAAACAAAGAACTTCGCAACCATTTCTCTGACTTCTACGATCAGAAAAAGATACGTCTTCAAGAACGTCGGTTCTACCAATCAATTTTTAGCCATTCTTGCCACTCACCCAGAGATTTCCGTTCTTCTGCGACTTTCAAGAGGATTCGATCCTGTGACAGCTCGTTATCACGTATTCGATTAGTCATCCTCAATGCATAAATTAAAATGCATTGAGTATACGGTAGAATTCCGTTCATTCGTATTCCATGTATGCAAATCAGCCTGGATCAAAATTTACGAACTCGTCGAAACTAACGAGTGCGGTTCTGCAATTCTGACGTAGTCTCAATATTTATATATATAATATAATATATATATAATCTAATATATATATATATATATAATATATATATAATTTCAACTTTGATTTTTTCTTGAATTCTGTAAATCTTAATAGAGATCTTGTAAGAGAGCTGGTACATTATCATCAACTTCTTGAAATGATTAAAGGAAGATAAAAATTCTTATTTGGTTAGCGCCTCGTAAGTGTGCAGAAAACGTTTATTTTACATAAAGATCCGCAGTCTATTCGTAAATGCATGAAATCCGCATCGGGCTCACCGTCGTCTCTCGTTCTTGTAAATAGTTACGGTTGCACAGTCGCCAAGCATTCGGCCAATGTTCTCGAAAACAAAGCTAGATACAGAAGCGCATATTTTTCTATATATTCGTGTTTGTTCACGTCGTAGAATCGTTGTCTCTGCTTGTAATTTTCATTCAAGCATCGTGATTTAAACGGTCTCGCATCGTAAAACTCGCGGAATGACTTTTTAGTCGATCTACATAAACCGATCATAACGTTATTAGCGGAACACGGAACACGGAACACGTGTGAGCGCGAGTCTCTCTCATCTTCATCGTCGAACGGTCGTGCCGAAGTGTACCTCGATTTAGCCAGGCCGTATCAAAGATAGCTTCACCGAAACACGCATGTTTCCTTGATGCTTGAACTCCTGCCATGAGTTTGTGGTACAGTTAGCATTCGTAGCGATGGTAGTCGATCAGAGAATTGGCAGCGGCGTGAACTTCTCGGCCACCGGTGACGTCATTCTTGCAGAGAATTATTAGCAGACTCGGTGAACGTCAGAGGTGACGTCGCTGGATTTAGACGCGTTTGATCGTCCGCCAAAGACGAGCCGTCACTGAAACACCCATTTTTTCGGGCTCGGGATTTTCTCGTTGCGGACGAGTAGGTACGTTGCCAATTGAAAAATCCGGGAAGAATGGACCGCGGAGTTTCATTCATTCCGAGCGAGATGTTTACTCGGACTGCGAAGTACAGTTTTCCTTCAATAATTTCTAGCGTCGAAAGTAATTCCATTCGTTGTACCATTTTTCCTGGAATTTGAACTGGTTTTTTGAAGTGAAAACTTCTTCAAGCCCAATTTGCTGGGCAGCGAATGAGTCTGATTCGTCACGATCCGAGGTGAAACGCTATTCGTGAACTCGGAGGTGCCGAGAAACAGTCGGGTGTGCAATCGCCATAGAAGTTTTCACTCGTCTCGTTACGTCTTATGCGCGCAGCATTAATCTGATTTTTTTTGGATACAATGACTGCAGATCGTGATGCAAAATAAAAATTGTTTGCATCGATTAGGAGTAGGATTACGAGTACAAAAGACGATCTCGTGCGTGGATATTCCCAGACGATTCCACCTGCATCGGTCACACGATTTCCCAGGACTTCTCTCCGCTTAGTCATCGATCAAACGCTCGCACGGCTGCAAGATGTCTTCGTCTTGTAGGAAGTCTGTCGGGAATCTTCCGCTCCGCCACGCCTCGTCAAACGTCCACGATTAAGGGCGAAGGAATCTGTCTCATCGGTTGCGTAACCAGCGGTTGCACGGTGTAACAACCGTTTTCGGCGTCCATAGCCGACCGGTTCGAGCGAAAGACTCGTTACGAAAGTCGCGTAGTCGAAAGCCAGCTCATCGGTGCATCTTGCGTCAAGGTAGCATCCGTTGACGTGGACTTCCGTCCCCGAAAACATGCGCGGCTCCTTTTCACGAACCGGCCTTGGTTTCTTTGGTCACTGTCACCTCGCCGGCCCATGAAATTCAACTCTTTTAATTTTATATATGCGATCGACTCGTTTCCGATGATCAACTCTTTCTCTCTCTCATCGCTGAGGAAAATTTTCCTAATCCGATGGAATCGTTGACGTCATTGATCCTGGAGTGTATTGTTAGAAGCTGAGTTATCGGCCCGTTCCAGGGAATCACGCACCTCGATCGGCGCTAGTTTGTTTGACCAGTGCTACGGTTGTTCCGAGTCACGCGCCAAGCGTAATTCAGTGCATGAATAGCGAATCGAGATCTGTCTTCTTCTAGGAACCCGCCTCGTTTTCGAGGTAATCAAATTCGAAAATTGAACCGACGAAACAGAGAATATGCTGAGAATGATTTCATTTTCAAAAACAAAGAACATCTCCCGAGCACACTCCGGCGCGAATACATTTCAATCGCAATGCTTCTTCCTACAACTTTTGCTTACAACATTTCCGTTTGTTTCGAAAACTGCATGAATTATCGAGGTGACTCCGTCTAAGGCGACTCGTCACGTGTACGCTAACTTCTCGGAAAGGATTAAACTAGTTCTCGCCGAAGCTTCGGAGAACAACACGACAATCGAAGAGGAACTGTTCTATTTACACTTCCTGGCTGTACATAGAAATGATGGAGATATCCTGGCGTGTATCTACACAGACGCATATATCTAAACTGCGTACTCGCGAACTACGTCACGCTTGATAGTCAGATGTTAATTCCAAGAAACTACCATGGAGGATGGATAATCGTTCGCGCAGGATACGCGGTTGCGGTGAGCCACGGATGGCCCTGAGAGAGCCCGAGTTATCGATTGTATGGAAACACCGTCATTTCCCTGTTACTCTAAGGTCCGCGATAGCCTATTATTAAATCTGCTTTCTCCTCGAGGCCCTGCGCCAAACCGTTGAACTTTCTTGCAAAATCGTAAAACTTTGATAGAAGTCGGATAATTCTTGGATGAGTTTCGGCCGAAATTTTCTATAATTTTCCCTTATTCTGCAACATTTCAACTGCAACTTGAAACGGGAATTTTTACCCCCTACGGCGCGGCGCACAGCGAGCCGGATCGAAGATCTTGATGCGCTTCGCGACCGGCCGACACCCCGAAGACGCGAGCCTTGATCTTTGGCGAGCACCGTCGTCGTGCCATTTTGCGTGAGCTATCGCATCCTAAACGTCGGTATCGTCGCTCGCTTTGATTCCGCGCCGCGCAACGCAATCGATAAGCTCTCAATAGAATTCATTGCCGCGTCCTCCACCGGTTATCTAACACGGCACCGGTTAGATCTTTCTTCAAGATCATTTCCCTACCACGCGCTCCGAGCAAAAAGTATCAAGGCTGCAACGGTAGATACAGGGTTAGTCAATTACTAGGCACGTGTACTCCTACGTTCCAATCGATTTCTACGTACCGCAGACCATAATTGTTGTAACCAAAATATTATTACAATACCGTAATCGTATCGAACATCGTATTTGCTTCGTCAGCTATTCTAAATCAGTTTTCTTAAAAAATATCGAAGTCGTACCACTGCAAGAAAAGAGGTACTTCTTTTCTGAGAAAAGTTATTCAGCCGAAACTGTTCAAAAAACATGTTGGTTACAACTTGGGAGATGTTGACCCATTTTCTTCGCGTCTAGTTACCGGAACGGTGCCAACACGAAGATACACGGCATGAAAGAGCCTGTATAACTTCAACGGATCGTTTACACCCCTTGATATTCGTCCAATGTCCAGTTGTTTCGAATACTTCAATCTTCCACCGAATCTAGATCACCTAACCCTCTGTAAGCTCGTTTTCAGACCCGATTTAACTAGATCGCATCGCGACGAAGGAAACGGAATAAAATGGTGATCGTCTCGTCGTTAATGTTTAACGTTCATTAACGGTCGCTAATTAGAGCACAAAGGCTCGCGGTGCGCCAGATGACCGTCCTTCGACTTCCGCATTAAAAAAACTGACTCGAAGCCGAATGATAAAGGGAAAACGGAGCACCCAACGCCAGCTGGGATTATCCGGAGAGCGTGCCGCAATTCCTCCACTCAATTTGTACCCTTAATTCAAACGCCGATTAATTACCACGAGTACCCTTTGATGAGACGCTTGTCTACCAGCTCCCTACGCCACTTTCTTGCTCCTCCGACCTGGAAGCCGGCCAGAATCGTACCACAACCTGCTCGATGACGACATTATCTCGAATCTAGATTAGTGTGAACGAACTCGCGGCTGCCCTAAAATTTCGTTCCGAGTAGCATAACCATCGAACTTGTTTTCTGTGTTTTCCTACATTTTTACACGAACGGGTATAGCCGTAGATAAGGGGGTCCAAATGTAACCCCGAACTAAAACCCTCCGTAGCAAGGTTTAGACAGGTACCCCTACCACAAGGGTAGTTACAGGGCGAGAACTATTTCTTCTGTTCTGCTTAACAAAGAATTACGGTCGAATCCCGGTCACTTATTCGGACACTTTTGGAAAACTTAGATCAATTAGCGTACCACGTGCAGAGGAAAAGAAATTCAGGATGTCGGAATATTTCATTCCTGAAACAGTGAGTCAACGAGTTCGTTGAACGTGTTGCCAGATTAAAAATCTTGGAAGACAGAGCTCCGCGATGATGAACTTCGCGTTATTCTATTTTTTCAGTTCGCTGAATATCACGTGCCTGCTCCACGACATTGTCCTCTCAAAAGCTTTTTGTACTCGCGGTAAGAAGAATGGGACTTTCGTGACGATATCCAGACCTGGGAAAACTTTGTTTCAAATGAAAATAAGAAATGACTATTTGTTTTTAAATGAGAATTCAAAAAAGACACAATTCAAGCTTCCCCAAGTTTACCCGATCGGCGTCGTTTCACCTCGGAGCGTGACGGATCAGACTCGTTTACCGCCCAGCAATTGCGCAGGCGGTGCGCGTAAAGAAGTGTTTTCTCTTCCAAAACGAGACAGTTACGGAGAGAATACCGTGCTGGGGCCGCTGAATGGGAATATATATTAATCGCAGTTTCGTGGCGCGTAATCAACTGCACAGAATCGAGGCGCGATATTTCCTGAAAGTGTGCTCCCATCGCCGAGCAATCGTGTGCGGACTCCGGAATTGGAAATAAAAAGGAGACTGATAAGCGGAGCACGCGCGCACGAGCTAATCGTTGAAGCGGTCTTGCGTCAGATCATTCTCTGCGTCCTCGCCGCGCCGGTCGAAGTGTATCGGTACCACGAGAATAACCGTTCAATGTACGGTCGATCTATTTATATGGTCGATCAGCTGCACGGCTTGCTCATAATTCGATTGCAAGCGCTGCACGCGGGTGCCGGTTACGCATGTTCGGCATTCTTCGCCGAGGGAAAATGAGGCGTGAGAGCGAAACTGGACTCCTGCGTGTCCCCTCGACACGGCATGGCTCCATTATGCCGTTTGATTCATTTAGATTCTCTTAAGACGCTATCTACCGATTACTCCGTAATTTCTGAAAGTTTATTCGCGGTACGGTATTAGTCGTTCCTGTCTTGCAGCAAATTAATCACCCTGTTTCTTTTTTCATCGAAAGTCGACGAAAGATGAAATCATTAAATGCCGGCGGATTTTCATGCAAAATGGAAATGCTTTTTCTCTTTTTATCGCCCTAAACAGTTGAAAGTAACATGACAGGATCTATGGATTCTATCGATGTATTTTCATTTTTCTATCGGCCTCTTCGTGTTTGTCATAGATGGATAAAATCGGTCTAATAATAATAGCAGATTTGACTCGATATTACGTCGGCTCGTTTAGGTAATGTTTAGAGCACGCGTTTCGAAAATTTGGCGACGCTGGAAGAATTCGTTAACCGAATTGGAAAATCGTCTGCTCGTCTAGATATTGCTTCGTTCCCGAAAAGACAATGAGAATGCGCGTGTGTACTACGTTAATGAGCGATCTATGCATCATCGGAGGGACCATAAATACGGCCGGAACGGCCACAGTCCGATCGTAAATTTCACATCCCGCTGATCAGCATAAACGATCCGCTACTCCCGTGTTACGCGACCGAAGTGGACTGGTCCGCATCAAATTATCGAACAGATGTATTTTCTTCTCCAGAAATAGAGAATTTATGGACGATACCACTCATCGGCTTCTGTATACCGACGCGTCGTTACGTTACGTGACTCGAAACGAGTTGCCGAAAGGTTTTCGACGATCTTCGGTGTTCGTCAGAAAATTTCTCAATAAGTCGAATTTTTATCGATACGAGCTTCCCATCGTGCGTTTATCAATCGAGCGTTGGCGTCTCCGAGTGTTGTTCCACGAAACGAGCGTTATCGGCGGCCAAGCAATCTAAACTGAACAATGAATAATGGATCTACGTCGATCAACGATCGATCTTAAGAGGATTTCGACGCGACGTTGAAACTCTGACGAGATTCTAGTCGAGGACGAAAATAATTCTGTGAAGCATCGAAAACTGGTAGAAATTCTACGCTTCCCTGGAACTCGACTGTTTCGAAACGAGTCGCAGTTATTGATACCCGCGTGCGTCACTCTACGGGTTGTTAACGCCACCTTAATGATCTTTTCAGACCGAGAACAGATAACGTTCAGTCGTTACCGCTCAAGCTTCGGTATGTTTAAAATCCTCTGCACATTCTTCCTTGCAACGGATCCAATGCTTCCTTTACATTTCAAAATTCATCAAAGTCCATTCGATAGGGTCCCCGAAGAATACCCTCTATCACGCGATATCGATCGCTTCTGTATTCAGAAAAACACGCACGTAACTAAAAATCACGTAATTTCAGAACACGCTTACGATTCGAATAAACATACGCAGCTCGATACGATTTTGTTTACAATCGTCGGTATCTGTTCGGATTACCTGGCACCACCGTAGTCGGAACGATATAGATTCCGTGTTGTTGAAGTTCGTATAGAGCGTACAGCAAGGTCGGACTAGACAAAATGATGGAAGGAGAGGAGGAGTAAAGTATGTAAATGTTCTTCAGAATGCGTCGCAGATACAAAAATAGAGTGCGTTGATGCGAGCACAACTTGACACGAGTGGTGCTAAGCACGCGATGTTTATAAAATGTTACACGTTCCTCGGACACAACAGGTATCCCAATATGTATTCAGCTTCATGTTCCGAGTAGATCGGTGTCGCTCCTCTTCCAGTTGCTTTCTAGAAAAGTCGCTCTGTTGTCGCGCACTCATGGATGCTCTCTGTGATTTCGATATCGAGGATCCGACGGTTTGGAGCTTCGAGACTGCGTTTAGCGTGCACGCTTCCGGAAGGAGATGACAAGAGGATCGGACATTGAAAGGCCACGGGAGAAGCGATGCCGATTGCGCTTTGTATTCTCGTCCCGATCTCCAGATATCGATCGGCACCTTTAATCAGCCTGGCCGCGCCGATAAACTTCGTCGATAAACCGCTTTTATCCGTGTTTGTTTTCTTTCAATATTTCTTTTCGTAGAAAATCGAGTTTTTTGCAACGACTGGGACATGTCTCACGTGTACTCCGTGTGCCCCGCACTGGGACTGTTATCTGCTTATTACGGCTAAATATAGCGAGAGCTCTAACCGGCGTTCAAACAGCCCGATATCGGCGCTGTCGAGGCTTCGGAGTTGTTTCGGCGGCCCGGGAGAATCGTTGCGATCGTCTAGATCCCGTTTTTCGGTAGACTCGCGTGTCCGGAATCAATGAAGATGAGCCGCCGATTAAAAGTTAGCCAACTATGGCCGGCTCCGAGGTACGATCGCACGGGAACGCGAAAACTTGGTACGAGACGTTCCCGAGCTAATCGTGCAACGAATAGTTTCCCCAGCTCGCAGCGCGAAAATTTATTCGCCGGTTTAAACAATTAAAGTTATCGAACAGCGTCGTTCGACGTTAATTTGACGCGTTAACTTTCGATCCGTCTTGGAACGCCGAGTTTCTTGACGTCGCGAACTCCCGTATCTTATTTGCAACGATCTCGCCACGCCAATTACCAGATCCGCTGATCAAAGCTGGGTCGCGAGTGTCGCTTCACATCCAATTCAACTTCGTAAGGAAAAAATAGTCCTCCTTTTGCCCGGACTTCGGTGAAGTCGAGAAGAGTTGGTTGGTACACCGAGCTGATCCAGTTTCGAGTTTGCGATCTTTAACGGCTGGAAACACCGGGGAAAATAATTGGTGCGACGGAGGAGATGGGCGCGCACTGTAGCACAATCGGCCGGAAGTCGCCGAGCTGCTATTATTTTGGAACTTACCATTTTAACGAATTAATCGTTCTATCGATGGCAGCCACGCTCCATTTAAATCCTTCCGTCTCGCGAACGAGCTGCGAAACTTCCCATTTTCACCGTTATATTGGCTGCCTGTCTTCGTGCGCTGAGATTGGAAGACCTCGGCCAGTTTGCAAACAACAGCCAGGTTGTAAAACGAATTTTAAAAATGTCCTTTACTAGCTGCAGCCACCCTTCAGGCTTGCACTCCCCATCGACTAAGAAATACCGAAGAACAAAACTCCATTTCCTATCTGATCGATTCGATCGACGCTTCGTTCGCCGTGTTCGATCGCGCCTTTGTTGAACGGCTCTAGACCCACTTTTTAAAATCCGAAAGCTTCCAGAATGACAGAGGAGGTTTCCAAGAAAATCATTATTTTCGTTCGCGAAACGATGGACACCCGCGAACACCGATTACCGCGAATTTATACTTTGCAGAACTGGCACGTTCTATTTAATTCAACGTAATGTCCGTCATTGACGACTCGGCCTACTATAAATAGACTTTATCGCGAATAATCCTCTTGCGACGCGCGGTCTCGCAGAGTTTGTTGCCGCATGCAAATGAAATGTGTCCGGCTTCTTCCTTCGTACCATCGGCAAATCCGTCTACGTTATTTGCTCAGTTGCAACCATTTGCTCGGCGACGTAGATTAACGAATCTTTGCTGATCCCCTTAGGCCGACTAAAGGGTTTCCATTGCGTTAGCGTGACTCGTCGTTAAACGATTGGTTCGATTGTAAGTGCGGATATCACGAAGATATTTTGGAAAAAGCTCGTTCAGCCTCTACACTCGTAGGTCGAATAGTTGGTTTCGATGCAACGTCGATGTAGTTCGTCTGGTGCGTCGTCGTTCGGGGAGTTTCGATTACACGCACGGTGCCGCAACATTTGCGGGGATTCGTATCACCTGTTTAAGAAACGCGGGACCAAGAAATGTCGCAGGATCCTGCGGAATATAGATTGCGGGATCCCGCTTTGCGGGCTTGCAAGCCCTAGTCGCGATGTTCACTTTCGCGGTGAACATCCGCAACGTTGCCCCCACCTGCGGTGGCCGGCTGCCCCCTCTCGGAAGCTGATTCTTCCGCGAGCAATGGCGATTGGCGGCGCGTTCGGTTTAGTCGCGTGCCGAGACGCCACGGAACGAGAACGTCTCTGGCGAAGTAGCCGCGTGGAACGCGATCGCTCGTAGACAACACGAACACGTAGCCCGGAGACAATCAATCCGGTGCGGTGGTTCTCTCGGTGTGTCGCGTGATTTCGGAGCGTAAACGTGTGTTAGCTGTATACAGGATCGGAGCACGTTTTGCCGGCCTCGAAACGCGTCCGATCACGCGATCCACCTTTCGCCCGATCTTCGTCTTCTGAAACAGATTCGTACTCCTTCGCGAACGAACAGGGAATTCCCAATTTTCCATTAGTCACCGACACGGTGAGAACATTTCACGCTGACGACTAAGAATTTTCTTATTTTACGTAAAAACTATTATACTCGACGAGGAATTGTTCACCGATTCCAACAATCTCCAAGTGACACCTTCCGAGACTCTGAGCGATAAGAAATTTTGTATTTTGCATATCTGTGATCAGTGAACCGTCCTGTAATTAATTTCGAGTTGGAAGCTCCGTAGGATAGAATTTGATTCGAGCGGCTTCCGAGAAGTTCGGTCCCGTAACGTATATCTAAAACCGTGTTCTCCCACCAGCACACGCTATCGCTCGTACCAGGAAACGAACAATGGTCCCCTTTACGGCCCCGATTTTCCAGACCGGCACGTAATCCGCCTCGATAGGATCTCGACTAGAGTCGGAGAGTTATTAGTATGTAATTCGTGGCACATTCCGGTTAGTGTCCCTGTGCGAACGTGTTTCCTCCGATCGACTTGAAAATAGCGGGTCTTGTCTTTCCAACGAACAACGAGAAAGTGTTCCCGAGATTCTTTCGACGTGGTGAAACCAGTGACTTTGCTTCAGCGCGTACAATCGAATTCGTCTGGAGAACATTGCGGCGAGAGTCGTCCGAGTTTCCGGGAAAAACGTGCACGATGTTAAATCGTCGATGAGCTCGACAGTGCCGGGGAACGAGAAACGTAGCACGTTCTCCGAGTTCTCGGAGCCGAAGAGTCGCCATGGCACCGGCTACTGGTCTGGACTGGTCAGAACCGTGCCAACATTGGCGGTACCCGAAACTTTGCCCTTCGGGGCAGCAGAAGAATGAGAGGGTGAAGAGCGCGATGGAGTTGAGCAGCAAGGAGGCGAACACCGCGTACAAAAAGTTCTGCAAATTCTTGCGGAGGCTAGGGAATAGGAAACGTAAGTGTCGCGGTTGGTCCCCTTTTTCGCGGTCGGTTGTCGTCTTAAAAAATTCATTTCGAAGAGCTCACCGAAAATGTTACTCGGCATGTTCATCCGCTAAGCTCTTCGATCGTGACCCAGTGATGCAATTACTAGACCGCGGAACACATGAATTTGTTCTTGCGGAGGTTAGGGAATAGGAAACGTGCGAGAGCCGCGGTTGGTCGTCGTCTTCGAAAATTCGTGGAATTATTTACACTACCAAATATGATCGAAAAGCCCACCGAAAATGTCACTCGACGTGTTCATCCGCTAAGCTCTTCTATCGTGACCCAGCGATACAATTAATAGACGAATTTGTTCTCGCGGAGGATAGGACCCTAAGCGTGGAGGATGGTTCGATTCTCGCAACAGGTTTGTCGTGGCCAATTCGTAGAAATGATCGAGCACGTTACTAAATATATTTATGACCGAGTAATACGATTATTAGACCGTGGATCGCGTGGATTTATAGCGTATTAATAGCGATGATTACCGCCGTACTCGTTAAGCCTGCAACAAACATAAAAATCGGAATAAGCATAAAAATTGATATGGAGGAACGCATACATCGCAGTTCTATTTCCGTCTCGAATTATGGTATACACGCATATCCACGTGCTCCGACTTGACTCGAGTATTGTTGACTCCACGCATTGCATTAAATACATTCTGTACACAGTCGATTGATTCTCCAATCTTTATAGGAAAGCTTCGTATTCTAATTGGATTGAAAAATCCAAGGTCGGAAACGTTAACGTCGGGCTTATTAGCGATTAATTGCTTCGCGTTGCTGCATCTGTTTTACGGACCGGTCTTTTCGCGATTTCGTTTATTTGCATTTCAATTCTATTTCTAAAAGCAATGGGGTCGTGTGTTACACTGTTATTACTAGACTGCGGATCTTTGTGCATTTACGAAGAAATTAGTAGGGTGAAATGTGAAACGGCAATAGATTAGAAAAATTCAAGAATATTATTAAGGGATGAAATCAATTTTTATTTTCTTCCTGCTTCCCACAATCGATTCAGAACATTTTTCTTTTGCATAAAGATCCACAGTCTAGCAAAATCTAACTATTCTACCGTACAAAGAAGAGGTTAATAATTTCTTCAAATTATTATATCCTGCTACGGTGATTGATAGTCAACATTGAATCTAACTAGCAATTAGCAGAGACTCGTTGTTAATATTAATATCGAACCACGAGGCACAAATTGTTGGATCTTGGAGAAATCCGAAGACTTTGTGCTTCGTTCGGGTGGAAATATTGTAACGATATTTTTAAATATTGCTCGCGATCCCGATTTGTTTGCGCGTCCACAAAGTGTTCTGCCATTTCAGCAGAAAAGGTTAGAGAAACGTAAGTGGCACCAGCAAGAAAGAAGGACTATTCAGCGAGAAGTAATACCCGACCCGGTGACATTTATCCGTTGTTATTCATATTTATTTTTGTTGCGCGCGTCGACCCACGCGAAAGATTTATTTTTTCATACGTCAAGAGCTGCGTCAACTTCTCGTTTAACATAAAAAAAGAGAAGTAAAAAATAAGAACCAAAGACACTGTGTGGAAGCGACGACACTACCGACAGTACCGACAGTACCTCCGTAAAGCCGATTGACCTTCTTCGCGAATATTTTTTTATATACATTACCGGACACCGGTGTTCGAAACGTTCAATTGGACGAATTAATATTAATTAATTCGCCAGCTGCAACGTTCGAGTGTACAGCGTACGGACTGATTGGAAAAAAAGAAAAAATGAAACAATAAAATCGCCAGGGCTTATGAAACTCGTACAGATAAAAGATAAAGACCACATGTTAACTCCTAAAACATCCTCGGCTAATAAAAATACGCTGATTCACCTCGTTCGTGATTTCCAACGTTATTGTCCGGACAGATCAGGTGTTAATTGATTGCTGCGATCTCGGAAAGCTCTAACTGTAGTTTAGAAGTGCTAAAAATTCTAAAGAGCAACGACCTTTGAGTAAACAAACCTACTGCGTCGAATCCCAGTTTCCATCGGAAACAGAGCTGTCCGACGTACGATAAGTCCCGAAATGTTGCCAACGTTGCTACAAAACAAGTTGAACGGTAACGTCACTCGCGATGAAACCTGTTCGACCTTTTCAGAGATGCCGGAACACGTGGTATTAGGCTGAAGCAAAAGTAATTGCGGTATTTATAGAAACTTTAAATCCACGTAAAACTTGCGAGAATGCAATTTATTTCAGACATTTAAAAAATTACATATAGCAACCTGGATGGTCGCTGTCTCGCTGAATATAAAGACTGTAATTAAAAAAGGCTGTAAAATCCGCGTAAAACTTGTGATAAAGCGATTTATTTCAAACGAAATCCACGTAAAGCTTGTAAGAATGCAATTTACTTCGAAGACACGACAAAATTACAATACTATATACAATATTATAATAATAAAATTCGAAATCAAATATCGCAATTATTTTTGCAACAACCTAATAATCCCATCGTGGTATCGAAGTTGGGTGGACACTGTCTCGCTGAATATATGTCCGCGTCTATTTCCGTTCTTCCTTACGTACCTATTTAAGCTGCATAAAGCATAATCAATTAGAACGTGGAATGATGTATCCAGGTGTTCTAAAAAAAAGTTGTCCTTGAAAAAGTGAAATATCGACGCTCGAAGATACGCTCGAGAGAGTGAAATCTTTCGATCGCGATACACGAGTCCTCTCGATCCAGAATGATTACGGCCGGGGGAACAGAAGTCGATTCGCGAAAGTGTATCGACGTGTAGGCATCGCGTCGAAGACAGAACTTTCCGCGAAAGATTGCGACGGCGACGTCCCGCACAAACTGTTCAAATATTTACGCGACCGGCAGAAGTAGCTCGATGATACATATTCCGTTTGCGCACAATCGGGCTATGTATAGTCTTGGTTTCTCGGACGCGGGAGAACGGTTATTGCGAAAGTATTCCTTATAATGTCATTTAAATATTATACGGCTGCCAGAGAGCGAAGAACTCGAGAGGACGTTAACCGGACACGTATCGGGAGTAAACCGATGGCGGAATTCATTTTCTCTCCTACGGTGTTGCGACGTTGGCGTAAACAGGCTCGATGGGCGTCGATCACTGCCAGGTGATCTCATAAGCACCGTGGGATCTTTCTTATCCGAATGCAACCACGCTATCGATTCTGCCGCGAAGCCTTTTATTCGAGTGTAATTACGCGACTAGACTTGCGCGGATCTTTGTGCAAAAGAAAAATTCTCTTCGTCCCTTACAAGATTCGACAATTGTAATAAATTGAAAATAACGTCCAACAAATGGATGGACGTTGAAATTACGTCCACCCATTTTCGTCATAAACGCATAAAATCATAAACAACCGAAAAAGTATATGAATCTGCATATACAGAGAAGAAAACGTCGTATCGATCCTGCGAATATCGTTATTTATAGCCTGCGCACGTTCGCTCTGAGATTGTTCAAACAATTTAAAATTGTCAAACAAGGTATAACGAAACACGCCGGCACATAAAAGCGTTTAAAAGGAACCAAAATGCAACTTGTACGCGGATAAATATTTATTATAGTAAACAGGGGATCGAGCTATTAATAAATGTCCTTCGAGAAAAGCCGATGATGTACGCAGCGCAACAGGGCGACTGCCAGAAGGTTAATGTAACGCTATTTCGCGAATTACAAGATTTGTAATTCGTGATTTGTTATTCGCGGTAGCAAAAATTATAGGAAATCTCTACCTCGCATTATCCGTGGTTGCATCTTATCAAGGTTATCCCTGTCGCAGCCGCGTTCAAGCGGCTAGCAATAGAATTACACGCATCTAACAACACATCCGTGCAACCTGGGTGTACGTTGATACAACATCGGTCGGGAATTGGTTGCTAGATCGACCAGAAGTTATTTTCAGTTTTCGCAGAGCGAGACACAATGGAGATACTCCGGTTCCTCTCCGCGTGAAATTGTTCTAGCCGCTCGGTGAATTTGAATGGCTTCGGTGAAATTGATCCACTGAAAGTTGCGTAACGAGAGTGGTTCGATTAATTTTCCGAGAGGATTCATCTCCCGTGTGCCGCCGCCGCGATGAATCAGCTCGCATTACCATTCCAATAATTGCCGCTCTCCTTGTTCGAGTGAATAATGATCTCGCGAAGGCTTCGAGGCGTCGGGATTGTCCATCATCTTCGGCAAATAGCCTTTCCGCAAAAAGAACAGTAGTTTTTGTTTCTCGCTTCTTGCACCTTCGCGGACGAACGCCTTTCGAGATCTCGATGGACAGGAGCGTTTACGTCGAGGCAAATGTTTATCATCCGAATGGATTAGAAAGAAAACCTTATGTCAGGTTTTTTAAATTTGATATTAACATTTAAGTAAGAGAGATAAAGCACATTTTTATTTCCTGCAACCGACTTCGAAAATGTTTACCTCGCACGAAAGCCTTTGAGATTCGTCGGTCTTTCCGTTGGAGCGAATATGAATTAGGGTCGCTTACGTTTGCAGTCCGAAGCTAAGGGATTAGGTGAAGTCTGCTTCCCCCACCAATCTCTCTTTTATTATGCTGGTGGGGGACTATGTTGGTGGCGGTCCTATCAATTGAGACAAAAATGCCCATTCATGCATCAACAGAATCATGGGTCTAACGAATGATACTCTCTATTGCTTCCTGTCTTATCGAGAACTGATGAAAGAAGATATTTTTCAGTTGGAATAGCTTTAAGTAGAAGGTGGCGAACTCTGAACGCAGAGCTGTAGAAGACGTTAGGGAATTCGTAGTTAGCTTAAGATTACTTTCCAAGTCTTTTTCCTGCTATTATACCTATATCTCTCTTCGAAGTAACCGCTTTGTTAAGCATTTTAACAGCCATTACATTTACCCTTACTGTCGCTGTACTGTAGCGTTGTGCTTTTCGATTGTTTCTATGGGTGGTGCGATGTACAATGCAGGCAAGGATGGCAGCAAAGTGACGACCGTGGTGGCTACCACCGGTGCTCTTGCAGACCTCCCCGAAGAGGTCTCCTACACAGACACAAAAGTAATCGGTAATGGCAGCTTCGGCGTTGTCTTCCAAGCGAAACTCTGTGATACGGGAGAAATGGTTGCCATCAAGAAGGTTCTCCAGGACAAGCGATTTAAGGTAACACCGAAATTCCTATTTTTATTTGCAGTTTAACACCGTCGATCGTTTTTCTAATGAAATAATATATATAACAAAAAATATACACAAACTGGAGCAGCCTCCGAATTGTGGCACACCTTTCAACTTCATGTTCGTGTCTTCTTCGACCTATGTATTGTTGAAATCTCGATAAATTCGTTCAATTTCGAATCTCATCGAGGCATCTGTATCCGATGATCGGAAATTTTCGTTATTTTCGTCGATCGCGTTGGTAAAATTGAAAGAACTCAATTTCGCGATCCAATAAACGTCCTACGGAATTATCAGCTCCGAATCTTATCAGTCACGATTGATCCGTTTGCAGACTGATAATCGCGAGATCCTAATTCGCGTATCAAATCTTTGTACACGACAATGTAAACCCCCCGAGTGCAGTGATACACAATACGGAAAAAAAACAAATACGGTAAAAGATCGTATCTACAATCGGGGACAATATTACGTGGACACTCTTAAAAATCGCGTAACTTTTTAAAAATTGATCTAAAATTACAACGTAAGCTGTAAGCTAAGGAGCTATTAAAATCTATAAAACTGAGATAAAAAAGTTGAGAAAACATCCATTTTTATTTTCTTCTGATTTATACCAAATGCAATCTAAACAAATTTTCGTGTACTCGTTCTCTGGCAAACTAGGCGGTCTAATATCTTTAAAAAATGCAAGTCGTTTGGACCAATTTGAAAAGAAGTTATGCGATTTTCAAGTGTCTACTTAATATTGGAAAGAGATATGTATGTATACTGTATACTAATCACGTTTTTCTATGATTTCTAGAACAGGGAATTGCAAATCATGCGGCGTCTCGAGCACTGCAACATCGTGAAACTAAAATATTTCTTCTACTCTAGTGGTGATAAGGTAACTATGCAGTTTTATCTATTCGATTGAACAAGCGACTGAAAGTTTACCGACTCATCGGGAATGCGATCTGTTAGTTTATTCTTAGAGTTACGAAGGGTGTCTCGTAATTCACTGACAAAGGAGTTCGCTTTCCTTTCATTTGTATTCTCTTGGCGAACGGATACCGGCGTGCGTCTATGCAAATTCGCTGCATCGAAAAGCACGCCGGCGATTCATTGAAATCGAAATATGTATCGAACCAACGAGTCGATTTATTTTTATATTTTTCATTTGTTCGCGTGCACGCGGATCAATTACGAAACACCCTGTACGCGCACGAGCGTCTATAATACAAAAACTATGCGTTTACGCAGAACAATTTCCTTTATATTTTTTTTGTCTACTCATAGGTGAAAGTGTTCACACCTTTTCAAGTAACGCAATAAAAAACAGTCAGTTCTCTTTACAATGAATTCTATAAGCTCCGACTCCGTGTATTACGTATTAGTTTAATGCATGCGGCATTGTTGTGTTATTTTGTAGAACATCTTAAACGCAACTAATCCAGTTTTTCATGTGGACGTAAGTGAAAAGCGTACCCAGTAGTTTGAGAAAGTCCTTTTGAGAAACACTTAGGCAGATTTGCTTCGCAATCTAGTAGCGATTCACGAGAGAAACAAAAATATATATATATTTTTTGTATATATATGTATATATATTTTATACTATACAAATGTAAATACAGTGTGAGTCACCTACTGTTTCCACCTTAAATATCTTTGTTGTTTTTAAAGATACGTCAAATGTCTTCAGGACAAAGTTGAATAGCTCAATGGCTTACTTTTTTTTTTAGATATTTCAAGGGCACCTTCATTCCTTTAATTAACTCAGGGTTATTCAGGGTCACAGGCAGAGGAAATGTATAATATTTAAAATATGAGATCTTTAAAAACAACAAAGATATTTGTGGTGCAATAGTTACGCGACTTACACTGTATAGGGCAATTCGACTATAGATTCAGTGTCGTCGCTAGATGATAACAAGTATGAACGTGTGGGTGTTTGCTTTTGAAAACAAAATAGAAAAGTTTACGTGCTGAAAATTTTGGAATGACCTTAACACATTACCGACCCGTGATTATTGCATAATTTTGAAAAATCTATGGTCCATGGCTAAACACTTTTTAATGAAACTAATCAGTCGCCCTTAATAACGTCATCTATTACTTTCATTTAAGATTGTAATGTAAAAGAAATTTTTTATGCTTTCTTTTGGTACAGCACGTTTATTGAAAATCCTATTGATAGGCTTTCGGTAGGTAAATTGTTAAAATTTGCTCATAATTAATTATCCTAAGAGTGTAGTTGTTGTTTCGAAGGTTGCGTTGTTATAATTATTTCATACTTCATTATAATACAATTTCATCAACACTTTTATTTTTACTTACAATCGATGCCAAAGTTTCGTTCACCAAAGATTACTAATTAAAGACTGTAGTGTTTTTCTGTATTTTGTATCCTAAAAGGAACTTTGAAAAAATGATGGCTATCTATGGTCGACTTACCCTACACATGTACATATACATTTCTATAAACGAGAAAAACCTTTAGTTTGTACGACACCTTGACGATCGACACAAGCTCTCTCGATAAATCTCAGTCCAGTAGTAAACGCAGCTTCGCTAGTCATAGACGGAAAATCTTCCGGAACAGTGTGTTTGCAGTTCAAAGGTACTACACGCGTAAACTGTCCCATGGGAATTGATAGTAATCGATTACCAGTACGGACCGTGCTAGAGAAGTTCATTGCTACGGGACCATGTGCCTTTGAGACGACACACCTTGCGAGCATCGTTGCGGGGACCGATCAATAATAATTCCATCGCTTTCTTTTAGAAGGACGAGGTTTATCTGAATCTAGTCCTGGAATACATACCCGAAACTGTGTACAAAGTCGCTCGACATTATAGCAAAAACAAGCAGACGATACCGATCAGCTTCATTAAGGTAAGCCTCAAAATCTTTCAGTCAAAATTTATTTCAAATCACCAGTTGACTGTCCAAGGCAGCTCAGACTTCTACCCCAATTTATTCGGTCACCCTTTAAAACTGGATTTACATTGCCCTGGATCAGTTTTCCGTCAAACTATCCAGCGACTGCGATAAACGCAAACATTGGCTGATTTCTAGTCAAGCCACTGGAATGCAATCTCTAGATCCAGCAACTGGACCAATGTAAACCACCCAGCTGAAGGTCTGACATCTAGTAGCAATAAAAATAGGGGATTCTCTCCTACTAAAAGTGTAGGAGTGACAGGGTGCAAGCTACTGGGCCAATGTAAAAGGGGTTTGCGACATGAAGAAAGTTGTGGAACAATGTTCCAGAAACTCTAGTGTAGTATCCTAGCCTTGAACAGACAACTGACTTTGTAGCAACGTTGGAGGATGAACGGCTAACAATTCTATTGTTTGTTGGATGTTACAGCTGTACATGTATCAACTGTTCCGTTCCCTGGCGTACATACATTCCCTGGGGATCTGCCACAGGGACATCAAGCCACAGAACCTGCTGCTGGATCCGGAGACGGGCGTTCTAAAGCTGTGCGACTTCGGCTCGGCCAAGCATTTGGTCAAAGGAGAGCCGAATGTCTCTTACATATGCAGTCGCTACTATCGCGCTCCCGAACTGATCTTTGGTGCTATTGACTACACTACAAAAATTGGTACGTTTACAAACGTATGGCACGGCCAAACTTACATTATATAATGAAGGACATCCTGTTTCTTATAGACGTGTGGAGTGCTGGTTGTGTACTGGCAGAGTTACTGCTCGGCCAGCCGATATTCCCTGGCGACAGTGGCGTCGATCAGCTGGTTGAGATTATCAAGGTTCTTGGAACACCAACCCGCGATCAGATACGTGAGATGAACCCCAACTATACCGAATTCAAATTCCCACAGATTAAGTCGCATCCTTGGCAAAAGGTAGCCTATTTATCTAACTTTGTTTTTCACCGTAGTACAAGAAACGTACAGAGTATTTGTAACACATAATAATACTGCCACACTGTATGCGTGGTACCAACATCGTGATATGTTGCCAGGCTGTCCGATAATGTACTTTATGTATCTCTTTCCAATTTGTACCGGCTATCGTTCTCTCTTCTTTCTTTATTTATTCGTATGCACATTTCTCTCACCGTTCTTCGTGACTAAAGAGTAGTAGCCGTGTAAAACAGTGATAGGATCGTGTTGAGCCTTCCTATAGGGTATCTTGCCACCTCTGAAGAGACCTATCTAGAATCACTGTAAATTAAGAACTTGTTCAAGCTTCGATTGTACGAAATAATTCCAACTATCCAAATAATGTTCTACCAGTACTAGGTAGGACAATTCAGTAAATACTTCATTCTTTATCGATGCAAAACCCAGTGTTTACTTCTCAGTCCTCAACAAAAGCTTTTACTTGCCTTTACGCATACGATCCTTTATTTCTCTATATTGAGAATTTGTTACGCAGCAACAGAAACGAATCGGCGTGATAAAAAGCTATAAAAAGAATTTTAAAATAGAACCATCCCAAATCGATAACTCGGAGATGACCGTCCAACAAAATTCTTCAAGAATAATATTTGAATAGTGTGAAATATTTGCAGCTATAAGTCAGAGTTTGAACATTTGAACTTTTACAGAGCTACTATGAAGTTTAGCATTGTCCTTAGCGTGTTGTGGTTAACTATAGTTTCTTTCTTGAAAGGAAGAGAGCCGAGGTATGTGATCGGTCGCAATTATTCTAGACTCATAACTAGACTGTGGATGTTTATGCATTTTCGAATTTTTGTGAAAATGTAAAACAAATGAAAATTGTATAAAATTCTACCGGATTTTATATTCTAGCCGTTTTCGAACATTTTCATATGCCATAAATGCATAAAGATCCGGAGTCTACTCATAACATTTCGGTCGATGGAGAAGTTAATAGCTATTGTGATCACCGATCTATCTTAGAACTCTTCCTTTAAGAAATGGAGTATAGTAACCGCGATTGCATGAGAACACAAGTTGTTTGCCATGATAATGACTACATACAGTCTCTCGTTCCTTCTAACTGAACACGGTCTTGCTACACCTGTCGCTATAATCACATTTCATCAATACATGTACTCGTGGTTACAGTTTATGCTTCAGCGAATGAGTGGACTAAAGTGTTCCACGGAGCACCAAAAGATTAGAGTAAGTGGTCCCTGTTGAACACACGATGTTTCTTATATTATATATATATACATATACATATGTATGGCTGGCGAATTATTCCTTTATTTTTTACTTTTTTCTTTCTCTCTCTTTTTTTCTCTTGGCCCAATGAACTAACCAATTGTAACCAACTTTTCAGCATCTGAACGGTTACATAGGATATGTGCAATTACTGCTAATTGATCCATCGAACGGAGGATGACCAACCAATATAAAGAGACCTTCATTCGATCTTTTTGCATCATACGCATAAATCATTCGGCGTGCACCTTTGACAAGTCATGTAGTATCCATTTTTCTTTCTATCTATCTTGTTTTTTTTCTTTCTCTCTCTTTCTCATTCTTTGTGTTCTCACACAATCACTGCATCGTCACTTCTCGCCCTAACTTAAACTAACAGTATATTGTTACCGAAACAATAATGTCGTGTTTCACTCAAAACTATCAAACGTGTATCACTTACTCTAATGTTCTGGTGGTAATCGAAGTCTGTATTTTCCAGTGTCTAAAACGAACCTACGCAGAAAGTCAATGTTGATCCATTGTTGCAAGAGCGATGAACGATTGCCTGTACGTTCGCGATTACACGGTATCTCGGTTTTTCTTGATCTCCCACGTGTTACAGTTTTTTCTTGTGTTCACCAAATCTCATAATCGTGGTTAAGTGCATTATTCTTTTTTCATTGTTGTTCGAGAAAGGTATAAAGTTGTCTAAACGATATTCTATAATTCTTTTCATAAAAGAGAACAGCATATACAGATGAATGGCTTATTGCCAGATTTATGTCATTATTAGACTGCGGATCGTCTTTACGCATTTATAGCAGAATCGAGTAGATAAAATTCAAAATAGTAGATAGAATTTTCAAAATCGAAGATGTCCATGTGCTTCCATTTCTTACAATCGATGCAGACAATTTTTATTTTGCATAACGATTTGCAGTCTAGTAACTATACTTGACACCGTAATAATACCTCAGGATTAAACATCTCATGTTACTAATATAACTCTGGTTGTTGAGTATGTTTAACGACATTTTTTTATTAAGGGGATTGTCTTGTGTCTACCAACAAGAATTTCATTCATTCCCTGAAGCACTTTCCTGTACTAAACTCTGTTTAAAGCAACACGAAAAGTAACAAGTGTCATGCGAATACACCCTTAGAGAGTCTGCCTGCTTTGATGATGGAAAAATGATACAACTCTTTAATAGAAAACACACAAACAGTCTTCAAAAGTTATGATTTCATTTGAAGTGGGTTGGGAAGCATATATTAATATTTGCCTCCATGATCAGCCGTTGTAACCTGAGGTAGAAATTCGAAAGGATTTTTAAATCGTAGGAATATTGCTATCGTTCAAACTCGAATAAATGGAAAATAATAAAAAATAGTAAAACAACATCGTTTCTAAGACTAAATTTTCATGTTGGTTCGATCTTCGTTGATCGTTTAACTTATGAAAACTGAATCTTGTAGACATTGTTCTAGATGTAGATTTAAGAAATGTTTGAAATGTGAGTTGTTTTGTGTTCTGGTCGATTTTTTCTAAGTCAAAGCAAGAAGACCCTGGACATACGTAAGAATAATGATATCGACACACGAGTAATGACTTTCATTCGAAACAGCAAGGACAGATCAGAGAGAGCATCCTCGACGAGCCAGCATAATATATTTAATTCCATAAATCTCGAGAGCAGACTTTCCTCTGTGAAAGTGTAGCTGCCGGTTTTTTTGTCGCTTTTCTTACACGACTTTAACGGTCGTGTTTGTTGCCATGCTCTAGTCTCATATTTAGCTACGTAGATACTGTTTTTAGTTCTGTTGTGATGTCGACGTTAAGACGACTAATTTTCAGGTGTTCAGGGCACGCACGCCCCCGGAAGCGATGGAATTGGTCGCCCGGCTTCTAGAGTACACACCATCGTTACGGATGACGCCTCTGCAGGCGTGTGCCCATTCGTTCTTCAACGAACTGCGAGAACAGGGCACACGGTTACCGAACGGCCGGGAGCTGCCGCCGTTGTTCGACTTTACAGAGCAAGAGCTACGAATTCAGCCGGCTCTGAACTCGATCCTAATACCGAAGTACATGCAGTCTTCGGACAATCCTGGAGGCCAATTGGAAGCCACGAGTGCTGCCGCGGGGGCTAGCGGTAACTCTAGTGATAATAACGTCAACACCAACACACCATCCACTACACAGAATACAGACCCCAGCCAATCGAATATGGCTTAAGCTATTTTATTTTTAACAAACAAAAAAAGAAACCTTACAAAACTAAGAGAAAAAAGAATTCACCGGTTTAGCGCTAGCCTTACGGTGGCAAGATGAACAGAACGAAAGAAAGAATGATCTTCTGAGGGGGATGCCCCCCCCCCCCCCCCCCGAAACCCCTTTACCAGCTCGAATCACCTAAGAAAAATACAACCCCCCACCCCCACCCCCGTTGTAAATTGAACTCAATGCAATGGCGATACGGAGTGGTCCTTAAGCTTTGTTCGCTTAAAAATATATTAAATGAAGATTTCAAACGATGATTTCCCTTGTAACGGGTTAGCTATGGACTACAACAGTGGCGTTGCGAACGCTTGATTGCCACCATATTGCCAAGTTGAATTCAATGTATATATATTATAGGAAACTGGCCCGTAACCTCTTTAAATGATAATTGCTAAAAGGAAAAAAAAAGAAAGCGAAGTTTTCTAGTTGAACAATGTGTAATCTATAATGTCTAGTAGCGCGTTAACGTCGCTTGCGTCGTCATTTTATTGAAAAGAACACCCTACACGTAACACACACATACACAAGCATACACGCGTAAATACACGAATAGATACATATATACAGATACACTGGAGAACCAGCTTGATTGGTGCCGGCGAAGGTCAACGGAGAAACGAATGATGATGATAACGATCGCTACATACTCGGCTCGCAAGACGTTTCACTCGCCAAGACTGAAAACTTGCGTCTTCTTTTTTTTCCACCATGCGTACACTTGACGATAAGACGACGATTATTATTATTATTATATTCACCGGGTGTCTGTGTTTCATCCCGATGCGGAATGAACAACCTGTAAAAAGGTGGAACCGCCTGGAGTATCTCGTCGCGCTCGAAAGTCGAACGGCGTCAGAGGAAGCGGGAAAAGAACGAAACAAGAACAAAAAAGAATAGAAACAAGCGACAGCGCCGCGAAACACGCATAACACGCAGAGGAAATCTCGGCTGAACACCTGCATATACATTGTACACACACACACGGAGTATTTGCGTGCACAATCTCTATTTATCGTAAGTCGCATCTCGCGATGCGAAAGACACACGCCTGCTGCGTATATCGGCACGACGAGAAACAAAACCTTGGAGGGCTAACAGATATTCACAAGCTACCGAAACAACGATGACTATCCTAACCATAGTCAGACGCTTCGATGATCCGACTCGTCGGTCTCTCTCGACCCCCCCAATCACGCTGTTCCGATTGCCCAGCGAACTATACTAGCAAAATACTACCTAGACTCGGGTTCTTCAAAATGTTTAACGACGTTTTCACGACGTACCGTCTGTGCAAGAATGTACGCGACCGCAGAGCTTAGCGAAACGATCATTTCCGTGCATGCATACTGTACATCCGAAGTGCCAGTTCATTAGGGGATTCATTTTCAATAATCCGCCTTGCCTGTAGCGTTCTTTGTTTACTCGTTACTAGAGATCACGGTTTTCAACGTGTACACTTGGTACGTGAACTGTGTTGTACGAACTTAAGAGGGTAGACTCGTTTCTAGAATTAGAAGGGAGTGGAATGTGCCTCCTCATTTCTCGGTAATGCATGCGATGGGGGTTTTCAGTAGCGAAAGCACTAGATAAAAGTTTAATGTAGGCCGCGATCGCCCTCAAAACTTATTTTACATTTACCAGGTGTAATTTGCATTATTCGGCAGTATGTTGCTGTCGCAGCTGTATGAAAATAGCTACATAAGCGGCTGTATGCTTTTGAATCATGCAAATTACGCCTCGTAAACGTAAAAATAGGATTTTTGAGGGTGATCGCAGCCTAGATTGGATCAAAACCCCCATTTTTGCATTATTGAGAAATCCTGGAATCCTGGAAAAACGAGTCTACTCCCTTAAGGATCCGTGTACAGAGTGTCACAAAATTATAAAATGACACAAGGAATCCTTGCAAAATTGACATTGAACGTGAAAAACAAGATAAAAGAAACCGAAATTCTTTTTTAAGATTAGAAATCATAAATTTTAATAAAATCTTTCACCTCAAAAGAAAAAATTTTGGTTTCTTTTTTGACGTTGTTTTTTACGTTCAAGGTCAATTTTGCGGGGGGTTCCTGTGTAATTTTTGACTAAATCGCGTTATGGTGTTTGCGACATATAATTTTGTGACACAAATTCTTACTACAAGGTTCACGTACCACGTGTATTTATATACACATGAAATAGGGATCTCTGCTCGTTACCTCACCGGATGATTTGACAAGGAAGGATCGCACTTTCAGTGCGTTGTTTGTCCTCTGAAAAAGAAAATCGAAGCAAGAACAAGTTCGAAGGTAACGAATAAGAAGAACGCGGTTTTTCTGTGAAAGATGAGGGCCTCGAAATTGGAATCTATTATACTGTACAATATTGTACAATTTACGTGTAACGGCGGTGACCTCCTGTACAGCTGGTGCTTCGGAACACGTGTGACTAGAGCCACCCGTTTACACATCTACATATCATTGCGCCGTGAAGAGATATAGAACGATGGCTGCCGACAAGAAAAAAAAGTCTAGTACCAATTCAGTTCCTTTTCTCGAGAAGGGACGACACCGTATGTTAATGGAGATAATGAAAGAAAAACGTCAGCGACGACGGGATAAAATGAGAAAGAAGAAAAGCGATAGATAGCGAGGAAGAGAGCGAGAGAGAGAGAGAGAGAGATAGAGAGAGCGAAAGGGAGCGTGTGAGTGTGTGGACAAGAAAGAAAGAGGAAACGAAGAGAGTGGGAGCTCTTAGTATTCGTTTTAGAGTTTTATGAATGTTGATGATATATAACTTAAATTTTAAACAATTAACCACTTTCTTTTTTAGTAATGTGCCCCATTACTAGAAGAAACTACGTGAATTTATTTCTTTATTCTTCCCGACCCTGTCAGGGCAATCTGTAATTTCTGTTTTCTTTTATTTTTTTTTTATTCGGTTCGACAACACGATCTTCGCGCACCGAGAACATCTTCTTTTCTCTTTTCTTTTTTTTTTCTCCGTTATATTAGACACATTCGGAGTATATGAACATTACTATTCTCTGGCGTATTCACACCCTTTTCCGAACGCGTGAAACATGCGATTTGTTTTTTCGATACCTTTCTAAAAAGATATATTGTTAATATGAAACCGTAGAACATCAGGCGAGCTGTTCGAAAATGGTTACGTGACGAGAGAGAAAGAAAAAGGAAAAAAGAGAAAGAAATGAGCAAACTCGACGGATACAAGTGTACAAATTAACTGGTGATCGAAAGAACAGTGTAATTCAGTAGATTTAAATTATTTATGTGCTCGTGCAACGTACACAGCTGGCTTGATGTGCCTACATCGTCGTTCGTCGACCGTTTATGATGCTGCAACCCTAACCGGTGCGTCAGGGGTGGACAGCGATCGATTAAGGGATGCGAACGATTCAACTAATCACGCAGCGCTTCTTTCGAATTTTCAGGCCGATAGGATCACGGGTTAAATTCGAAGACAAAAAACAGAAGGCGACAATGGTCCCGAATCTAGCTGTGGAAAGAGAGAGAAAAGTCGTAGAGACACGAAAGAAAACGAAAGAACAAAAAAAACAGCAAAACATGAACAAAAGAGGTTATTTCGATGATACGTATTACGGAGGTTTGAAATCGCACGGCTTTGAACATAGATTGTTGGTTATTTATCGTAATGATTAATTAATAAATAAATTCATCGATTTAGTTTGATTTGATTTTTCTCATCTTGTCTTTCTATACATATATACATATATATGTATATATATATATATATATATTTGTAAACGTCACGGAAACACTATGATGCCCGGTACCGAGGCGATTGTAGTGACTTGTACAGTTCACTCTGCCGACTTTTTGTACATTCGATTGCACGCTTCGTATTCAATCTTCTTGAGCAGGTCGAGATTGGCCGAATCTGTGTGTATAGTCGCAGTTAAGATGGGAAGAGACACTGAGGAAGATGGAAGAGGTCGTTCGAAACGGAACGGAGGCGAGTAAGAAATTCGCGAATCATCCGGCGAGCAAATTCGTTGCTTCTTGATTTGCATTTCGCGTTTTCCTTTTTCTAAAAAGTTGCTCGGTTATCGACGCACGTTCACAGAGCCGAGGGAAAGAGTAAAACCGTGTGGGAAGAGCCCGTGTAAAATATTGAAAGTCTATATATACACACACATATATATATATATATACACATATATATGTATATGTATATACAGATAATTAAATTACATATATATATAAATATATGCAAATTAATTTTAATGATAGCGGTTAGCGAATAACACTGCAGCATCATTGTAAAGAGAGAAAAGGAAAAAGTCGATTAAAGGGAAGGAGCGAAAGAAAAAAGAATCTACACACATACATATACACGGACACGTATCGATTATTTCAACACTAATGCTCGTCGTTTTGCCTGACACACGCACTTCATCATCACCAGTTAACCATTGCAAAGAAGAGAGAGAGAGAAAGAGAGTTAACTGGGAAATCAACACCATCACGTTCCTTTTTCTTTGTTTTTTTTACCCTTATTACATCATGTCGCACTCATTTCGACGCATCCAGTAAATAAAGTGTAATAATTGTGTAAAGAAAGATTAATAAACTAATTTAATATGTATATATATGCATATATGTATGCGTGTGTGTGCATATGTATATACGTCAAATTGCAGAGTATTTAAAGCACGCTGTAATCAACCGAGCGAGACTATATTTAAAACACCGGGGCTTCTTATTCGTTCAGCCATCGATCATTTTTTTTTGCGTTTTATCGAATTCGTTCGACACGAACAATTGCTAGAACAGATTGCGAGATCACAGCGATGCTTCGAAAGATGCTGATTCGAGGGATATGTTTATTAAACCCTTAGCACTCAAGCGGCGACTCTGAGGCACTGCTAAAATAAAATAATTGTTACGTTATTAAAGATTCGCAGTCTATAAATTATTAAACATTTCAGTATTGCATGGATAAATTGCATCCGTTTAATATGCATCGAATGAACAAAATCATATAGAATGAACATATTCTAGGTCAGAAGAATTGTTGAATTTTCGTGTTAAAATAGTTCCGAGTGCAAAGGGTTAATTTTGAGGCCGAGAATCTTTCGAAGCAGTACTGCACATTTCCACGAGTGTCTCGTTAGAAGTCAGACGACACGAAGACTCGAACCTCGCCGAAAACTACAACTCCCTCGCGGGACAGAGGCACGTCAGAAGCTATCCACGATGCTCCAAAGTAGCTGTTTCTCTTTGCCAAAAGAAGCTACCTTTTTCTGCCGGTTTTACGGCACATCTGAAATGGACCATTACGTCGAACGTCGAACGTCGAACGATCTTGACGAAAGTTCTAGTGCCGGTGTTTCAGTTCACATTATTCTTAGTTCTCGGCATTATAGAAGCGACGAACAAATTTTTCATCCGACAAGATATATGTATTTATATATATACGTATGTATACAGGGTGGTTCACCAAAATGTAGCCACCTAAATGTCTCCTTTATTTTTTATGACTAGACTGCGGATCTTTATGTAAAATAAAAATTGTTTGCATATATTGCAAGATATTGGAGCCAAAATGAAACTTGTTACTTTTTTAAATGATCTTATTAATCTGAAACTAACACACCGATGTCCTTAAATCTTTTTAATATGTCCATGTTTGTCATAAATTCATAAAATCCGCAGTCTAGTCATCACAAATAAAATAGATTTTTAGGTGGCTACATTTAGGTGGACACGTATATCTGTAACTTTGTTTCATTGCGGAATATTTCAATGATATTTCTGCTCTGTGCGAGAATCATGTTTTTAAAAATGATAAGCGTGACGGACTCAATACGAAATCTTCTGGACAGAAGTAACGAACAGAAATGAACGAGTTCGACTAATGCGGCTTATAAGACGTAGTTTTCTGTTCCGACGAGCGGTCAGCGTTGGATGCAATAAAATAAAAAGGATTTCGTATTGAATTGTCCACGATCCCGACGTGATCTCGTTTTGTACTGTTCTTCCTGCGTTTGTTATGATCTCGAGTTTATGTCTCTGTTGTAGGTAGTGAATTATATGGAAATTAAAAAGTAGCCGGTTAACCATGTGAAGTTCGATCGACGACTTTCTTTGATGATTGCGAGACACTGTCGCGTTTCCGTCGTCTTTCAACATTTCTCCGACTGTCCGACTACCATGCGAAAGCAACGCTGTAGCAGAAACCAGAGAGTTTAAATGTTCAAGGTGCCCTTTACCTTCAATTACTCTCACTCTACTTTCTATATGACTGGTTACATGGAACTTTAGACGACTTCAACATAAATAAATTTTTATTCAATGAAATAACTACTTCAATGCAAAATCAATATTTGCTAGTGTGGTCGGCACCTTTGTTCGTGCCTGAAACTCTAAATTTAAAGTTTTCAGATTGTAAATACTATGTGCGAGTAATTAAAAGTTCATTAAAAGAGGTAAAGGTTATTCGAAACTATCTTTCGTAACTGCAAACTGTTCGATTTACTGGAAGAGACCTTGACCAACTATAATCTTCGATTTCTGCTGTACGACATTTTCGAACGCGTCGCAAGCTCGATTCACATTTATCCACTAAAACACGAGTCAATTCGGAGCGGTTTTTATATGCGCTTTTCCTCATTTCTATGAGCCCTTATCTGAAAATCGATTTAGACTGTCCGATTTTGATACACGTGACTTTTCCCGGTCTGCGCGAACGTGCTCCTTCACGATGAAAAGAGGAGAGTGAACAGGGATAACAACTACAGTATCTTTGGAATTTTGCGAAGAACCTCGATCTGTGAAGTACTCATCCTAAATACGCTGAATTTCTAAATGATTCTCTTTAATACAATTCCAGAGCTGCTGTATTTACCCCCGCGTCAAACCTACAACTTTTAGAGTAACATGACCGTCGATTCCCCACTGCGAGAAGAGTGAACAGGGATAACAAGTACAGTGTCTTTGGAATTTTGCGAAGCACCTCGATCCGCGAAGTGCTCGTCCTAAATTCGGATATATCGGCCAACGCTAAATTTTGAAATGATTCGCTTCAACAAAATTCCAGGGCTGCAGTATTTTCCCCCCCCGTGTGAAACCTATAACGTGTCCGTCTATTCTCCATCGCGATATATCGAGAGAGGAAAGGATAAAAACGCTTGGATCACCGGACGAAGCTTCGATTTCATTCTAAACCCGTACGATAGCTAAACGTTTGATAGCAAGAGTATTTGATCCATCTTCGAGACGTGCTCGCGATAAGTCATGTTTATATGTTTAGCACGAGACGTAGGCTTAAGAACTCGATCGACGCTGGTTTTCGACTTCGATACGGAAACCGTGCGTGCGTGTGGCACGTGTACAATGTGTACACGCATATACACTCTTTTTCCATAGTTACACACCGTTATCGGGGATACAAACGAGCGTTTTATTTGAAAGAAATGCACACGGTTTCTTGGGGGAACGTGGACCACGACCGAAACCTTGGATACTCATCGAGGAGAAATCTCCCTGGAACGATGTCAACAAAACGTTCGACTTTTTATAAGCTTTTTACTTTTGCACCACTAGCGATTCTGTCCGTACTTCGTCACGTTTTACAACGTGTTCTACCTCCGCGTTAAGGTGGGAGCCGGGAGTCGACGAAACGTCAGAGGTTTTACGTCGCAGACGACCAATACTTAAGACACTTCTACTATTTTCCTAAGTCTTTAGAGATTACGTTAAGAAAGAAAGAGAGAGAAATATGTTGGTGGGGGAAGCATGTTCGTGACAACGTAACATCTCCAAACAAACTGAATCGTGTCATGTTTGGTCTCGCTCTCGTTGCGAAACTTCGAACCGATTTATCTGGAGCACTTTCGAAAACATGATACGACGCTCTTCGGTCGAGTCTATTTCTAACGTACCAATAAGTAATCCGCGGTTTCTTTCAATCTCTCCGCGTCGAACGTTACTCAACGGCATGAACACGTCTGCACATTGAAACGTAAAGTGGATTTCTTATTCGTCGATCTGTAACGTTTACTTAATGAGAATGACCATGGGTGAGAAGGGATCATTCTCCGAGGCAACAAGTACTTCGAAAACCCAGCATCTGGACAAGCTTCTCGCGTAGACCTGTCGACAGCTTTTGGAGATGTTACTACTGTCATTCCCGCGATTGAATAACGGTGGGCGGGAACCCGAAGTCGGGCCGGGTCGGGAACTCGAATAACTGACATTCGGGTTTCCGAAAAATATTAGTTTTCGAGTCCCGACCTGACTCGAACCCAAATTTCCGGGTACACCCGTCCACCGCCACTATTTTTAGTTGTAGGGGTACCCGAACCTCGGGTCGAGTTGGGACTCGAAAATTAGCGATACTCGGTACCCGAGATCGGGAATCCGAAAATCTAACATTCGGGTCTCCGAACAATATTAATTTTCGGGTTTCCGACCCGATTTCGACTTCGGATACCGGTGTGTCACGATTTTTCGGTCCCTGACCCGAATTTCCGAGTGCCCGCCCACACCTACGACTAAACAGTGACAGTGCGAACGGTGTAATCGTAATTTCAGGACGCCGGGTCCAGCACAACTAGACCTAGTAAACTCTGATCGAATCGCGTTTTCGTACAGAGCTCCGTTCCTCTTAAGCACCGGCTATTCAGCACTCGCTTGAGCGAATGCGTAGGACATCCTCTTCAGAAGTGTTCTGTCGGTTTCGAGGGGACATACATTTTGTCCGGGTTAGATTCCTGACATTCCGTTGAACATGAACTCAACGGTTTGATCAGATTGAATCGAGTCAGAACGTTAACAGACACACCACGAAATCAACCTCATAGCACCCATTGTCCTCAGTATCAAAGCAGATCGCCAGCCCATAATCTCGTCATGAAATTCGGTTTCATCGTGCACCTCGTTGAGCGAGACCGCGGGTGCCACGAAGTCTTATGGGATTCACCTGATCGTTCTCCCAACGAGATCGTGCAAGAAGCCGATCGATCGCTTCGCCATCATCGCGCGCCGGTATACTCACGTCCGTATCAATTATACAGACCTTGCCCGAAAGTGTGAAAACTCACCTGATTCTGATCATTCTACATAATCTCTTCCTTTTATCTCCGATTAACCCTGTCCACCGACTTCCCACCACCCCTTCCCTAAGACACCCCCCCGCTGTCACGGCTCTCTACTAGAGATTTCCTTTTCTTGGTTCAGACGCGAGACAAAACACGGTAAAAGAATGCGAAAGTGGGGACAGTGTGCTAAGCACAGACACGATGGAGGAGTCAAAACGGGAGGAGGACAAGCAGGAAGAGAAGCCGGACGACAAACGCCAAGAAGAAACGAAGAAGGAGGAGAAGAAGGAAGTGGTGGCGGAGGAGCAGGTGGACGAGTAGAGAAGTCTTTGCCTAGCCACTTTGCAACCGGGAAAGAAACCGTAGGCTTTGTCGAGTTAAATATAGTAACTTCGGAAGAAATAAATTTATTCAGAAGACTCTAGGCATCCTTCGACACGATCGAGATTTCAATGATCGACCACGATCATTTTCGAACTTTCATTTCGATTCGAACGAAGGACGTTGTATCGTTACAATTTATCATTCCACCGAATTTAACCGATCTTTCGCTACCCGAACACGATACAACATCAGATTCTCCTCGTCTACATTGATAAATGAAATTTAATGTTATCCGGATTCTTTGTGCAATTGGCAAGCATTTTCTCTTTTTTTGATCAAATATCTAGCGCAGCGGTTTCCAACCTGGGAGAGACGCCAAAATTAATTTTCACATCGTAATATCTAGAAATATATAAAACTCGACAGTTTCTCAAACTTGTCTGTATTATTATATTTAGACTGCGGATCTTCATGCAATTATGGCTATCGAAAATTCTAAAAAAATTCTAGGATATAAAATATGACAGAATTTAAAATGCTACTACCACTGGAAATAAGATTCCATTTTATTCCACTTTCTTCAAATTCGTCGAAAAAATTGACAATCGCTTAACATCCATAGTCTAATTATATCTATGAAAAATATAAAATTTGTTTTTCGGGGAGTCGTAGTAGAGCGTAAAGGTTGGAAACCGCTGGCCCAGCGTTTATAATAGGGCTGTTACTTTTCCGAAGCTTTTTGTGTGTCCGAAGTTCCGAAGTCTTCGAACCGTATGAAGTTGTAACTTAATCATTCTTTTCGCTGTAGCGGTGTATTTTTTCGAAATGTAGGAGTATCTGTAATTATACTAAATATAACTCCGTTTCTTTTAATCCTCCAATCATTCGCTACGGAGGTTCGAATTTCGAAGCTTCGAAAATTCGATTCTCATCGCTAGACTGCGGATGTTTATGCAATTTTTTTTAATGTTTCTAGGGAAACTTTCAGAAAGTGGAATTAAATATAATCTTATTTTCAGTGTGGTCGTAGCCTGTTTAGATCTGGAATAAATCAAAATCGTACCAAATTCTATTGAATTTTACATTCCAATATTTTTTGAAACTTTTCAGATGCCATACATGCATAAAGATCCGCAGTCTACTGATCGCCACAGAAGTTTCTGAATTCGAAGCTTCGAAATCTTAGACCTTCGAAGGAAAGTAACAGCCCTAGTTTATAATCGAATGAATTACTCGATTCGATGTCTGAACAAAGTCACTGTATTTGTTCCGACGATTACTATAGTACGGTAACCAGGCGGATGAGAACGCGCCTACGTCTGTGGAGTGAGATCTTGCCCCTTTCGGTATGGCCATGGACTATAGTCCTCTTTAGTGGAGCATGCGAGGAGAGTATAGTCGACGATTAAGCGCTTACTTGGTGGGTCGACTATACAGAAACGGTCCATCTATAACCGATCGTGTACCGTTCTTCGAAATTATCGTCGATTATAATCACCCAATTAAGATCGATATCTATATAGAGACTACAGTTGACTATATCCCGAGCCTGCATCGACTATAGTCTCTCTCTCCGATCGACGCACTCGTTGATCGTAGCCGCTCGTTCGACAACTATACAATTCGGCGACCGACTTCTGTATCCTATCCTTTTACCCGATGTACCTGTAGTCGACTATCTGGAAGCTTCGTCGAGCTTGTACGACTATAGTCGATCTCCCCACGAGTGCTTACCCTTTAACGGTAAGTCGACTATAGTCGTCGCTACACGCTTACTCGGCCCAGCCGTTTTACAATGAAACGAACGGCTGCCGATTACTATCACTCGAGGCGGTTGGCTACAGTCGATCGCTTAAACAGCCCACAGACCACACGATTTGTCGTACGATCAACGTGTACAACAAGTTGCACAGACTGTTTGAAAGACCAGTTGTATTTATTCACCTGTGCGCACAGCGTGTCGAGTATAGACTGCGAATCTTTATGCAAAATAAAATTTGCCTGCATCGATCGCAAGAAATAGAAATCAAATTGATCGTTATTTCTTCCTAATTTCAATAGAAAAGAAATCATATATTGACGTCTCTTCGATTCTTAAAATTTAAACAAACCACACGATTTGTCACACGATCAACGTGTACAACTTGTTGCACAAACTGTTGCACAAACTGTTTGAAAGATCAGTCGTATGTATTCACTTGTGCGCACAGTGTGTCGAGTATAGATTGCGGATCTTTATGCAAAATAAAAATTGTCTGCATCGATCGCAAGAAACAGAAACCAAATTGAATATTATTTCTTCCTGATTTTAATAGAATAGATATCATTGTATTGATAATCTTCCATTCTGAACATTTTCTAACAATTTTCAATTTCATCCAATCAATTTTGCTATAAATGTATAAAAATCCGTAGTCTAGGCGAGTATATGGGCGAACATCGGATTTTATGTATTTATGACAAAAATGAGATGATGCAATTTAATACAGTGAAAACATTAGAAGAATTTAAAAATACTGTTATATTATTTTCAACCTGTGAAACATATTGAGAAAGAAAATAAATTTGTATGTCACTCGAGTTTGTTGCAATTCACAGTGAAAAATTTTTATTTTGCATAAAGATCCGCTGTCTAGCCATAACTCTTGAACTAAGTAATTTTCGAGTAAAGTACCTTCATACCCCTCGGAACTAAATGCAGAGATAAATCGATTGGTAAATGAAAAAAAATTTTTTTTAATTGCGAACACCTTGCCTTTTTTATTTTTTTATCGAATGAAAAGTGTCCTAATATGGATTTTTATTATTTTCTCTATTTGCAAATATTTGCAAGTTAAATCAACGCGAAATTCAAGGGAGGACTTTTTGGTACTTTTCTTGAAACTCGAATCGAAGTTGACAAACGATAATCATAAAAAATTAGGACAAGTTGCTATTGTTTCAAAAAAAATTTTTGCAGTTGGAATGTCTTATCTTCAGTATGATCGTTATCATACTGTCGTGCGATACGACTGCGTCTTTTCACAAGTTATACAATTTCACCAGAAACGTTGCTGTCTCTCAGACGTTTGAAGCAACTTGTACGATTTGATGTACAATAAATTGCATCGTCTGTGGGCCGTTTTAATTAAGTGCTTAGTTCAAGCCCGCGTGCCAACAATCGTTAACAGCCGCTAAGCGTGCACCCACCCCGCTAACTATAGTCGATGGCTGTTAATCCCGAGCGTCGTGTCCGTTTCAAAAGAGGGAGAGAAGAATGACAGAAATAGAATGAAAGGGAGAGAGAGAGAGAGAGAGAGAGAGAGAGAGAGAGAGAGAAGAGTGAGTGATAGCGAGAGAAAGAGAAATATCAATGACATGTAGCGAGCTGTAATATCTTCATTTTTCAACCAGCAAGACGTCCATTAATCACGATTTTAATCATCGACAGCACTATGCGCCAACTGTACACGCTATACCGAGAGGGTTGCCGTTACTTACGACTGTATGATACTAGGGAAAAATTGTGTTAATATACATAGTAATACGTAAAGAAGATATTTACGACGCAGTTAAAGAAATAAAAAAGATTAACAAAAAAAAGAGGGAGAGAAAGAGAACGGGGAAATGAAGTAAAAGAAGGAAGGGAAAGTAAAGAGAAGGATAATGATGACGATGAGGATGATTAAGTAAGGAATATACGCAGATGGAGAAAGAGAGAATGGAGTAGCGTTAGTTACAACCGTGGACACACGCCTATAAGATAATTTACGCTGATCTGGAGAGGCTGAGGAAAGAGGAGAGAAAGAGAGAGAGAGAAACGAACGCGTTTCCTGTTTCTGTGTGCTCGTGTGCGAGTGGTTGAACCGCGTGTTATGTGAGAGGTAGAGCGACGAAGCGCATGTTTGCGTGCAAGGAAGAAAATTATGCCCTCGAACTCGTTTCGCGATGTAGAAGACGAGGAAGAGAGAGAATGGGCATGTGAGAGAAAGAAAGAGAGAATAAACGTGTGAGAGAAAGAGAGAGAACGAGATAGAAGGAAACGAGAAACAAAACTGAAGCATGTACACACATATATATGTATGTAATGTATAAATACAGAGCGCATATATATGAATATGTATATGTATGTATAGGTAATTACACAGGCGACGCTATATGACGATTTAAAGAGGATAAGAATTAGATGAAGAGACGGGGACGAGAATGAAGCGTTGGAAGAGGACGAGAGAAAGAGAAAGTGTATGCGAGTGAAAGAGAGAAAGAGTAAGAGAACGAAAGGAAGAGGAGAGAGAAAGAAAAAAAGTAGCGAACTCTTATTACAACTGCTATGTTTACGATCGTCACAGATTATTCGAATTATTAAACGATGTTCTATAAAATCCTAAATGATTATGACGTGATACGACGGCATGATGTATCGGCCGTCGCGTTTTTCGCTACGTTCACTTTCTCGGATGTGTTTTAGTTTCACACGGTCACACACAGAACACACATAGTCGATATGGTAATTGTAGAATATTAATGGATATGTGTTTAAGCGAGGATCGACCGCCCTCGTTCGCGGGGCTCTATATGATAATATTATTATTGTACATTTTGTGGTTTATTTAACAATAAAACGATAATGTTAATCGGGCTACGATTTTATTCCCGATCCACAGTCTGACATGGAGAACGTAAGTACTTATATATGCAGGACAGGCGAACGAACTCTAGAAGCCGTTATTCATCTTACGAGACTAGTTCTCAGTACATAGACGCGCCATTTTGTCGTCGGAATTGCGATTTATCGATGGCAGTGAGGAGATTCCTATCTGCGGATCCTTTAACCTTCTCACTACCGTGGATGAGATATCTCGTGTATTTTTATTATTAACAGTAATAAAAATATAACACTTCGTATCAACAATGAAGATACAGAAGATATTTCATCGTCCATAGCATCATATCGTACGATATCATAGCGACGAGATATCTCTTCCATTGTAGCGAAAAAGTTGATCGCGACGTCGCTGGATCGACCGAGATGCGAAAGGGCATCGTTCGCCCTTCATTTTCTAAATCGTTGCTTCTTATTTTCCATAAAATTGAGAGAACGAATAAAATTGTACTGTTCGCAATGTGAGGGATGTTCGAGCCAATTGAAACTAGTCGAAAATGGCGCGATTTCACGAAGAAAGAATTCATCGAATTGAAAGAAGTCCTTGCGTCAACAACAAACTAACTTCTAATCTAGATTCTTAGATCTTCATGGTGGAGAACAGTTAGAAGGAATCAGCCAAGTAGAACCTTTCTGATCATCGCTCCACTGACAACTTCGTCTCCGTCCCGTGATTCGATGCACTTCTTACTGCACAGGTACTGCAGCAACGGCAAACGGTACTTGCCGCAGAAATCGACGAACTTGACGTGTTCCACTCGGTTGTTGAAGAACACACCTGCGGAATAGCAAAATATCGGTTTTGTACACGTTCGTCTACGCGGTATGGTTGCATCGACGAATACTCGAATCTCAAACGTGACAGACCTTTGCATTTTGGATTAACACAGTGATGACCGCTGTTCAAATATCTGACGAGGTGTTTCGGTATACTAGCCTCGTCGTACCGGATGTCACTAGTCTTAATTACTCGGGCTGCACACTCGAGCAACGACGGAGGATTGTGTGTCATGTCCGACACGAATCTCACTACAAGAGGATTGTCCCTCAAGGATAACTGACAACAGAATCGAACGTTAACGCTGGTGCAACCTGTTCAGATCGGAGTTCAACCTCAGTTCAGATCGAACATTTTTATTTTACATAAAGATCCGCAGTCTATGAATAAGTATAGATCACATTGGTATGTTTTAACAGTTCAACACTTTGACTGCCGGTTCAATCTACAATAGGTGACATAATTGTTAGTTCGAAGCTAAAACAATTCCTTATAGAGTAACTTTGAATAGTCCAGAAGTTAAAACAAGACCTATTCAAGAATATTAAAAGAACAATTGCTATGATGAATATTGATTTGTTAGTGTGACATGAATATGCTGACAGGTTCTACAGGTAAGACAATTGTTGAATCAATTATTTATATAATGAACATATAAAACAATTACTATGATGAATATTGATTTGTTAGTGTGACAGTCAATATATGCTGGAATGTTCTTCAGTTAAGACACACAATTGCTAGCTCAAAGCTGAAACGATTCTTTATATAATAAGTATATAAAACAATTACTATGATGGATATTGATATGTCATTGTGACGGTGAATATACTGAAGTGTTCTACGGTTTCTCTAGAAAACTACCTCAGTCAAACACTTTAAGGTGATAATCTCGGTCGGCAACGTCCTCAGTCGATTCTTATGAAGCAATAACGACTTCAAGTTAGTTAAATTGGCAATGGAGCTAGGTAAGCTTTCCAGCATGTTGTCGCAAAGCACCAAAGCTTGCAGGGACTTCAGCTGGCTCAGAGTCGAAGGTACTTCCGTTAGTCTGTTGCCTCCCATCGACAGCACGTGCAATCTAAAAACAGCCAGTAATATTTAAACGATGTTATTGCGTATTATCTAGCAGTTGAGTCATGCATACCACGCAAGCTAGCTAATTAATCGGACAAACGGATTTGTGTAGATGTTCGATGAGAAAGCATGCCTGTCTCGTTGGACTACGACCAACGAGTTTTCGCTCGCAAGAAAACTGATAAGAAAGTCGAAGTTTGTAAGCCTCTTACGATAAAAATATTTGTAAAAGTGCAGCTCCTACGTAACAACTCGATAAAATGCATTCTTTTAATCATAAATACGTAAATCAGTTCGAGAATCAAATAACTTCCTACGATTTAATCATACGACGAATCTTTTTTTCAAAAACAGCGGAACATTTTTAATTAGACAGCGGAATTTATGCATTTATGGCAAAAATGAATAGGTGTAATTTCTAACAGTGAAAACATTGTAAGAATTTAACTTTTAATTACTCGCATTTCTTGCTGTAAAGTAGGCATCTTGCTGTAAAGTAGGTATTTTATTGAATAAAAAGTTATTTATCTAGGAGTCGTATAAAGTTCTATGTGAAACAGTTATTTAGAAAGTGGAACATATAAATATATTTATATGTTATATATAACAATACAAGTTCGTATCGTATTCTAGTTTGTTGCGATTCCGGTGGAACATTTTTATTTTTCATAAACATCCGTTAAAAGATGAAAAACGGCGCTGTAAATACCTTTGCAGTTTCCAAACATCCTTGCTGATTTCGGTGATGTGGTTTCCACCCAGGTAAAGGTACTTGAGCTCCGTAAGAACGAGAATTTGATCAGGAAATTCTGTCAGCTGGTTCCCACTGAGATTCAGCTCGCGAAGGCCGACCAAGTTCTCGAAGTTCTTGGGCAGCGAGTCGTTCGTTAGATTGTTATGTTTGGCCACGAGACAGGACAAGGGGCAATTGCCTAGGAAATCTGGCAGCCGATGTAATCCACAGTTCGATATTGACAGCGTGTTCAAATTGGTGAACCGGATGATACTGAGTGGAATGCTGGTCAAACGATTTCGGTGGAGCAATAAGGTATCGACTTGCTCAGGGTTTTTCACGTTCATGAAATGATCGTTAGAGAGTTGCGTGTTCAACATCAGGTAAGACAGATCCAACGTCTTCGCGCTGGAGTCCGAATCGCTGGAGTCTGAAGTGTAACTCTCCATGGATGGACGGTGTAGCAGGCTTCGCTAAATTCAACCTGAAAAGAACGATGTCGGTGAGCATTCAGCAGAGAGATGTAGCTTCTTTGCTCACTCAGCTTACTCGGTATTTCATTTACTAAGATTTACAAACATTGTCCGCGTTAGTGACCCTTCGCATCGCTGACTTATCTGGCACACGTAAACACTGTGTTCCAATAACGATTATGCCAAGTAATTTTATTTGTAACTAGCCTGCCGTCTCTAATGTGCAAGTCACTTTTCAGCAACCCGTTTCTATCTTGCGAGTACCATTGCTTTCGTAGGCCGCGTGATAAGCCAAATCGGATGACACATGAAATTCTCAACCTCTCTTTCTTTTTCTCTCTCTCTCTCTCTTTCTCTCTCTCTCTCTCTCTGCCTTCTGAAACGCACTCGTTTCGAATGCCCGATTAAGCAATGTCGCGAAACCGATAAATTCCTTGCAACTGCAAGCTTCGAAACTGCTTCTTCTTTGCAACGACAAAATGTCGAAAGCAATTTTCCAATTGAAATTTTCTAAGTGAAATTACGAAAAAAAATAGATGGGAAACTTTCCAGTACAGTAAAGATCGGTTTAATTTGACCCCCGTTGTTATAGCCTTTCAATGAATAATTTCATAGCGATGATCGCAATTAACTAATGAATTGTATTAGGTTGTTCCAAAAGTTTCTTTCGGAATGTGTTCCTTTAATACTGCTAAATAAATATTAGGTTGTCCCAAAAATTGGTTTTCGATTCGTGCACAAAATGCAAATTCATGTTAGGAAGTACTAAAACCTTAACATAAAGATTATCGCATTGATTGTATTTATTTAGCCACATTAAAGGAACACATTTCGAAAGAAACCTTTGGGACAATCTAATAACAGGAAACGTGGATATAGAACTCCGTTAAATCGACACCATTCATCGAGGCCGCACTATAAATCTCGTGTATGATTGATCCGTCGAAAACAACAATTACGTATTTATCAGGAGTTATCTAATGGTCGACGATTTGTCGCATAAATCGGAAACTAGACGAGTAAATCGTATGTGATAAAGCGCCTTTCTCACTTTCAATACTGCGTCGAGATAATGCATTTTTCATATGTTGTTCATGGACATGGCATTGGCATAACGAAGGTTACTCTCGCGTAGTCGCGTGAAAGTAGAATAACGTGTCCGAAGCTGCCAAATTGCACTTTAATTGATATCATATTTGTCAGAATATTAGTAATTTACATCGAACTGATTATGTCAACTACTTTGATACGTGTACTCTGATTCTGCTTCGTTTCCACTTCAGAAATACATTAACTGAACTCTTAGCTTTATTGTGCTCGTCGTAAATTGTTCTAGAGCAGATAAAACCATTTACACAATCTTCAATTTGTAACCATGGAAGCTTGGAAAGAAACAAAAATCAAACACCAGAATATGACGATATCTAATAATTCCTGTAGAGGATTTATAAATAAATTTATTATAATATAATTTATAAATAAATCCTCTACACAGATCGGTACTGTTATAATTAGACAGCGGATCTTTATGCAAAATAAAAATTTTTTACCTGAATTACAATAAGCTGAAGTGAAATAAAAATATATTCTTCTTCTTAATATATTTGAAGATCCGCTGTCTAGCTATCTATAATACTCGTATCGTCGTGAACAATAGAACGTTTGTCAACAACTCGACTTTGTAATCGTCCTTCCAAAGTAATGACACTGAAGCCTAGTACCGTGCCAATTGAAGCTTACGTTGATGTTTCTAATTGTAGAAAAGAATGGTGACTATATAATTGATTAACAAAGCTGCATTCTTTCGAATTTAACCATTTACCGACCATTTCTATTTCGCACAAAGATCCGCAGTCTGCTCATCAATTTGAATAAAGAAACATGGAAAAACAACTGTTTACCTTATTTCATCGATCTTTCACCACCGTGTCGATTCGACGCCGAAGGATAAATTCAATTTCAAACAAACGAGGAAATCTCAATTCAATTGTCGAGGTTCACCGCGTTGTTTCTTTCGAAAAGGTTCCCCACAGTGGCGCCACTCGCACAATTTCCGGTCACTCGACACTTTAACACTTTACACTTAATCTTAATACTTTGGCTTCCAATAATGACAAAATTGCATTTATTTAGGATTCGTGCCAGTTTTGATTAAACATGTACATCAATAGAAAAGTTCACTGAAACAATTTCTCAGAAAAACCTAAAACAACAAATCAGGAGCAAGTTATTTTGACCCCTCTTGGTAGAACTAGTGTTAAGGGAGCGTGTGGAGTAATAAAGATTTCTGTTGTTCAAGTCTTCATTGAGAATTGTCGTTTGTGATCGGTCCGATTAATCCGACCGCGGTTGATCGGCTTACCTCGTCGTTAATTAGTCGTAGGTTCGAAGCCGCTGGTTGCAAAAAAGCTTCGGCCCCCTCCTACTGTTCTCTTTCTCTATTCGCTTGGGCCGGTCGGATTTGCTGGTTCAGAGTCTCGTAGCACGCTGGCTCGCGGATTACGAGAAAACTGGGACGCACGGTCGAAACGGGATGTGGAACCGCTGGGAATGAGACTGAACGATATCTGGTTTTATCAGTTCACTTTATAAGTCGGTTCGGTATCGCTTGCAACCGCCATCGTCGTCAAACGCGAGTCGAACTGTGCACTATCGTCGCGACAGTGGCATGGCAGCGAACGGCCGAGACCAACGAGAACGTGCGCGTCCAGTTGAGAGAGTGCTAACCATCGTGCCCCTGCGATGGATGAAGACATTCAATCCTTCGCTTCGATACGAAGGAAAACTGGATCCGTTCAGAACAAGTTACAATCGGTGCTGAAATTGTTTGGCGCTTTAAATAAATGTATCATTTGATATTAAATCAACGAAATTCCTCAATGAGAGTCTAGTCGTCACTCTAAACTTGGTTGTACAGTAGACTCACATTTGTGCTCCATAATTATGAAAGATATCTACGTCAAAATTTTAAAAAAGATTTTTAAACTTTTCTTCCTGGATTGCAACAAACTGCAGTCTAATTGAAATTTATTTTCTGTTTGAATGTGTTTGATAGATTGCAAATAACATAACAGTATGGTTAAATATGCTTCTAATGTTTTTACTATATAGAGAACATAATATATAGATAACTATATAGAGAACATAAATAAACAGATCGGTACTGTTACATAATATTAGACAGCGGATATTTAAGCAAAATAAACATTTTCTTCCTGGATTACAACAACCTGGAGTGAAATAGAAAATAACATAACAGTATGTTTAAATTCTTCTAACGTTTTTACTGTTTGAAATTACACCTACTTATTTTTGTCATAAATGCATAAAATCCGCTGTCTAGGAATACACAAACATTTGCTTACTCTATAACTGGCTTAAAATATTTCATTCAGTCTCGTGAAATATTTGAATTTTCCAAAAATCGTAAATCATATAAAAAAACCAATTTATTTAGAATAATTGGTGATACCATTGCAAATTAATTTTCAGATTTTGCATTCGATGCTATTTTGATTTTTGTAACAACCTGGAAAAATATATGTGAAATTTAACATTGTCTTCTTTAATTTCTTTAATTTCATAGAATTTAAAAAGAATTTTAAACATTTACAATGAAGTTTAAATTTGAATTGGAGATGACAATGATTTATCAATGTTTTCATCATCCATATTAGAAAATCGATATGTATACAAAGCCATTGGATGCTTACCTAATGAATTTTGATATTGTTGATTAGTCTAGGATATTAAACATTTTTCATGTTTAATCTTCTATTAGTTTCTTCGGATTTTAGCAATATTTGTCGAGTAAAACGATTACAACTGTACGAATGCCAACCCCCAAATTTGGCTACCGACAACTATCGATAAGTAAAAGTAAATCGTCGATAGTTTTCGATAGTGACAACTAATCGATGGTAGAACATCGATAGTCGCTTCCTAGTCGCTTGTCGCATATATTTGTTAGAAACAATAATAGAAAGTATCGAAATACATTTCTGTCATTCTGTGTATAGATAATATTCGAAATAATGAATTTATAGTACTTTCGTTATAATTGTTATAAGCACGTGGATGAAGTATCTTTTAAGGTTAGGAGACGATACATTCGTATGAAATTAACAAACATAAAAAACTCTGTAACATCGTGGAATCCGATAAAACAAGAGATCGTTCGAAATTAATTTGTTGATACCAGGGTTGTTGAAGGAATTTTAGATAATATCGTACTTTCGTTAAAATCATTATACAAGTTTATGAAATATCTTTTAAGGTTGTGGGATACGGTACGTCGAATGAAATAAACGCACGTATAAACAATTCTGTAAGATCTTGAAATCCGATAAAATAAGAAATCGTTCGAAATTAATTTGTTGAAGGAAATTTTTACAACACTTTTATAGTGTGGTCAAAGAAAATTTAGTAGATATACACATATATATGGCGTTTCTGAAACAATTTATTTTCCCATACCTCAAACAAACACAAACATTTTCTACAAAATATGCTCCACGCAATCTGGCACTGCACCGTGTAAGGGGCGAGCTATTGGTCAAATGCAGAGACACCTATGAGAAATTGTTATCGCAGCCAAATATTTCAGAGTCGGTATGGGAAGATATAAAGAAAGACATGCTAGAGAAAACATATGTAACGCCGTTAGCCATCGACACTTTCATTATAAGCACATGCCACACGGAAAACTTGATGCACGCAGGAATACAATATTACAAGCTTATAGAAAGCTATAAGAAACCTTCCATAGTCACTACCGTGGAATATCTACTTTTGTACGGATATAAGAATGATCCACTCAGCGACGCAGAGAAAGAACATGTTTGGAAAGTATATAAAAAGATTTCAGAACAGTACACAGTATTAAGTGGAGACATTGCGAATGCTTGCATCATAGTATTGTCGAAATTGGGCAACGCGGATGAATGTATTAAAGTTATAAAACAATTTGAAACGTACGAGACATTGGAATTCCTTAAAAGGGGATACGACGCTTTAATTATGTGTCTGCTAGAGCAAACGAAGATAGAATTGATGTATAAATATATGAAAATTTCCTTCGCAAAATCTGGTGGACCTTCGTCTAAAGTGTATACTAAATATTTAGATTATTGTAAAAAAGATAAGCAACATTTCAACAGCAGGATTGAACAATTATTTATATTATGGAGGGAATATGGTATTGTACCACACGAGAAAACTGTGGACGAGTTATTATTTGCTTGTAACATACATGGTTGGTCGGCAAAGCCAACTGTTCTACAACGGTATATAATGTTTATCCACATTATTGTACTATGTACTTTATATATGGTATTATTTTAGACACATTTACTTTTTGTTATAGATCAACGTGTACAAGATGTAAACTGAAAGCGTTCCAATCAGATTTAACGACGGAAGAATTTAAAATTTTAAAAGAAAATATCATGCAGAAACTAATTATAGAGAAAGGCTATCAAATAACTAATCCGAGAGAACGGGCTAATTTTGTGAGGTTTATAGAATCAAAGAGACCGTACGATGTTGTTATCGATGCGTTAAATGTTGTATATTCAAGGGTTGCTCAAACTAAGTTTCGCTATATCGATACTGTAAGTGGTTTTACTGGAAATTATTAACTTTTGTAAATAAGAGCTGCCTGTACTGCTAAGAATCGCGGTGGGGTTTTATGAAACACGTTAATCATTAAATTTAATCATTTTTCAGTTGATAAACGTTGTGCAACATGTTCACTCGCAAGGAAAACGAATTCTTGTAATTGGAAAATTACATATGCACCAGTATAAGAAACTCAAATATTTGGAAAATATAGCAGACTTTTACTTTGTAGAAAATATGTGAGTATTATGACAATCTATACGTAATTATTTTCATATTCTGGTATATCGTTTATCCGATATATTCTGCAAATTTTAGGTCAAATGATGATGAATTTACATTGTTTGCGACAGTGTCCAGTGGACAAGATACTATATTCATATCTAATGACTTTATGCGTCAGCATAAATTTGCCTTGAACGATGCGAAGGTTTCTATGCTTTTCAAAAGGTGGCAACATTTTCATCAGTATACTTATATTGTGAATGGTAGTCAGGTCGATATAGTACCACTGAGTGGATCCGTTATGGATCGCGAGCACTACATAAACTCTGGTGTTCAAAAGATAGGAAGTTATTGGCATATACCATTTTATAATGGTTCTTCTTCTATTATTATGCTAAGAGTGAACCCATCCACCTCTAGAGACTGGGTTTGCTTTAGAATGCCCGAGTCGCAAACTTAGAAAACTAATAAATATATTTCTATTTCCATACAAAATTCTGCAACTGTATCATTTATTGAGTTTTAGTTTGAAACTCACCTATTTTTGTGACGACAAAATGAAGACATTCTAATGTGGGTACCAATATTCTAGTCTGATTTTGAAATTTTTATGATCTGGATAGTCTCTACCTAAATAGAACCAGAAAATGCATGAGAGTTTTTACGTCTAGCATGTCTTACATTATAAATACAATATCAACGCAAATTCAAAGTGTGCACCTATTAGCTCGATACTATCCTTTATTCGTAAGATACTGATAATTTGCTTTCTTACCGACGAGACTTAGCGACCTTCTGCATCGACAAGACACGTCTCGATGGCTTTCTGTTTCCTACTTCAGCTACAATATATCCTAGAGGGCGTAAGAAAACACCGAATTATTCAAGTGACACCATCTCCCCTAAGGTTCGGTCTGGTTCGGTGCCTGGCTATACCACGTCCGTGCCTATACCTCATGTTAGCTTCGACTTTGATAGGAGCGCGCAAACGATTTGGTGACATGGTGACAGACTTGGATACTCGATTTGTTTACAAGATGGCAGCACACGTGCAAATCGAGTCCAGGCTCGATAAAATTTGTGTCATACATTCCAGTTCGTGTTTGTCAATGCAACAGGTGTTACAGACTGTTGAGTTCTCGCGTGGATTTTTAATATTTTGCGATACCGGGTGTTAAATCGTACGTGTTTTCATCCGCGACGGGTACGTCCATCAAATTCGTCTCGAATTTTTGTTCGAACCAGAACGACGTTATGTTTTTCATTGAAATTGCGTGTACTTCGAAAGTGATTTATGAAGCGTGAAACGCACCGTGTTTGCGACAAAGGAATGGTGTGGAACTATCGAGGTAAGGATTATTTATTGTTTACTCAGGATCAGAAATGATCGGCATATTATTCTGTAACTGTGCCCTTACATTGTTTAATGCGAACAACAAGAGTTATTGACTGTTTAATATCGGGCGGTGACACGTGCGCGAGAGTGCACGATTTACATAACTGTTGTTCTTTAAACGAGACTGCCAATGAGACTGCCATCCGTCGCAAAGGAGTCATGCGTGTTTCGTGTCATTCGATACTACTTTGTGACTCAATGCGAACCGATCAACGAGGAGGATTCACACGATAAAACAAGTAACATTACGTACATTTCAGTTCTTTATCGTCGATATCGAGTGACTATACCTGACGAATGTCTGACACATTCTTCGTACGACTGATTCTACTTTGATCAAACATTCTCCTTAGCCGGGTTCCAATATCGATGTTTGCAAGTCTCGTTAGAAATCAAGATTATTATTAACACTGACCGTACCTCGATCGGCCAAATTACTTTATAATTAGACTGCGGATGTTTATGCAATTTGCAATAATTGTAGATGAATTTGAAGAAAGTCGAATATTAAATAAAATCTTATTTTCCGTGGTATATAATACCGTTTTTAGATTTGAAATAAATGACAGTCGTAGTGAATTCTGTCGAATTTTATATTCCAGAATTTTTTTCATGCACATGTTGTTATAAAAATTGCAAGAAATTTCAATAAATTCAGTGTTGCCATTTTTTATAATTATAGTCGGTCAATTTCTGAATATACATTCGTATAAGAAATGAAGCTCGTACAGACAGTGACTGTAACCGAGGGACTTTAATAATGTGTCTAGTGAATTTTGTGCCGCAGCAATGAGCTCCTCCTTCGCTTTAATGCACGTAACGCTGAGGGCTCAATTTTTGTATTAAAAGGGTAAGAGAAGCTTCTTTTTATATTCTTATCGTATCGAAGTAGGTGTCTAAACGATGACAAAACTTTTCCCTATGCAAATGAAAGCAATAGAAAGAATGTACAATCGTGTGAACAATAGTTCTTTGGTGATGGAGATTTTTACCTTTTACGAAGAATGTTTTTTCAAATCCTGACAATGAGAACGATTGACAATTTCGTTTGCCTCGCCAACAGGAATACATTTTCATTGAATTGTACAAACTTATTCAGGCCAAATAAAATTTTAATCTCGTTGAGAAAAAATACAAGAAAAAGAGAAAATATATAAATTTTGTAGTTCTGCTTTCGTGAGTCTAATGTCGCAGGTTTTTCGTTTGCCGACAATACGCGGCGGAACTGCGAACGAGTATCGCGGGATCGTAATTAACAATGTCGGCGATTTTTCTAGTCACGGCTAAGTGAATGGCCTGGCATTCATACGCGTCCAGAGGAAACCCGTTTCTATACGTGGGTGGCGCGAAAAAATGCCGGTACCTACGCGAGTTTCACGCATTTGGCGCGTTTCAACGATCGAACGTCCCGCGGTCTTTATAGGCCGATTCAAAAACTTACCGCGTTGCATCTCTGATGATGACAATGGCATTAGTTTACGTACCATTTTGAAAGAAATCTCACCGGTGAGTTCTATCCTAATATGTTTAATAGGTTGAAAATAATGTAACGGTATCTTCAAATTCTTTTAGTTTTTATTGTTTTAAATTACGCTTACGACGAATATTACACGGCAACACTTTTCTCCCCGGGACCCGATCAGATCGTTGCTAGATCTTTGGTTGAATATTTCTGTCGATGATTCACGCACTCGCTACCAGATGGTTTTGTACTAACACGGTCGGATTGGGTTTAATAACAGTCTTTATTACTCACCGATCCTTGCTGCGCGCTATGCACACTTATTTCTCTTTATCATTTACTTGACTTTATCGAATGATGCGTCTCTTTCTACTTACTCACATTTTTACATTCTATTCTTCTCTACTGTCCGACATTTATTTTTCCTTCGCTACCACCTCGACGTTATTGTTACGGCCGCAAGTGCTCGAACTTTCGTTCGGTCGTCAACGTAACAAGTGATTTCACAAAAAAGTCGCATTATTGCACGGCGTATAGTAGACAAGTTTGTTGAACCGTTCAACGGACAGGGAAAACGTGAACCTTCCAGCGACAATAGCGCAATTGTTCTCGCGAATGCAGTATCACGAGATACGTACACGCGTTGCGGAGGCGATAACAGAGATAGGATGGATGTCAACGACTCAGGTAGGTCGGATAAGATTTCTCTTATCCAGATGTGCGCCTACCAGTGTTGACCTCGCCAGTTCACAGATTTATCTGGCCTCTTTTCGAAGGATTTCCTGACTGCCATTTCACTTCGTTATTCTAACTGCTCTTTAACTCCAGATAACCAACAAGCACTTACAAGCTTCCGTAAAATTGATGATCGCAGCATTTCAATCTTACGACTGGATTTCTGATTTTTATGCACAATAAAAGTCGTCTGAATTAATCCCAGGATACAGGGACTATACACGGACATCCATTTCTTCTTTTAATGGTTGCAACGAGTTGGAAATTGTGGAACAGTGTCTTTAAATTCTTTATACATGTTCATTGTTTCGTACTCGATCTACCCATAATGTTTTGCAAATTCTTCTAATGTTTTTACTGTATAAAATGTATAAAATTTACAGTCTAATTATATGTACCTAGCTGTAGACGACAGCCTTTCGAATTAGAATTTGAAGGAACTCGTACAAGAACAAAACGAACTGTTCAGAAAAATAACTTCTCGCGAACATTGCGTCACGAAAAAAGGGAAGAAACACGATTGCGCTTTTTATTAGGAAAATTACGAAATACGTTACAACAATCCGCTCCCCGTTTCATGCCCATACGTTAACGTTACTTCCAATTTTTTCGACCCACCCTGTACCACCGAATAATTCTCAACGCTATCCGTATCAATTCCCTTTCTTCCATTCATTTTAAAGCAATAGCTCGGAAGTTGGCGAGTGGTTCGCTAACGAACCATGGCAAACGTGGCTAGAGGGTGAGCTCATAATGGCAACGTATCGTGAGAGGATAAAGCGTGGTTATAAAAGTAAGTGGCTGATCGATTCGCAGCGAAGGTTTAACCATTCTTGTATTTTTTATCCAGAATTTTGGTCCAGGCACCGCTACGGTGACTACTCTTTTCCGCATAAAAATTTCGACAGCAACGAAACACTTATCTTCGCTGAATCATCGCTTCGTCGGTTCTAAGAATCCGTTGGTCGAGTACTTACTGTATTTGGAAATTCTTGTTATTAATTCAAATACCTGCCGAGTCTCATCAAGGAAGCCAAACTTATCAAACGTCCCAACCTTTACGACAGTCCCTTATAAATGTCGTCGAATACGTGTGCAAAACGATTTCTTCGAACTCGTAAAGTTAACGTAGTTATATGCGTTTGGAGAAAGCAACTCGACTTAGGTGTCGTAGAAGTTACGGCGAATCCACTCTAGGGATGGAGGTCTATGCCCTGTCTGTGTCTCTCTGAATCGATTTTAGGCGCGTGGTCCACCATAGGCGTTTACCCCATGCAGAAAGCGATGGGAGGATATTCCCATCGTCTGCGCTCAGGCGTGTCTCGCGACGAACAATACCAAGAGAAAATGGATTTTTCGAAAGCACGAAGACGACGGTATCGAAACTAGTTGCTACTTCGCTAGCGTACATACTTCGCTATTTGATGTATCGTCGAAGACTGCGATAACGCGATGATAACAAACCACGTGACAAGCATTTCCGTTAATGCTTACCGTCTGAAGAACCCATGTGCTCGAAATTATAACAGCCTAGACTGTACGTACAGAGTGTTTCAAAATTATATATCTGTTACAAAAATGAACAAATCGGACAAAGTGATGAAAATGGTCGAAAGTGTTTTTTATTGCTTCTCATCGTGACAATGCAATCACGAGTTCACGAAGAAAGTATGAAAGAGCTCGTACGGCCAAAAGTTCTGAATTTGCCAGGACAAGTGACCTGGCACTCTCCTCAGCATTTCGAACCCTCTGCGAAGAGTCACAAAGTGTTGCGTCGTTCCGAGAAGCAGCATTAAACAAAGAACAATCGAGGGGACGTGATCGCGTAGGCAAAATTTCTGTCTGTCCCTCTCCGTTCTTTAATTTTATGATCGCTCATAATCGTAACAGTGGCGAATTATTACGGCGGGAATTTCACGGAGACGCTCGCTCACGCGCCACCGGAGTTTTGCGAATGATCCCCGCGTTTATGGCAGTTAGGTTTATTAGTCGGCGTTCTCGCGACGAACTCGGGTCGTTTCTAGCTCTTCCGTTGAACGAGCGGACCATACCGGAGTCGCCGGATGAGGGGAGGGAGCACGAATTCAGGGGGAAACGTTACCCTCTCTTTGCCAGTGTCGGATTGGTCACGCGACACAGTGACGCGTGGGAATAGCATCGTAGAAGGGGAAAATAAAAAAGAATTATTTTAGAAATTGAAAATTTTCATTGATATCTGATACGCCTGTCTGATAAGAACGATAATACATGTCGGAGACCTTGAACCGAGGGTTCGCGGTCCCTGGTAGTCGTTCTTATTTCCAGTTCATTACCGCGCCGTTCCTTGTATCACTGTTCACTCGCATAGTAAATAATGCAGCACGACACCTGGTACACCCTGTAGATCATGCTGCGTATGCACGGGAGCGTCGTGTACACACGTACGGGACTGAGCGTAATATATGCATAATGTATAGGGCCGGAGTGTGCTGGCGAAATACCTCTGTTACCCGCCGTTCTATATCACGTAAGCCGGTGCACTCGCGACTGTATCCCACAAACGCGGTGCATCGGCTCTCCTGCGTATGCACACGTAGATACTCGTACTTGCAGCCCGTTTCATCGTAGTGTCGGGTACAACAGGCCACTACTTCCGAGGAATTTAATAATGTGTCGGTAGAATTCGGGATATGCGCTACTTTCGAAGAATTCTGCAGTGTCTCGCTGTAGGGCGATCTGTCAAATCAATGAACATAATTTGTATTTAAATGGAAAAATAAAAAGAAAGATTTTTTTTCCTAACCTGTTCGACACTAATTTATTTACCAGTTGTCCGAACATCCCACCCATTCAAAAAGTACAATGTTTTCGAAGAATAGAAAATTCTTCGTCTTTTTATGAAAGTTTCATGTTTCTATCGTCTAAGGAAATTTCTTTTTTAGATTCCGCACCGCGCATATGCGGTAAGGAAAGAAAAGCATCCTTTCTGTTTTTTAAATTATATATTGGTAGACGTTCTATGTTATTCCGCCCTCGGCGAACAGAAAGCTTTCCCCCCTTCTGTGGTATAAAAGTTTCATGCTGCTACTCCCAAAATAAGTTTTTCTACATAATAAATTACTCGACGAATCATTCTAGGTCGCAAGAAATGTTTTATTTTCGAGTTAAAATAGTTCCGAGTGCAAAAGTTATACTTTGGTGGGTACTCGCGTGATTCATAGATCTCGAAAGGGATCGGTGAAAGTGTTACGTCTGGATAATAGGAATTCAGCGACGCTGCAGCATCCGATAATTCACGAATTATTCAGTGGTGGTAGCTATCGTGCACGTTGATCGGCGTAGTATGCGCTTTAATAGAAAGACCTTTCGTCCCCGGATCTCATAACTTACCATGGGTTCATGGAGGAATTCGATGGATGCTAATTTCATCACGGAATTCCGGAATTCCAACAGGCTACGGCCTTCGTGGTTAGTATCCGATGCTGCTCCGATCGGGGACATCCACCGCAGAATTATATTAACCGCATTTCCGGAAACGTTCGATTCGCGTCGCGCGCGGTATCAAACAATGGCTGCCGTTTGACGCGTCGGAAAGGCATCCGATCGAGTAGTTCATTGACGCAATTGTAATTCGCTTCCTCTTTCACCGATCATTCGTTTCGTTCAGTCCAAATAGCTAGTAGTTATTGTACAGTCCAAAAAAAGGAAGAAAATATTCACTCTAAAAAGTAGGCGTAGCAGCAGTTGTAATTCAGTTCCTCTTTTGCGAGCAATTTGTAACATTCTGTGAAAAAAGCTGGTAGTTATTTTACAGTTCGAAACAAGCACGAAAAAAATCACGCTAAAAAGTAGGTGTTGTAGCAGTTGTAATTAACTTTGGACGTTAAAAGTAACAGTATCTTCAATTCTGTTTTATTTGCATTATTAATACATTTCCATCGTTCAAGTATGTAGTACGTCTATATTGATATACTATATATAAAACCGTAACATCCGTAGTAACTAACATGAAATAGAACGCCAAGTCCGCCTCGACATAATTTCTGGATCGATGTCCCTGGAGTGTCGCTCGAAAATCAAGAAAACGAGGTCGAGCTCACGAGAGTGCTCGGAATCATGACACATTTTTCCGCGGGAAGGAATCATTTCATCGCTGCGATTTCGCGTTGACACCACAATTGTTCCATTTTACGATCGTCGCAGCTTTAATCGACACGATGATTCCCATCCTCTTCGTTCGGCGAATCCGTGTTGTTTTACATGAGAACTCGGAAACGTACGGAACTACGAAGGTTCCCAATTAACATTTGACCATTCGCATATACATTTTGTATTGGTCTGGTTTTTCACACTTGATTCAATTTGATCCTCAACTGTTCAAAGTACATCTTCCGTAACAAATTTAAATTGAAACCCACAGTTAAGGACAAGCTGAACGATAACAAAATAAATCACCTGTTGGATTTCATCGAGAGAACCAAAGGCAACCAAACCTAGCAGTTGACGCGACATAAAACTGTAAATTAAAGAACAAATTTTGGGTCACAAAAGTTAGCGGGAATACGATTTCCACAAATATTATGCGCATCCCTTTCGCGTGCATATATCGAGACATTACCGTACTTCGTTCACTGTAAACAGCACATAGAAATTAAAAAACGTTTATGACATTGAAAGGTTGAGTTAGATCGAACCTCGTAGCATTCTTGGACGGCTAATCGCGCGAAATAAACTTCCGAGGATATTTTCCGCGATACCACCTTGCGCGCGACAGTTACTTAAAGACGCGTTTCCCTGGGACGCGCAAATAAGCTGAAAATCAGTTTAGACCCCGCCGCGACGTTAACGTTTAGCTCGCGTCCCGCGCCAAGCGCCGACGGATAACTCTGTTACAATAATTGAATCGAGTTGTCTGGCTCTATAAAGGCTCGGAGCATGTGTACGTTGTATAGAGGTGGAGGAAACGTGTATCGCCAGGCAAGAATATACGGGTTGGAAAGCGATAGCTCGCTTTGTAATCAGGTTTGCATGCGCGCGATCGCTCCACCGCGCCGCAGCGCATACTTATGCGAGCACAGGAGCACAATGATTCTGTCGTAAGTGTCCCTTCCTCGTAATTATGCCTACGCTTCTATTCGTCGCACGGTTGCGAACTCGGCCTAATATTCATTGATATTCGGTATATTCAGTTCCATCTTCTACGTAAATGATTTTATAATGTACACGGAAAAAAAGTGATTATCAAGAATTTTAATTCTACCGTTTCTTGCACGTCTCGCTTGGCACGTCTCGCTTAACGTGATATATTTGCAATTGGAATTTACGAAGCTATTTGGTGCATTATGGTGCGGATATTCAGCTTGAATTCCTCGAGTCCACATTGTGTGAACAGATCGGCCACAATACAGAAATCATCGCCGCCGGCTTAAAAAAAAGTTTTTATAAGTTCGTTCATCAAATATATTGTAGCGATTAGTTCATTCTGCTTACCACTTGCCGCAGTTGCGGCACATTCGTTTATACGTTGTCGCATGGCCTCCGTTTTCTCACCTGGTGGCATCACCTTGACGAACACACTGTTGATTTCATCCATATTGAGCTTGTTGTCTTTCACCTGAAACGAGTCACATTATTTTATGCTCCGGAATGTAGATCTATTTAGATCTTGCGTCAATTTATTTAGATTTTGTGCGATCTTGACTAATATACGCTGGAGTAAACAAACTTGTACAATTATTTTGAAAAATATGCTCTACACGCGATTGTATTTTAAACGATATTCGACAAAGTGTAACTGATGTGAGATGAAGAACGAACCAGTCCGATTCTCTCGAAATAGCAAACTTCCAAGCAACCACGCTTTCTATGTCCCTCCTCCGATTCGTCAGTCATCAACGAAGACAGTTCGCCTAACAAAGTAAACAATTGCTAAAACCTTTTCAAACCATTTTACGTAACTTTCACCTGCAGCGGCAAATGAAAGAAATTTCAGTGCGTAAAGATTGTGGTAGTTATACTAATTGTCCACCACCAATGATACTCACTCATGGCAATTCCTTGTTTTTCCAAGCACGAACGTCGTAGTATACCAGCGTCCTGAGCACCGACCTCCTAAATTGGATTACGATCAATCGATTATTTCGTCAAATATAAAGACAATCGAAAGATCGAGTATTGATCCTTCATCTGACTGTGCACTTTGAAAAGAAAACGGGGATTACCTCGCGCGACACAATACACAAGGCACACAAGAAAAGAATGGCGATCTTCATGTTGATGTGTTCAAAGGTTTTCACTAACGGATCAGATTATACCGACTGCGGGAAGAACTTCACCGAATGTAACACTTTCGACTGAGCAAACATCCTTCCGTGCACGGTATTTATACTAGGAAAATGGACAAGAAGATGCAAGTCTAATCGGTTGTAATCATGTTCTTACGTAATTCAAGTCTGACTTTGTACACAGTGGTATCAGATTATCCTATATATTAACCATTCGAACTAATTATTCAAGCCTACGGGTTCGCAATGTTTAATGTGTAACGCTAGCTTATCGATCGTTCCAATAAGTGTTGTAGATGCATCGAACAGAATACCCCCGATTTCTAAAGATATTTCACCTATAAAACTGTAACTTTTTTGTTTGCTAAATAAATATCAAGATTTATTATCCGATGATTCAACAAACATCACGGTCGCCAACTATGCAATTTAATAGTTCCGCGCAATGTCCCATTGATAGTCGGACAACTGAATTGTTATCGAAATCTTGTCACACCGCAAAAAATAGTGGCAAGGCAATATTTTTTGTAATATTTATGCATACAAAGATACTTACGTCAACGCGTTAATTTGTTTTAAAAATTTTGTTGCGTTCTTGTGACAGCGCATTTCGACTATCTTGGATAACTATAAATTAATATCGCCGAACCGACAGTTTCCGACAGACGTTGACATGTGGTTTCAAGAATAAAGCTATTTAATTCGTGTTCAAAAATATATTTCGGAGAATAATCTCTGACGAATTTTATACAATTGTTACGTTACACGTACAGCAGACTTATTTTCACACAAGGTGCCGGATATTGTTTAACAATTGCATTTTGGACGTGCACTTTCTCCAATCTTACGCAACTGTACACAGGGTATATTTACCTAGAAGTTTGTTTGCGGTCGTTTAATAACATTCGTGAAAACAAGTTTTTTTTATTGAAACAAGAAAGGTGTTGATAGTTTTTAGAAGGGAACAACTCGTTACTCGTTGACTGGCCACTTTTTCAAATTTATATCAAGGCGAAGATATACGGCGTACCTTTCTTGCACACTGGCACCGGCGATTTATTTGTGTTCCTCCGCCGTCTCGGTTTTTGTGTACACGCATTTGAGAAGTTTGTAGACGACCATACACTCGTCGGATGTATCTGTCACTGAAACAGAAACGGTATCGTTCAGATCAGTTATTATAATTCGCTCATATTAGCCAAGAGCAACAGAGAAAAACGATTATGCCGGATCATTGTTAACGTTAACCCAGGCCATTAATTATAATTCATTTATACTATTCTCACGTTACTTGGTGCTCATGAAAAAACGTTATTTATTTCATGTTACTCGAAATTAGCGCAAAAAATTCATTATACGTGTAGGTGATTAGGATAGATACCTTGTTCTTTACAACTACGCACTGCATTACGCAACGTCATTTCTACTTCCTCCGGCATACCGGATTTTTGCAAACGCTGGTACAGTTTTTCCTCTTGTACTTCTCCTTCAACCATCTGTAATCAGTGATTCAAAGTTATCGTCTCATTTGTTTATTTGTATTGATCTGGATAGAGGCTGGTACTTACAACTCCCAGTTTTTGAGCGCAACAAGCCACTGCGCAACTCGCTTTCCTCACACGTATCATATCCGTAATCTCAGTTTCGCTCAAATTTATGGTGTCCTCCATATATCGCATATCCCCTGTAACAAAGTTGCAAAATCTTAATGTATTCTTTATCTCTTCGCCCATGGATTAAACATTTTTAAATTCCGCGTTCCAATAAAATAAAAAAGTAAAAAGTCATATAACTCAATTTCTGACCAATAGAAAACAGAAATTCTACGAGCGTGGGAACTTTAAGTTGCCTGAAAAATCGCAATAAATCCGAGGACAAAATGTCATTTAACTTTTTCGAAATGGAAAAAAATTGGCTTTTGGTAATTCAAATGTTCACCTATTGTCACTTCTGATTTTTTAATACACTTAAGACTGTCCTTCGGGTCCATACGTAATATTCTGGCAAAGGATTTCGCCAAATGATTTTGAGCCTCATCGGGCTCCTGCGCCGACTGAAACAAGCAATATACAGATGATTGCCAAATAATATCCTTCGTTGTCGTAAAATTTGCATTTTTTTATTTGTCACGTGTCAAATGACAAACGTACGTTTTTCTTCGATTTCGAGCAAAAGTTGAGTACTTACCAGGGCGACGGCAACTAACACAAACAACAGCAAAAACTTCATGATTTTCTGATTTCTCGTATCTTGACGACACATGATTAATTAATCGGATCGACTGACATCAAACAGATCGACCGCAATACTTTATATATCCGAGGAGCCGAGGTTAAAGTTGCACGAGTTATGTCGCTGATCGGTTACGTTTCCGATAAATCGAAGCGAAAGATCACTGGTCAGTGGTTATGAAAATAGAAAAGTATTATTTCTCGCGAATCGCAAATTGTTCCACGTTTTATGGAATCCTTCGAAGAAACAAAACGGATTTGTTTTTAGTTCGTATCTATATTTCCAACAATCGGAAACACATTCGTAAATATTTGTTGACTATTATGATGTGCAACATCCATTTTGCGTTCTGATAATAAATAAGTCCTGTTACAGATTTTGCTTTGTTCAACTCAATTCTGGGAAGTATTTCAAAATTAAAGAATTAAATCAATTTATTCAAAATATCGATGATTCGATCAAATAACTATTCATGTGTTGTAAATGCAAAAAATTGAGACTCCTGACAAATGGTTCTTCATAGGAAACTGTTGTATAATTGTTCTTTATAATTTCCCATTGAAAGTCGAACAACTGTATTGTCATCGAAATCTTGTCGTACTGCAAACTTGGTGAAAAGATAGTGACAATGCAGTATTTTTGTAATATTTATGGATACAAAGGCACTTACGTCAACGCGTTAATTTGTCTTAAAAATTTTGTTGTGTTCTTGCGATAGCGTGTTGCGACTATCTTGGATAACTATAAATTAATATCGTTGAACGGACAGTTGCGGATGTTGACATGTGGTTTCAAGAATAAAGGTATTTAATTCGTGTTCAAAAATATATTTCGGAGAATAATCTCTCACGAATAGTTTACAATCGCTACGTTACACGCGCGTACAGCAGACTTATTTTCACACAGGGTGCAGAATATTGTTTAACAATTGCTTTTTGAACGTGCACTTCCTCCAATCTTACGCAACTGTACACAGGGCATATTTACATAGAAGTTTGTTTGCGTTCGTTCAATAACAGTTGTAAAAACGAGTTTTTTTATTGAAACCAGCAAGGTGTTGATTGTATTTAGTCATTAACAACTCGTTACTCGTTCACCGGCCACTTTTTCAAATTTATGTCACGACGAAGTTAAACGGCGCACATTTCTTGCACACTACCAACAGCGATTTATTTGCGTTGCATCAGCATCGCGGATCTTGTGTACCCGCATTTGAAAAATTTGAAGCCGGCCATACACTCGTCGGATGTTTCTGTCACTGAAACAGAAACGGTTCAGATCAGTTATTATAATCCGCTCATATTAGCCAAGAGCAACAGAGAAAAATGATTATGCTGGATCATAGTTAACGTTAACCCAGCCCATTAATTATAATTAATTTATACTATTCTCACGTTACTTGATGCTGATAAATAATCGTTATTTGTCTCGTGTTGCTTGGTATTAGCGCAAAAAAAATCATTATACGCGTAGATGATTAGGATAGATACCTTGTTGTTTACAAATACTCAATGCATTACGCAACGGCTTCTCTATTTCCTCCGGCATACCAGTTCCGTCCATAAACTTGAATAGTTCTTTCAGTTGTACCTCTCCTCCTATCATCTTTAATCATTGATTCAAAATTATCGTGACATTTGTTTATTTGTATTGATCTTGATTAAGGCTTTAACTTACTATACCCAGTTTTTGAGCGCAACAAACCATTGCGCAACTCGCTCTCCTCACACTTTTCATATCCAAAGCCTCGGTGTTGTCCGATTCTACTATGACGTCCTGCATATGTATCATATCTTCTGTAACAGAGTGCGAAGATCTTAATTTATTCGTTAACCCTCTGACCATGGGTTAAACATTTTGAAATTACGCGATCAAATAAAATAAAAAAGTAAAAAGTCATATAACTCAATTTCTGGCTAATACAAAACAGTAATTCTACGAGCGTGGGATCCTTAAGTTGTATGAAAAATCGCAGTAGATCGTAGAACGAAATGTCATAAAATTTATTCGAAATGGTAAAAAATTCGCTTTTATTTTCCCTCAAGTAATGACTGTCCGAACGATGTAATATTTTATGAAAATCAAATTAAAGGTAAAACTAATCACAAACTATCATAAATTATAAACTAATACCGAATGATTCCCTGTAAGAATGTCATAGATATTAACATTTTCAAAGTAATTAAAATGTATACCTAATTTCACATTTGATTTATGAACACACTCAAGACTGTCCATCCGGTCGATGCGGAATGCATTGGCTAAGGATAGCGCCAATTCATAATCTTCCGGCATCTTGGGTTCCTGGGTCGCCTGAAACACCCAAAATTCAAATGATTGCCAAATACCCTTTATTATCGTAAAATTTGTAATTTTTTATTTGTCACGTTTTTCTTCGATTTCGAATAAAATTCGAGTACTTACCAAAGCGACGGCAACGAACATGAACAACAGCAAAAACTTCATGGTTTTACGATTTCTTGTATCTTGACGACACTTGATTAATTAATCGGATCAACTGACATCAAACAGATCGACCGCAATACTTTATATATCCGAGGAGCCGAGATTAAATTTACACGAGTTATGTCACTGATCGGTCACGTTTCCGATAAATCGAAACGAGAGATCGCTAAGTCAGTGGTTACGAAAATAGAAAAGTATTATTTCCCGCGAATCGCAAATTGTTTCCACGTTTTATGGAATCCTTCGAAAACACAAAACCGATTTGTTTTTAGTTCGTATCGATATTTCCAACAATCGGTAAAACATGCGTAAATATTTGTTGGCTATTACGATGTGCAACATCCATTTTGCGTTCTGATAATAAATAAATCTTTCGTACAGGTTTTGCTTTGTTCGACTCAATTCTGGGAAGAATTACAAAATTAAAGAATTAAATAAATACATTCGAAATACCAATGATTCTATTAAATAACTATTCGTATGATGTAAATGAAAAAAATTGAGTCTACTGACAAATGGTTTTTATAGAAAATTTGTTAAAATATAAGCTTGAATTAAAAACGTTGAAATAAGAAATTCAATTGTCAGCAATTCGAAACTAATATGAATTAACTGTTAATTCTCTGGAATCATCTTTTAAACAATTTCTATTAGTTGTAGGATTGTTGGATAACGCAACGTGGGAATATAATGAAGCAATTAAAAGATTTGTTACACTTTTATCGGAAGATCAATTTACTAATTTTAGAGGTGCTTTTTGACAATTTTCAATGCCATTCTTTCATGATATTCGATGCTCTCTTATCAGTCATTAAACAATCATTCGGTCTTATCGAAACAATTGCTCCCAAATACACATCGTGAAGTCGAAAGCTGTTTTGCACTTCTCGGATTCCTTGTTCGCTGAAACGTTGAAAAAAAGTACATAGAAGTAATAGGAATTTACGTGTTTTCATTTGTAAATAAGTAGAATTTTCGGAAACGAGAATAAACCGAAACGAGATAACAGTAATTTATTTCTGTTATTCTTCTTCGGTCCTGTAATGGTCGAATTGTTAACATGTTTGTTTGTTTAGTCACTTCCAGGAGGCTAACAGTTGTGAGAACAAAGTGGGATAATTATAACTTTTGGAATCGTTATCGTTGTTGGTTTATTGGTCAACATGTTATAATCCTGACTCCATGTTTACACGCGTGTGTAAACTATTCTATTATTTTTTTCTAAAGAATCTTTAAAAGAATAAACTATTTTTAAACTTGCCTTCGATAATGCAGCCATTGAGATTTTCTTTTAGTTCGGAACTGATGGGAACGTTGTTCTCTTCTATAAATTCCTGCACAGCGTTTGCTTGAATTTTAGTATCTTGCATCTGAAACGATTACCAAAACTCTTGAGCCTGAGGAATTCGTTCGAACAAAAAGTGAACGAAACGAATTGATTGTTGAATCGCGAAGAATACTTACGATTTGCCCCTTTTCAAAGACGCAGCCGATGAAGCAGCCAAAGTGCATTAGCGTCTCCTCATTCGAATCCGGATCTATGCTTCCTAAAAACTGCGGAATCCTCGCGAGATCGGCTACAAATTTTGGAAAAGTAAGGAATAGAACGTAATTGACCGTTGCAGAGGTTGGATCACCGGTTCGAACAAAATCGACACTTTTCTTCAAAAAGCAATAATGTCGTGTCTTAAAAATTTGCTTTCTAAGTTCCAATGCAAAATTCGAAATACGAACAGAATTATAATCGAGTTTACAGCTTCGGGCCACGTAAATACAATATGCTACAGATTGCAATACGTGACCTTGCGTGCGATCATTGCGTCAATCGTAGTGGGATTATTCTTAATTTAAAACTGTCATGAAAGCTTGTTCCCGACATACAGCGGATCCAAGAAGTATTCGAACATTAAATACCCGATTCTCGAAAAATCGCCTACATTTAAATTGCGATAATTTCGTAAATGATCGTTCGATAATAAAGGATTCGTTTCAAAGCTGGAAGCCCTGGTTTCATAATCACGATGTAATAAATAATACCAAACGTATTTCATACCATTATTTATATTACTGTTCTGCGCGCATTCATTCAGCTCGTCTTGCGATACGTTTAACAAGTCTGCGAATCGCTGTATCTCAAATCCTCGGACGGTCACCTAAATCATTCGTCAATAAAACGATGTTTAATTGTAACTCAGAAAATATATATATTTACTTACACAGCTGGCGAGAACACAGGTGAAAATGAGAATGCTGTTCATGGTACCAGGTGTCGGTTTCGCAAAAGAAATTTGTGGAACGGACGAAGGCACCGTGTCTCGGTGAATATTTTTCGAACTGTAAAGATTCGTTGCGTGCCACCAGGCTTTATATTTCCATTGGGAAGGCCGATACGGTTGACAAACTTATCAAATTTAAAGGAAATTCTTGCGTCGTTGTTTGGTCGGCACGTTCGCTGGCTCAGGCAAGCAATACAGAGCAGTTTGTTTAACTAACAATGCAGCGATTACCCCGTAATTGACATTTTCCTTTATTCTCCGCAAACTGTCCGCGGGATCGACTCTTACGTAAAATAAAATGTCTCTATTTTTCTAGATCCACGGGACTGTTCCTCGTTACGAATAATCGAACAACTCGGTGGTAAAATATCATCACCAAAGTTGCTAGTCGTTCTTAAAAGTGACACATAAATCTCGTCATTGTTCAATCGACACATTGTCTTTTATCTGTAAACGTTCAACGATATTTCGAAAATAACGAAATACATTGAAGTTTTAAACCTTCGACGCAAATGGGTTCCCTTTGTCCGATTCTTTCCTTTTGCAATTGAGGATGGTAAGACCAGAGAGAAAGTCGAACAATAAGGGCCACCATAGCCCGCATTCGTTGCACGATGATCTCGTATTTTGATCCTTTTTCCCGTAGATCCGAGAATCGCTTAGAATTCTACGGGTCCGCCGGCAGTTCCATCGGAAATGTAGCTAGCGTCTGTAATCGCTCGCAAAGCCGACCATTTGCAAAAGTGTCTCTCCCAAGTAACTTTATTCCACGGTGTATGCCAGGCAACTTCGACCATTACGGGGTACATTATACCGCCTTACAACGTGAGTCGCGTACGCGAATGCGATCATCGTTCGTCTTCATCGTGTTAAAGCTTGAACACGCTTCCTCGGAACCGTGTCGTAACTTCAACACGATCTTATGTTACGCCGTGGCATCGATCGTTGGGACGAAACCGCATTTTATGGAATTGGAAACCGATAGAACAATGCTTCTCGTGGAAAATGCGACCGGAGATGAGTCATCGAGGATTCTATAGCTGGACAAAAGTAAAATTTGTTGGTATCCCAATCCTAACTGTTTTTTATAGGTTTATTAGTGGAGATGATAAAGGTCGAAGATGGTAAAAGTGTCATAAAAAGAATAAATTGGAAGAGTTGCGATATTTTGCTTCGCTCGCGTTGGCGCGAGTCTCGCCGATACTCATCTCGCCGGATAAAATTTTCAGAGTTACGGAGAGAATACTGTATTGTCCTGTTTTAAATAGTAAGTAATAGTAGTAAACTAATTCCAATAATGAAAAATTTATTATCCTATTAAAAGTGTGCGAATATTATTGTGATTCAGGCTGTATGCTTTATGCATCTTAAAGGGATGCGAAAGGATCAGACTAATATTTTCCATGATTAAATGATCGATACCCAATGATTAATGTAGGGTGGTAAAAGTATTAGATGGCCCCGCGTTAAAATGCATATACATAGTGGCCACGTTCCAAGTGCAGCTTAATTATTCATGACGCATTAACGTCGCTTTGTTTATTCATAAGTGCTGGCCGGTGTCTGGTTAAGGGGCCCGAACAATCGTCTGCCTTCTTCATCCCATTCTTATTAATGAAACAGAAGGGCTTGGAAAGGTCTGGAATTATTTTACTGTTAATCTACGAATGATAAGGGAGAGGATTGTTCGTTAGAGAAAATGTACGGAAGAAGAAGTCACTCTTTTATAGAATCCATTTATTTGTTTCACATTAGAATACAAATTACTCGGAAAGGTAGGGTTGAAGAGTACCTAATATTTTCTACAGGGGGACGAAAAGGATGCGCGATGCACAATTTCTACATCTCTTTCTCGATCGTTGTGCATGTGGTCGACGTCGATCGATTACAACTTACAGGCCTTCCGTGGGCAAATATTCTAATTGAAAAGCTTATCGATGCAGCAGTCGGTATACGCGTTACCGATGGCGCATTCGTCGTTTAATCCATTGACTGCAACAAAAGAGGATGTCGCATTAAAAAATGGAATTCGTGCTTATTCATGCATATACATGTATAAGCAATATACACGTGCTCAGCTATCTTCAATGTTGTAATTAGTAAAAAGATTGTTCAACCCCTTGCCTCGTAACAACTGAGGTAGAAATAAGATACCAAAGGTATCTATTTCAATCCTGTTATCAAAACAATGTTACTTCCTAGTAAAGTAATTATAGGGATACGATAAATATAGATTTCCTTCTTCTACTAGGAAATTACTAAGGACGAAGAAGATTGTAGCTACGAAGAAAATAATACGGCAAGAGACTCATATATCGGGTTACGTGACATGTTTACACTTTACGCTACTCTGGAGAGGGTAGACAATGGAGGGGGTAGTCAAACTGACGAAGATCGTACAGCTCCGTCCGGCTTACAATTAGATCAAGACTTTAATTGTGACTTACTACTAGGGAAGCAGCTGTCAGCGATGGTCGTCACTTCATTGATCTCCGCTTGGTTTCCATCGTGTAAGATGTTGATCATTTTATAGATTGGTTCCATATGGAAGTCGAGTCCAGTCAGCTGGTGCAGAAAGAAACGATTAATTCGCGATATATCAGGACACGATCGGTAGACTGCGGATTTTTAAGCAAAATATAACTTCTTGGCATCAACTGTAAGAAATTCATGCAACAATAATTTGTATAAGTTGGAAACAGAAGTGTTATTATTTCTAAACTCTCTTAATCCTTTCAATATTCTATATTCTCATAAATGCATAAAATCCGCAAGTTAGCGATCAATGTTCACCGAACTAACGTATATGCATTATCTTCAACGAATCACTTACGATGCCTAATCGCTTCATAACGCACGCCTTCAGGCAACCTAACTGTTTTGGGTCAATGTCACTTAGATGCTTCATGTTCGAGATTTGATCTGAAACGAGAAAACGTTCAGCCGTATATTTTCTTTTTGCCTTCTGTCAAACCTGATTTCTTCTCTGTCTTTCGACGAACGTTTCTTCACCTTCTGTGAACTTGAATTCTTGTACGCAAGGTTGCACGTCTGGCATCAAGTACTCCATATATTTGCCAATTATCTCATCCGGGTCCAGACTGTGCGCCGGAACCTGGGAACGAAGTGGATAAAGGTTTTGGGTCGATAAACGTATTATCCAATTCAATTTGCGGTAGGTAACCCGAGCAACATACTACAACTTTTATTCTTATCGTTAGACTTATCGACGATGAAATGAACACAATGGCACACACTTCGCCAGACTGTACAGGCTGTCGCTCTACTTTAAATAAAAAATACCTTCTCTACTACCCTTTTCTCGTGTTCCTTGATCCAGGAAGAATTAAGATAGGAAAAAGGGAAGCAAATACAGTAATGCGTCGATATATGTATATGTACACGATACAAGCGACTGAATGCCTGATCTTTCGGGTAATGTGTACAATGGGCAGATATTTCACAAATTGCCCGGACATTTTATATAATATCCACGTTTCGTTGGGCAGTGTGTCGAGTCCATACTTGTCGTAAAACCAACGGTCGTGTGTTGTTCGCGTATCCAGGAACGTCACTTCCGGTGCACCAAAAACGCACTTCGCGAAACGTCACTGGCACGGTATTCACCATAAAAATTGTCATTGTCACTCTTTGTCCGTCACGAAGAAGCGGCTCACAGCGCCATTAGCCGTCCGTTTCGGCCTTCCAATCTTTGCAGTCTGAGAGACGTCCAATCAACTCCGTCTTCAGGATCTGGTTCACGTCGTTCGCTGACGGGTTATTGATCGTATCGACCGCTACGTCGGCAATCGGCTTTCGAGATTTTGCGCGACGTAGCGATAGCGATCCCGCGTGATCATTTCTATCACGAACTGTGATTCCAGTTACCGGAACAGGTCGTCGGGTTCTTCTCCGAAAACGGTTGGACGCGGACAGCAACCTGCGTTACCTGCGGGGTTCATTTTCGCGTCTGCGGCGACGGGACAATTCGCCAAAAGGAAGAAAATATAAATAATCTCGTTTCCGCACTGCACGTCCCCGCGACAGTCGCTGTTGTCGGTGTCGCTCGTGCAACTCTTCGTGATCGATTTTGTTCGAATCGTCTGTAGGTTTGGCTGCTCTCGGAACGGACCTTCGAGTGCGTCGCTGTTTTCCGAGAACAGCCACGAGCCACCACAAACATATCGGTTCCGAAGTTTTCACGTATATCGAGACATTACTGTACCGAGAATAAATTAACAAGCAGACTAGATCGTCGGATCAACAAGATCTAAACTGAGGACCACTCACCACGGCGGCTAATAAGCAAGCTGTAGCAATGACAATCTTCATGTTTCCAACAGCATCAGTGGTATTGACACTTGACCAACGCGTCGGATTTCGCTGATTAGTCCCGCTGAACTGGTGATCGCGCTTCCCTCGGGAACGACATTTATATAGGGACAGATTAGCCGGTGTACACGGCTTGACGCTGTATAACAGGAAACGAGATAATTCCCCGATTTATATTGATTTACGTAAGTCCGTTCCAAGTACACCCGAAACGTTCTCATTACTGTTCGGCTCGTGTCAGAATCGTCGCGTCAGATGTTTGTTTGCCATCACGGAAAGAGCCTGTTTACGGCGAAATTATGGGATCGAGACAGTGGCATTATGGATGACGTCGCGTAGCGTGTGATTGCCGCGATCTACTCGGACAAAAGTATGTTGTTTTCGTTGATCTTTCCAGGAATACCACCGTTAAACAAGTCAATCACAATGGATCCGAAAAGTATTTAATTTAAATCGCGATCGTCTCCTAAAAAGAAATAGCACAACCATAAACCTGGACTCGTTTTAAACCTTGAAGACGTAGGACGTAGGTGGTTTGCGCATGATGTAGCAGCTGGGAAACTAAAGACCCATTTTTGAAAATGACGTACGGTTTTGTTCGCTGTTTTATGGGAGAAAAATGAGGAACATCCTCGTGCTGTAGATTGTACTGTGAAGTTGGCAGCACACCTCTCGTTCCAAGCTCGATAAAACGAGTAAAAACAATGATACATCTGTTTTTAAGGCGTCGTTGTAAGCCTTAAGGGAGTAGACTCGATGAGTTGTGTGGTACACCACACACCGCTAGACGTATGTACGTACACGAGAATTGCAAGGGTCCGGGACATGGAAAATAGCGTCTCGCTAATGCATATTGGGGACCTCTCCATAGTCGCAATCGCTAGATAAAAGATGCATCTAGCATTTTTCAGGCGATATTCGCATTATTCGACAGAATTTAGCGGAGCCGCAGGAGAAGAAATGCTGGAAAAAATGAAAATGCAGCACTGTCGCGCCAGCGTTTCTTCTCCTGCGGCTCCGCTAAATTCTGTCGAATAATGCGAATATCGCATGAAAAACGCAAAATTAGGCTTTCTGGGATAGCAAGCGCGCTAGATGCATCTTTTATCTAGCGATTGCGACTATGGAGAGGTTCCCAATATGCATTAGCGAGACGCTATTTTCCATATCCCGGACCCTTGCAATTCTCGTGTACGTATATGCGTTTAGCGGTCTATTCCCTTAAACTGAAAATGGTGGTCACGAAAAAATTTTCCAAATTGTTCACAGACGTTCGAACGTATAGTTTGCAACGCGACACTTTTCTATTCCTATTTTATTTGTTAAAAAAATAAGATCCCTAAGCTTGAATCAAGAGCCATGGGACACACTACACAGGAATATACATGTTATATCTGGTTACATATACTGCTTTGGTAGCATCAGGTGACATCGTTCAAATTTACTTTAACCTTTTATTTGCGTATACGAAAATCTTAGTAGCTAATGACATTCAGTCTTGTTCAGATTAGTCCGCTCGCACGACTAATTCCGTATCGATTATCGACCGATAGCTCATATCTGTTGCACGCACCGAGTACGGTCGAATTTCAGGACCGTGCTACGTGGTACGTGGTACGTGCCCCACCAACCCTTGTCTACGACACCAGACGACAAAATATTGGCCATGATCGAAAATGGCCCGCAGGTAATTTGGATATGGGACTACTGCACACGAGCTGAAAAACCCGAAAGCGTCGAAGAAGGACAAACCCTTCGAACATTGGACTATTTCGAGGTCCTGCAGTCTCATCCCAAATATGGGGACCGTGGGTGGTGTGGTCGTCCCCTGGGGATGTTTCGAACAGCTCAGGTCGCGGGGCGCGGCCGCCATGATAATTGGTGGAACAGGTCTGGGGCCCAGGTACCACTCAGGACAGGGGTGGTCAACCTGCGCATTCGATTTTTACGTCCATTTTAGGTCTGAAAGACTTACGTTCTAAAAAGACGTGTTTTCAAGACCTCGTTTTAATGTCTGAGATGAGACGTCTTTTTCGAGCCGAAAATGAATGCGATGGATAAGACTCGTTACGGAAGTTTTCACAAAAAGGTTCGGCTCGTCGCGCTATCTAACATCACGGAAGATGACTGTCGTGCTGGCTTCCGTTCCGTGACCTCTGTTTATAATAAATAAGGCGAAGGAGCCCGTGCCGTTCGAGGGAAGGAACTGCCACTAATTGTAAGACGTGGCATTCACGATCGATGGGGACGGTAAGCCGATACAGTGCATCCTTTCTAAATTATTCCGCGAGGTGCCTGGATGATTTTCGTGTGAGAACGAATCGTTTGCCGTCTCGGTTTCTCTTTTGCGAGGGTCTCGTGAATTTACCGAGACTCGCGCGAGCAAGAGGTTAGGACGTTTTAGGAAGTATACGAGGTGTGATCGAAAAGTAAGGTGACTTTTTGAATTTGGCGGGATACCTACAGTCGATTTTCGTTTTCTTTTTTTTCTTATGCCGGTACACTCGTCTCGAACATATGTTCACAGTTTCAGCTATATAGCATTTTTTGTTTTGTTAGAAGTGTTTTTAGAAGTGTTAGAACTGCTTAATTTTGACCGGAAGAAACGTTGCACGAGCATCGCTCAGGAGCTGTTGAAGAACGACGTCAACGATGATCCTGATTCGCTCAAAAGGGTCATAACTGGTGACGAATCATGGGTATATGGTTATGGCGTCGAAACCAAAGTCCAATCGTCACAATGGAAGTCCCCGGAAGAGCCAAGACCGAGAAAAGCACGCCAGGTTCGTTAAAATGTCAAGGTTTTGCTCACTGTTTTCTTCGATTATCATGGCGTAGCGCATCAGGAGTTCTTACCACAAGGTCGTACGGTTAATAAGGAGTATTACCTTGAAGTTATGCGCCGTTTGCGTGAAGCGATACGAAAAAAA